>JAXQQM020075272.1:0-135095 GCA_034641835.2 Pinus albicaulis | reverse complement strand
GAACTTTACGACCCGTGGGTTTTTTTAAATCCGTAAAATGCATTGTTGACTTTTTGAACTATTAGTTTTGAATTTTTGGTTCATATTTTGGATTGTGGGTATCTATATAATTATCTCTGTGATTAAAGTTTGAATGTGGAACCATAATTTATAGGTTTAAGATTGACCTTAATAGAAATATTGAAATGATATATTTTATAAACTATTTTTACTAAAAGTCATTTTAAATGGTACTTATTCATATGACATTATTTTAAGTAATCAATTTAATTAAAAATACAAAAATTACATAACTATTTTGGAGATAAAGCATAATCTCCAGGATGAAAAGTTGATTGTGGACCCATAATTCATAGCTCCAAGATTGAGTCAAAAAAACTTAAAAAGCATTTTCACCAAAAATCACTTTATATGACACTTGTTCATATGCTACTATTTTAAGTAATTAATTTATAAATAACTATTATTATAATTTAAAAGTAAAAGTTTATACACAACATTCCATTGTGGGATATCCTAATATCCAAACATTTTTAAATAGTGTTACCTTACACTGTTAGAAAAAGGACGACTTCAACTTCAGTTTTTTTATTTTTCTTTTTTCTTTTCTTAAATGGTTTTCTCAATTAGGATTATAATGCATTTTGCTTACAATATTAGTAAGTCTCAATTATGATTATAATGTATTTTACTTACAAGACTAGTAAGTTAAATTAATTAGTCAAAAAAGTTAAATTAAATAACCACACAATTTAATAAATTTTAAAATGAACAGAAGTGATAACCGTTAAAATAAATAACCTCGTAATTTAGTAAATTTTAAAATGGAACGGAAATGTAATTTAGTAAATTTTAAAGTGGAACGGAAGTGAAAGCAAGAATATAGAGAATGTGTGACCGTTTCAAATTCCAACAGTCATATTGAGACTAAGCGCGAATATAAAGAGAGTCTCTGAACCTCACGCAGAATATAAAGAGAGTCTGTGATGGTTTCATATGTACATTTATAACATTCCTTGTCGGGTGTGTTTGTGATATTTTGTTATTCTTTTATTTCTTTATAAAAGAATATAGAGATGCATGGATGAGATTGATGGATGAACAAGATTCGAAGCGTTGGATTTCTGCGATTTCTGCAGATTTCATTGCGAGGAAGAGGTGCATTTTTTTCTCTGAATCTCCCTCTCTGTCCATTGAATTTTTTAAGTAAATAAAAACCATAAACTAGATGTGATGAAATTGTCTCCTCTTATGATTCAATAACTTTGACCTCAAAGCTAATAATATTTCACTCATATTGTTTTTACCACGCAGTTCTGGAAAATTAAACTGCCTATAAGTATCATAGTCTATTTTATATTCTACAAGAACAAATAAGTTTATATTTGGAAAGTTTTAGAGATTTTCATAGTACATAAAGATCCAAATGGACTGCTCATTTAACAGTCAAAAGTTATATTTATAATCTCTGTGCTCTTTAATTTTTTCCTCCGCATCCCTTCATTTTTCACGTGTTTATAAATTTCTAATTCATGAGTTTTACTCTAAAAATGAAAGTAATGCGACGAAGTATTTTACTTGGATTTTTCCTTTCCAGTTGAGAACAGATAGATTTGGTGTACTTCATTGTGTTCGTTTCAGTGCGAGAAACGTTTGAAATATGAAAGAGTTTCCAACATTTCGGAGTTAGATTGAGAAATTTCTCTCAATCTCGTCAGTAGCTTGTCGTGGTCATTTGTTGAAGGAATTGAAAGTGTTTCCAACTTCCTCTACCCATAGTGACAAGTGCAAAATCAAGTCGATAATCTCTATGAGTTGGATTGTTGTTCCACATATGTTCTGAAACCTACCTCTTGTTATTTTTTATCCCCAGATGGCACACTTTGGTTCCTATATTCCATAGTTTGCGACACATAATCTCCATACCCAAAACCCTAGATCTCATGTGCTTAGAGATTTCCTCTCCGGATTTCTCTGCCTTGTTCTCCTCGGAGAGTCCTCCTAAACTTGGCATTCCATTTTAACTTTCTCATTTCGATGCCATGTTCACCATTTGTCATTATTCCTTCTACAATTATGGTCATGCTTTCTATGTAGATTTGATTTACTATAGAAATCAAATCAAAGAATTTCTATATGAAAGGTTGGGTTTGGTTCAGTGCGGGAGAGGTTTGAAATATGAAAGAATTTCCAACTTCATGGAGAAATAGCTCTCAATCTCGTCAGTCGGTTGTAATAGTCACTTATTGCAAGTGATTCAATTGAATAGATTTATCTTTGCAGCTGGGTTTCGATAGATTAGGGTTTATTGGATGGGGTTAGGGTTTATTTGGATAGATTTCGATATGTTTCCATAGATTTGGTTTATATAGGGTTTATTTGGATAGGTTTCGATAGATTTGGTTTATTTGGATAGGGTTGGTTTGGATAGATTTGGTTTATTTGGATGGGTTTGGGGTTTATTTAGATAGATTTGGTTTAGAATGGGTTTGGTTGAAAGCGGAAGGCATTGAAAGTGTTTGCAGGTATAGTAACAAATGCGCAATCTCGTTGATAATTTCAATTTCTTTGAATCTGTGGTAATAATTTATTTTAATCTCTGTTGGAATGAGTAATGTACACAAGCTCCCAGGTCACCGAAGAAGAAGGTGAGAGTCAAGTGTATGTATACAAAGTTGCAATCTACATAAGTTGCTTATCATTCAAATCTAACGAAAATGGATGTATACCTACATACCTTACATAGCTTTAAAAGAATCTACATTGCAGTACTCTTTTGTCCGGTTTCTATAATTAGCTACTTTAACGGTTTCTATATTTAGTTCCCATAAATTGTTTGCAACGCGAGGAGATGAGATAAGATGAATACGCCAGGTATTTTCATATAATTTTGTTGATTGATTGCATACTTATCATCTCCGAGATTTTGATTCTGAGATTCTTATAACCTCTGAGATTTTGATTGAATACTTATAATCTAGACAATTTTTGGCTTCGTGATCCATCGATAAATTTAGGAAGAAATCTTTTGTTAAAAATCAGTCACACATTGTCATGAACAAAGTGAAAGCGTTTGAACCAACGATTGTGGTTCATCATCGGAACTAGGTGAGAGATCAGATCGATCGTTAATCTCTCATATTTTGATTTATTGCATACTCATAAGCGGATGAGCGAGGAGATCCGTCTTTGAACCTATGTCGTGACCCAGGATGAACCTATGCCGTGACAATGCAGTATAGTATATTTTTTTAATTAAAATAATTTAATGTATACAGATTTTTTTTTTAATTTATATAATATAAAGTGATAATGTTTTTATATTTAAACATATTTCATGAGATTAAATTGTACTATAGCTTTTGAATATGTATTTTATTAAATTGCTAGAACAAACAATTTTAGTGGGCTAGGATAGACTAAATTAGAGTAGGGTACACAACGATAGAATAAGTTAGGCTAAGTTAGGGTAGGCTAGGTTAGGCTAAGTAGGATAGGTTAGGCTAGGTTAGGCTACGCTAGGTTAGGTTAGGATATGCTAGGTTAGGTTAGGCTAGGATAGGTTAGGCTCAGATATGTTGGGATAGGCTAGGTGAGGCTAGGTTAGGCTAGGCTAGGTTAGGCGATGTTAGGCTAGGCTAGGCTAGGTTAGGTAAGGTTAGTTTAGGTTAGGTTGGGATAGGCTAGGCTAGGTTAGGCTAGGTTAGGTTAGGCTAGGCTAGCCTAGGCTAGGCTAGGTTAGGTTAGGTTAGGTTAGGTTAGGTTAGACTAGGCTAAGCTAGGGTAGGCTAGGCTAGGATAGGCTAGTATAGATTAGCTTAGGCTAGGCTAGGCTAGGTTAGGTTAGGCTAGGCTAGGTTAGGCTGGGCTAGGCTAGGCTAGGTTACGCTAGGCTAGGCTAGGTTACGCTAGGCTAGGTTAGGTTAGGTTAGGTTAGGCTAGGTTAGGTTAGGTTACGCTAGGTTAGGCTAAGCTAGGCTAGGTTAGGTTAGGCTAGGCTAGGCATCGTTAGGCTAGGCTAGGCTAGGATAGGCTAGGCTAGGCTAGGTTATGCTAGGCTAGGCTTGGCTAGCTTAGACTAGGCTAGGCTAGGCTAGGCTAGGATAGGTTAGGTTAGGCTAGCCTAGCCTAGCCTAGCCTGGGCTAGGTATTGTTAGGCTAGGCTAGGCTAGGCTAGGCTAGGCTAGGCTAGGCTAGGCTATGTTAGGCTACCTTAGGGTAGGTCAGGTTAGGTTAGGTTAGGCTAGGCTAGGCTAGGCTAGGCTAGGTTAGGCTTCGCTAGGCTAGGCTAGGCTAGGCTAGTCTAGGCTAGGCTAGGTTAGGCTAGGCTAGGCTACGGTAGGCTAGGCTAAGCTAAGGCTAAGCTAGGTAAGGCTAGGTTAGGTAAGGTAAGGTAAGGTTAGGCTAGGTAAGGCTATGTAAGGCTAGGTAAGGTCATGTTAGGCTAGGTAAGGCTAGGTTAGGTTAAGCTAGGTAAGGCTAGGTTAGGTAAGGCTAGCCTAGGCTAAGATAGGCTAAGGCTAAGGCTAGGCTAGGTAAGGCTAGGCTAGGTAAGTCTAGGCTAGGCTAGGTATGACTAGGTTAGGCTAGGCTAGGCTAGGTTATGCTAGGCTAGGTTAGATTAGGCTTGGCATCGTTAAGCTAGGCTAGGTTAGGCTATACATCATTAGGCTAGGCTTGGTAAGGCTAGGATAGGCTAGGATACACTAGGCTAGGCCAGGCAAGGCTAGGCTAGGCTAGGTAAGGTAAGGCTAGGCCAGGTAAGGCTAGGCTAGGGTAGGCTAGGTTAGGCTAGACATCGTTAGGCTAGGCTAGGTAAGGCTAGGATAGGCTAGGCTAGGCTGGGTAAGGCTAGGCTAGGCTAGGCTAGGCTAGGCTAGGTTAGGCTAAGTTAGGCAAGGTCTGGCTAGGTTTGGTTAGGTTAGGCTAGATTAGGTTAGGTTAGGTTTGTTCAAGTTAGGCTAGGTTAGGGTATTTTAGACTAGGATTGGATAGGTTATGTAAGGCTAGGCTAGGGTAGGCTAGGGTAGGCTAGGTTAGGTTAGTTTAGGAAATTTTAGGGTAGGCTATGTTAGGTTAGTTTAGGAAATGTTAGGGTAGGTTAGGTTATGGTAGGCTAGGCTAGGCTAGGTCAAGCTAGTCAAGGCTACTCAAGGTTAGGCTAGGGAAGGCTAAGCTAGGCTAGGAAAGGCTTAGCTAGGCTAGGCAAGGCTAAGCTAGGCTAGGAAAGGATTAGTTAGGCTGGGCAAGGCTTAGCTATGCTAGGCTAGAGAAGGCTAGCCTGGGAAAGGCTTAGGCTTAGGCTAGGCTAGGTTAGGTTATGTTAGGTTAGTTTAGGCAATGATAGGCTAGGATAGGCCAGGCTAGGTTAGGTTAGGCCAGGTTAGGTTAGGGTAGCTTAGGTCACGCTAGGTTAGGCTACGCTAGGCTAGGCTAGGCTAGGCTAGGTTAGGTAGGGTTAGGATAGACTAGGCTAGGCAAGATTATGATAGGTTAGGTTATCTTAGGCTAGCTTAAGCTAGGTTAGGCTAGGCATCGTTAGGCTAGGTTGGGGTAGGCATCGTTAGGCTAGGCTAGGCATTGTTAAGCTAGGTTAGTCATGGTAAGGTTTGTCTAGGAATCATTAGGCTAGGCTAGGCTAGGCTAAGATAGGTTAAATAAGCTAGGCTAGGCAAGGCTAAGCTAGGCTAGGCTAGGTTTGGCTAGGTTTGGTTAGGTTTGGTTTGGTTTGGTTAGGTTAGGTTAGGCTGGGCTAGGTTAGCCGTGGGTTAGCCTAGGTTAGGCTAAGTTAGGCTAGACTATGCTATATTAGGCTAGGCTAGGATATACGAGGCTATATTAGGCTAGGCTAGGTTATGTTAGGCTACGTTAGGTTATGTTAGGCTTCATTAGGTTACGTTAGGTTAGGTTAGGTTATGTTAGGCTAGGTTAGGTGAGTCGAGGTTAGGCTAGGCTAAGCTAGGCTAGGTTGGGCTAGGCTGGGCTAGGTTAGGATAGGATAAGCTAGGATTGGCTAGGATAGGATAGGATAGGCTACGTGTTACATAGTAATTTGTCACCGTCCCTGCAATCCCCGTCCCACACATTGGATGGCCTTTTCCGTGACCTGCGAGAAGTGACATGACCTGAAACCACTTTCATGTCATCCCCCTTGACAAGGACAATCATTCCTCTGAAGACAATTTCTTGTAAAAAATCCCTAAAAATAGACCTTTTGGCCTTGACACGACCAGCCAGTTCAGCCCTCACGCCAATGCTGGAAATCCACCAAAAAGGGTGCGCCAATTGGCGCTCTGTCCCAGTGTATTATCCCCAGTGTATGATTTTCCTTGTCAAGGGGGATGCCATGAAAGTGGTTTCAGGTCATGTCACTGCTCACATGTCATGGAAAAGGCCCTCTAATGTGCGAGACGGGGATTGCATGGACGGTGACAAATTACTATGTAACACTAGGCTAGGCTAGGCTAAGCTAGGCTAGGCAAGGCTAGGTTATGTTAGGCTATGTTACATTGCGTTAGGCTTGGTTAGGTTAGGTTAGGCTAGGTTAGGTGAGTGAAGGTTAGGCTTAGCTAAGCTAGGCTAGGATAGGTGAGGCTAGGTTAGGGTAGGGTAGGCTAGGTTAGGTTAGGCTATGCTAGGTTATGCTATGCTAGGTTAGGCTAAGCTAGTCTATGTTGGGCTAGGCTAGGCTAGGTTATATTAGGCTAGGTTAGGCTGGGCAATGTTAGGCTATGCTAGGCCAGGCTAGGCTAGTCTAGGCAGGGCTAGATTAGGTTAGGTTAGGTTAGGTTAGGCTAGGTTAGGTTAGGCTATGTTAGGCTAGGAAAGGTTAGGTTAGGCGAGGTTAGGATAGGCTACCTAAGGTTAGGCTAGGAAAGGTTAGGGTAGGCTAGGCTAGGCTAGGTTAGGCTAGGTTCGATTAGGCTAGGCTCGGCAAGGATAGGTTACGTTAGGCTACGCTATGCTACGTTAGGCTTGGTTAGGTTCTGTTAGGCTAGGTTTGGTGAGTCAAGGTTAGGTTAGGCTAAGCTAAGCTAGGTTGGGATAGCCTAGGCTTGGCTAGGCTAGGTTAGGGTAGGTTACGTTATGCTAGGCTAGGCTAGGCTAGGCTAAGTTATGCTAGGCTAGGCTAGGTTAGGATAGTCAAGGTTAGGCTAGGTTAGGCTAGGCTAGTTTAGGTTAGGCTAGGTTAGGTTTGGCAAGGTTAGGCAAGGCTATGTTAGGCTAGGCTAGGCAAGGCTGGCTTAGGTTAGGCTAGGTTAGCTTAGCACTACAAGAAAAAAGCACATTGGTGAGGGTCATGCTTGTGACGGACCTTTAAGGTCCGTCACCAATGTCACATATGGTGACGGTCCTTAAAAATCTGTCACTGTAAGTGTATATAGTGATGTTCCTTTATGGTCCATCACCAAAACCATTTTCAATGACACTTTTGGTGAGGATCGTTAAAGGCCCATCACTAATTATCTCTTTAGTGACACTTCTAGTGATGAAATTTTAATGACCCTCACCAATGCTCTTTTTGTTACTTTTGGTGATGGTAAAAAAATGTCCATCATCATTGATCATTCCAATGAGTTTTTGATGACGTTATGTGCCCGTTGATATATTTTTTGTCAAAAGATAATGATTTAAGACCATTATTGTGGAGTATTTTTTTAATATATCCAAGGCCATAGTGGTTAGAGTCAGTCAATTTTTTAAGAAGTAATTAGTGTGTATCATTTCCCTCAAGTAATGACTAGTCGAATAGAGATTTCCTATGAGTCAACACATGATTCATATATGTTAAGTTTATTATCTAGCAAATTCCCTTTAGATAAAGTTCCATTATTGTGTGTAGGAAATATATTATTTAATACATAATCAAGCTCTGACAATTCTATTAATGAGAAAGACCTAACACTCCTCGAAAATCTGGGCACACCTTAAATTGATGCTTTGGCACACACTAACGTTTCTTAGCACCCCGCATGTCTTGGAACATATTTGTACCTAGAACATCTTATGATGACACTGACGCCCAAGCACATGATGGCATGCGCTAGCACAACATGGAACTCTCCTAGCATGTGTTGGCATGGTGCATGTAGTCCCTAGCATGCCCTGGAACACCTTGGTTGAATGCATTGACATACATTAGCACTTGGCACACAATGCCACTTGGCATGTATTGGGACCTGTTATTAGTGTGCCTAGCATGCCCCTTTTCAAAAATATAAAGTCCTGACTTATTAACCCTCTTATTGGTTCTTCCTTTTGTTGCCTTGACACATATTGACATACCCTGGCACCTTGCGCCACATCATTAGCACCTAGCATGTATTGGCATATCTTGGCACCATTAATTGGCACATGATATAATTAGCACACCCTGGAACTCCCAAGCACACTTTGGGAATTATTGACATGCCTTGATATTCCCTAGCATGCCTTACCAATGCTTAGCATACCTTGTCACTCCCTCCTTGGCATGAAAACTAACACTCATTAACACTAGTCTCTGGCACACATTCCTCATATTCATTAACTTCCATGAATATTTACCTAGTGCTCCCTTAATGTTTTTTTCCTAGTACTCCTTAACACTCATCAACATGCACTATCACTCTCTAGCACACCATAGTAGTCTTCAACATCCCCTTCCACTTCATAACATGCATAACACTCCTTGACACATATTGGCGCTTGGCACGTGTTGGCACTTGGAAAGTCTTAACATGTATGGAATACATTAAGATGCCTTGGTATGATTTGGAATGGTTTAATATTAAATTTATTTGTGATGATCAATTGTTGGAAAGTAGATGAGAAGCAACAAATTGGGAATACTTGGCACTTAGAATGCACTAAGACTTTGCACTTGGCACCTATTGCCACCTAGTGTTCATTAACCCTCTTATGTGTTCATTTCCTTGTAGTTTAACTTTTTTCTCCCTTTTATTGTCTTGAAAGTCCTTGACACGCATTGACACACCCTTGCACATCTTCGCATGCCTTATCACTTGGCACATCTTAGCATGTTTGACATGTATTCCCACTATCTGGCACATCAAGGGGGCAAAGAGAGATGTATTCCTAAAGTAGGTTGAGTACAAAGGCCAAGTAAGGGTTGCTAAAGGGAGGTCATGATCATCCTCAAAGAGCAAGATCATCATGTGAGGGTTCAGAAGAATGTTACATACCTTAATGGTCGGTTTGCGCTAGGAAGTAGGATGGCATATCGTTGGTTCTCTTCTAGTAGATTGAGCTTAAGAGAGGTTGCTCATGATAATCTAGGCATGTGATTTCAATGGTGTCTTTGTGTGAAGGCCACATCGAATTATGAAATGTTTAAATTTGCAACAAGAAACAGTGAGATTGGAAACCAAAAAGGACAAAAAAAAATGCACCCACACTGGTGAATAATTTTGATGCACCAGGAGTGAGGAATGTGGGGCGTCTAATTTATTTTTCCCTTAAATAAATTTGACAATAAATTGTAATTTCATCTCATAACAAATTGTGTCAGTTAATTAAGTCATGATGACCAAGTTAGCTCAAGAAATTTGGGTTGAGGGTCTAAGATGATGCATCTAGAGGGATTCTAATATTTTTGGGGTCTAGTTGAAGTTGATGCATTCGTGGGGTGCAAGTGTAATTAACTCAATTAAATGAGTTAAAATCAGTTTAAATAGTTCTAACTGAGTGACAAGCTAGTGGGAGGTCTAATGAATTAAATTATATTTAATTCACAAAGAATGATCAATCATATAACTGATAATTCACTATTAATCGTTGCATGCATGTAAGTTTTGAGGAATACCCAGTTGAGATGTTAGAGGTTAAAGGGAACATAAATATCAATTGTATTCAGAGAAAATTTCCCATGTGCAATTATAAAGTCATTGGGATGCCATGATGGATTGTGCAATCAAGGAAGACTAATTTTCCTAATTAATAAGGAGTTAATTCCCTAGAAATTTCATGAGCAAGGCAGGCTGAAGTAAGGATGAGAATTGGCTAAGTACTAAACTGAGTTTTCCTAGATCAATGGGAGACAATTGACAGAGTGCTGGAGAATCTCATGAGAGATTGAGCATTGTATTGTTTCATGATTCCTTGACTTAATACACAATAGAGATAGAGGGGTTTTGAGCAATTGCTTTCCCCAAATACATCATGTTGTTGTGCAATTGATAATTTATTTCTCTTACTTATATGTGATTGTGTGATCATGTTTTGTTTCTGCAAATTATAGGAGGGATTCAATATCTGGTTTTAGTAGATTACAAGATCAGATTGAATCTCATTGGTTAGATTTTCTACATGGTATCAGAGCAGGAATTTTTTGGGCGGCGAGTTTGCGGAGAATATCTAAATATTTTGGTGTAAATTTTTCAAAAACAAATAGAATATTTTAATTCCTTCCGAAAAACTATCCAAAAAAATTAAAAAAAATTAAAAATTAAAAACCCAGAATTCTACTATTATAACTGAAATTTGAAATCCAAAAATTCCAGAACTAGATCTGAAATATAAAAAATAAAGCATACCAAAAAACCAAACAGTTACAAGTCGAGTGGTAGTCATGAAACTACTTAAGTCCTCCACTTGAACCTTGTGTCTTTGTCTGCATATGTTTTAGAGAGAAACCATCACAGTTTTTCTGCAGGGACTTTATTGGCTCAAAAACCTTTCATTTTTTACAGTCAAGCTCAACGATAGTGAAACAAGCCATTCTCCACGAACATTTTCTGTTGTTTGGGACTAGGTGCTCTTTTATTAAACAAATCTAATAGTGTTTTCAATAACATTGTCAGATTATAGCTACTAAAACTATGTGGATATAGTCATGTTTCATGATGGTTTCCTACTTTCTTTAAGCAATAGGCACTTGTTTAGGAAACAAATGGATGGACGACAGTTAATTGAATTCTTTCTAGTTGCTCCAATTTTCTTAACGACAGGAAAAAGAAATGAAACTTGGAAAGAACTTTAGAAGATTTCCTTGACTAAATGGAGTTGTTGACCAATGCACATAGTGGATCAACACGTTGAAGCAGAAAAATCCAGAAGATTCCCTACAAATAGTGCACATAGTGGGTCATCATGTTGGATAAAATATAAATATTCATGAAATAATAATAGCATGAATTTTACATTGATGGACTTGGACATTGGAGGTGGTTTACCGTTTGCTGCTAAACCTTGTTTGAATGTTTGAAAGACATTCTTCCTCGAACTATTGGATTAGTATGGAGCTTGGTGACTTCATGTTGTTGATGCATGAAGGGATTTTGTGTGCTTGGAGTAGAGTTGGGTATTTCACCATGACAAAAACATCTCATAACCAACATGAGCACACAAAATCCCTTGAAAAGTGAACTCTTGGGTTTAGGGAGTGGATATGTAGGTGCGAGAGTCCTTAAGGTGACACATTAACCTGGATATGCATTTTACTTCAGGAGACACATGACCTAGGAGATGCATTGGAGCTTAGGACCTTTGGAGGATTGTTGGACCTTGGGGAGTAGTGCTCATGCCATGGAGGGCTTGCTTGTTAATCACTGTCACCTTTGATGCTGACACATGTCACGTAGAGTAGAGTGCTTCACATGGGTGGAACTACTTGTGTCTTGCAAGTTTGCTTATAGTGGAATAGGTCCACTAAAGCCCCTTTACCTCTCATATAAAAAGAGGAAGGAGTGAGTTGTTATTATAGTCGATCATGCACTTGTGCATATTCCTTTCAAGCTCGGGTTAGGGATGTAAGAGAAGTGCTACTCTCTCTCTCTCTCTTTGTGATAATATATCTAAGTTGATGTGTATGTTGGAAAAAACATATCTGAGTTGTGCTTTGCTCTATCTTCCTTACAAGGATTCCTTGAAAGATAAACAGATTGGTGAACATAAGTAACTAATTTTAACTGTAGCAAAAAATCTAATATGAATCTGCTATTAATTGAGGTTCTAATACCAATGATGTGAGTCAACCCAGAATTCTGCTATTATAACTTAAATTTGAAATCAAAAAATTCTGGAACTAGATCTGAAATATAAAAAATAAAGAAGACCAAAAAACCAAATAGTTACAATTCGAGCGGTAGTCATGAAACTACTTAAGTCCTCCACTCGAATCTTGTATATTTATCTGCATATGTTTTAGAGAGAAACCATCACCGTTTTTCTCCAGGGATTTTATTGGCTCAAAAACCTGTTAGTGTTTACAGTCAAGCTCAACGATAGTGAAACAATCCATTTTCCACGAACATTTTCTGTTGTTTGGGACTAGGTGCTCTTTTATGAAAAAATTCTAACAGTGTTTTCAATAACATTGTCAGATTATAGCTACTGAAACTATGTGGCTATAGTCATGTTTCATGATGGTTTCCTACTTTCTTTAAGTAATAGGCACTTGTTTAGGAAACAACTGGATGGATGACAATTAATGGAATTCTTTCTAGTTGCTCCAATTTGCTTGATGACAGTAAAGAGAAATGAAACTTGGAAAGAACTTTAGAAGAGTTCCTTGACTAAATGGAGTTGTTCACCAATGCACATAGTGGATCAACACGTTGAAGAAGAAAAATCCAGAAGATTCCCTGCAAATAGTGCACATAGTGGGTCATCATGTTGGATAAAATATAAATATTCTTGAAATGAAAATAGCAAGAATTTTACATTGATGGACTTGGACATTGGAGGTGGTTTATTGTTTGTTGCTAGACCTTTTTTGGATGTTTGAAAGACATTCTTCCTCGAAGTGTTGGAATATTATGGAGCTTGGTGACTTCATGTTGTTGATGCATGAAGGGTGTTTGTGTGCTTGGAGTAGATTTGGGTATTTCACCATGACAAAAATATCCCAAATTCAAAATGAGCACACAAAATCCCTTGACATGTGAACTCTTTGGTTGAGGGAGTGGATATGTAGGTGTGGGATTCCTATATGCATTTTCCTTAAGGAGACACATGACCTAGGAGATGAATTGGAGCTTAGGACCTTTAGAGGATTGTTGGACCTTGGGGAACAGTGCTCATGCCATGGAGGGCTTGCTTGTTAATCACTATCACCTTTGATGCTGACACATGTCACGTAAAGTATATTGCTTCACATGGGCGGACCTACTTGTGTCTTTCAAGTTTTCTTGTAGTGGAATAGGTCCATGAAAGCCCCTTTACCTCTCATATAAAAAGAGGAAGGAGTGAGTTGTTATTATAGTTGATCATGCACTTGTGGATATTCCTTTCAAGCTTGGGTTAGGGATGTAAGAGCAATGCTACTCTCTCTATCTCTTGGTGACAATATATCTAAGTTGATGTGTATGTTGGTGACAATATATCTGAGTTGATGTGTATGTTGGTGAAAATATATCTGAGTTGTGCATTGCTCTATCTTACTTACAAGGATTCCTTCAAATATAAACATATTGGTGAACATAAGTAACTAATCTGAATTGTAGCAAAAAATCTGATATGAATCTGCTATTAATTGAGGTTATAATACCAATGATGTGAGCCAACCCAAAATTCTGTTATTGTAACTAAAATTTGAAATCCAAAAATTCCAGAACAAGATCTGAAATATAAAAAATAAAGTAGACCAAAAAACCAAACAGTTACAAGTCAAGCGGTAGTCATGAAACTACTTAAGTCCTCCACTCGAATCTTATATCTTTATCTGCATATATTTTAGAGAGAAACCATCACCGTTTTTCTCCAAGGATTTTATTTTATTGGCTCAAAATCCTGTCAGTGTTTACATTCAAGCTCAACAATAGTGAAACAAGCCATTCTCCATGAACATTTTCTGTTGTTTGGGACTAGGTGCTCTTTTATGAAACAAATCTAGCATTATTTCCAATAACATTGTCATATTATAGCTACTGAAACTATGTGGCTATAGTCATGTTTCATGATGATTTCCTACTTTCTCTAAGCAATAGGCACTTGTTTAGGAAACAACTGGATGGACGACAGTTAATGGAATTCTTTCTAGTTTCTCCAATTTGCTTAAAGACAGGAAAGAGAAATGAAACTTGGAAAGAACTTTAGAAGAGTTCCTTGACTAAATGGAGTTGTTGACCAATGCACATAGTGGATCAACACGTTGAAGCAGAAAAATCCAGAAGCTTCCCTACAAATAATGCACATAGTGGGTCATCATGTTGGATAAAATATAAATACTCTTGAAATAATAATAGCATGAATTTTACATTGATGGACTTGGACATTGGAGGTGGTATATTTTTTGCTACTAGACTTTGTTTGGATGTTTGAAAGACATTCTTCCTTGAAGTGTTGGATTATTATGGAGCTTGGTGACTTCATGTTTTTGATGAATGAAGGGAGTTTGTGTGCTTGGAGTAGAGTTGGGTATTTCACCATGACAAAAACATCCCAAAATCAACATGAGCACACAAAATCCCTTGACATGTGAACTCTCGGGTTGAGGGAGTGGATATGTAGGTGTGGGAGTCCTTAAGGTGACACATTACCTTGGATATGCATTGTCCTTAAGGAGACACATGACCTAGGAGATGCATTGGAGCTTAGGATCTTTGGAGGATTGTTGGACCTTGGGGAGTAGTTCTCATGCCATGTAGGGCTTTCTTGTTAATCACTGTCACCTTTGATGCTGACACATGTCACGTAGAGTAGAGTGCTTCACATGGGTGGACCTACTTGTGCCAAGTTTGCTTGTAGTGGACTAGGTCCACTAAAGCCCCTTTACCTCTCATATAAAAAGAGGAAGGAGTGAGTTGTTATTATAGTCGATCATGCACTTGTGCATATTCCTTTTCATATTTGGGTTAGGGATGTAAGAGCAGTGCTACTCTCTCTCTCTCTCTCATTCAATCTTGTTTGTACTTTATGTGTTTTTGTCTTAAGGTGTTAGGATTTGTTGGAACATTCAACTAAAATTCATATATATAAAGAATAAATGAAACCCATGAACACAATCACAACCTATCATATACTTCTCCATGCTTTCAAAAATCCCAGATAGGGAAAACCAGGAGAAACCCTGGCTCCACCAAAGATTCTCCAACAATCTAAAATAACCATGAGAAAAACCTCCATGTCAGAGTATCTTTGGTGGAGCCACTGTAAACCCTAAGTTATTTTGGAATTGTGTTATTTCAGATTTGACTTCCAGCTTACCATTGCCTTGCATACCTTGTCACTCCCATAAATTATGTTATTTTAAAGATTTGAATTCCAGATTTTCACAGATACAATGTCCTCGATAAGATAGTTGAACACTTCCATATTCATAGTTATATCACATTCCAAGATGTTGAAGCCTCGAAAATCGCTGCTACAACATTGGGGGATAACCACCCGGTCCGGACCTTAATACAACTCATTTTCCGTTTATGATAGTGGCTCTGACTGGTTTAACTAGGTCCAGTTACCTTTTCCCTATCGCTATTGGTTTACGATGTATCGTTAACTACCAATAGACAGGGATATCAGATCAATTCTTCTTGCTGATCAGGCAAGAGAATGACTCTTAAGCTGATTTGGGTTCAGCCAAACCACAACTAAGATTTTGCCTCTTTGAGGAGAGGACTTAAAAGAATCTAAAAATTAATCTAAATGCAAACTTATTCTATAATACAAGCAAAAGAAACTAATCTAAATCCTATCTCAATTAGGTAGATATAAATCTAACCCAACTAAGAGCAAGATAATTAAATAATGAGAATTAAAATATGTCTAGTTTTAAATTAATGTTAAGCTAACGAAGAAATTCAATTATCTCACATTTGTGAGTACCAAAACATATTCTATTGAGACCATTTGACTAAAATAATAAATCAACAACACTCCGGAAGAAATTCACAAAAATGATATTGATTATTATTTCAGTCAAACTAATAATTAAACAATAACATGTGGAAGAAATTCACAACACATTACTATTTAATAAATTAGTATTATAAGACAGATTTCTGAGTAATGGTTACTCAAAAATCAGAGTTTAATTCATAAGAGTAGAGATACTTAACAATTTGAGACAAATTATCCATATCAACAGAAATGCCAAAACATGAATAAAATGAAACAACAATTTTATTAAAATAAAAATGAAACTGGTATTTGATACAGAAATGCCAAAAATACAAGTTAATTGAACCCGCTTCTCTAATCCTGGTCTCTAACAATACTTTACATTACTTGAATTTCTGTTTTCAAAACTAGAGCTGCAGAAATGCAAACTCTACCCATCATGCATAATACAAGACATAAAGCATAAACCCTCAATAATGTTCAGATCTGAAACTTTCTCTCCTCCCCATCTACAACTCTAAATTCCTATAACAGAAATGCTTTTAGAAGTCTAGAATTGTAGAGGAGAGCAGCCCCGTTTACATTTTGCAATCTGCAATTTATAATCCTCCCAAAAGTATTTTTAGAAGAGAGTTTGTTTGAAGAAAAATCTGCTCAATCCAACTTTAATTGCCGGAGTCTTCTCATTGATTGAAATCTTTTTCCTCAATATCCCTTCTATTGTTTTTCCTGCAAAAAGAAATTAAAAATCATTTAAGAAGCAACAATAAAATCCAAATATTATTTCTATCATTAAAACAAATCCAATCAAATTCTATTTAAATAAATAAAAAGGAAATTTGAGCTTCTTATTGATACTCATAACGATCTTAATTAACCAAGGATAATATTTATGCATGAATCTGCAATTAGAAGAGGCTGGGCAAATGAAAAATGAAGAAAACAAAACTCAGAAAATTGATTTTATTTTTAGAAATTCGGAGCTTGATCTTCTGCCTGATTTTTGACCCAATAAATGATCAAATCTGTTATTGAAACCTCTTCAGAAATGTTCTCCTTGATTTTCTCTTTCCAATGAGCCGTCCTGGGCCTCATTTGGCCATGTAAAACTCAATCTATGAGCCTCCAAAGTTAATGAGTCAAATCTGATATAAATCTTGGAAATTCAGTTGCTGGGCTAAAAATCAGAATTTTAATTAAAATCTAATCCTAAATTAGCCTATAATTAACTAATAATTAATTCTAATTTAATTGCTAATTATAAATTAAACTAATTAAATATTAATCTAACCAATTAATATAATTAACTATTTCTAAACATATTAATCTAAATAATAATAAATCTAATTAAATTAATTATATTCTACATATTAATTAATTTAATTAATTTAAAATTAATTATTTTAGATATTAAATATTAAATCTAATATTAAATTAAAACTAAACTACCATTAAAATAATATTAAACTAACATATGCTAACACTCTACTATACTAACATTACATTAATATTATACTAACACTACACTTAATATAAAACTAAACTAACACTAACAACTAACTTAAAACTACACTAAACTAACTCAATCTAACGTTACACCTATTCGTATTGAACTAAAATTACATTAAATTAATACTAACAAACACTACCCTAAACTAACATTAATATTCCACTTAGACTTCATATAACATTAACATAACACTACCTACGTGAACTCATCGCATCGGGGATTAAAAGAGCTCATCGCATCGGGGATAATTAAAGGAGCTCATCGCAACGAAAGAATTAAATGTGGCTCAATCAGAGCATTTAAGAGATACACCCGATGCATTTCTCCGATGCGATGAAAAATTTATTTATTTATTTTATTTATTATGTTTTTTTTTGTCTTTTATATATTTGTTTTTAATATAAAATTTTTAATTTAATTAAATTAATTATATTTAATATAATAATTAATTTAATTAATTCAAAATTTAATGTTAAAAATTAGTTTTTTGTTTTTTAATTTTATTTGAGTGATGTTAAATTAGATTATGAATTTGTCTAAGATGATGATTTGTCTATCTAAATTACAGCCACTTTGTCATTTAGGATTTTTCGGATTTTTCGAGTTTAGATTTATTTGAAAATTGAAGTAAATTATCGAAATCCCGATGCTTTATGATTTGGCTATATAAGTAAAAATAAAAATTGTTAGTAATAACAAATCTAGGGGTTAATATCTAATCTAAATGCATTATTAAACTCCGCAATTTTTTAACCCAGGTGACATAATTATTATTATTCAAAGGAGTGCTATTTACAAACCGGTTGACCAAATGAGACGAAACAAGCGTCAATAGGAAGCTTATAAAAAATCGATTTCAACCAAGCAAACAAAACAAGAATCTAAAGAAAATGAAAAATTAACAAAATCATAAGATAATTGACTTAATAAAAATCCTAAAAGGTGCTTACCCAAAAATTTTATAGAAAGGGTCCCCATTATTTGATGTGAACGAACTAAAAATGGGGGGTTGTTTTACCGTACAACACAAGAATATATACATTTTTTGTCCTGATCAACAATTGTCTCACGAAGAGCAATCACGTCACAAGCATCAACATATGCACATGGTTGATCACCTCCTAATGCCATAATTTCAATCCCTTCATATCCCCCATGGATGAAGCCTATGAGAATAGAATCTTGACCAAAGGTGTGAAACTCCTTGCTAGCCAAGCCTGTTGGGCATTGGTGTATTTTTCTCATATCTGGATGTTGTTTTTACATTTTTGAGCAAACTTATTTAGCTATGTGGGCTTTTCTACCAAGGGAGTCACTGTGTTGGGTGGTGCTCAAGGTGATATGACACAGTAGGATGGCAGAGTGGTTAATGAATTGTATCCATTTAACTTTAAAACATGTTTCTCTTAAAATATTTTGATAAGAATGGCTCTCTGTTCATGAAGATTCATATCTTGAATTTCATTGCAAGGGAGCATTTGTCCCAACTTTGTTCTTGCCAGTTACATCCTCCCTGTTTTGGCCTTCATGGATAATTGTGTTTGCAGTTTTTGTGGCTCCCATGATACATATCTAATGCACTCATCACACACAAGAACTTATGGTCAGTTGTGGGCAAAAGCTGTGCAATTCAGCACAACAGACTATTCAACTACATCTTTTGTGGATTAGGACATGTGGACAATTCAACCTAAAAAGGTGGAGTGATGGGTGCAATTGCAGTGGATGCAACTTGCAAAGCCTCATGTGTGGAAAATTCAACCTAAAAACATAGTGTGATGGGTGCAGCTGCAGTGGTTGTAAAGCCTCAGGAGTTGTCTGTGGGTTGCCATGACTCATGAAGGATGAATTCACATTTTGTACCCATTTATTTCTAGAATTACCTCATTAAGTACTGGTTTAAGACTCAAGACTATGCTCTCTAGTGATAAACCTCAACTCAGAAAGTTGTATATGATATCTCCTTGTCCTTGACACAAATATTTTAACTCTGAACCTTGTACTTGTTCCCTGACTCAAAATTTGTCTAATATGATATAAAATGTTAAGTCACGTTGAAGATGGATTTTATTACTATAATTTTTAAAATTTAGAATAATATCTTCATAGTTGCAATTTGATTTTCTGCAAGATTTTTGTAATAATATCTTCATAGTTGCAATCTGATTTTCTGCAAGATTTTTGTAATATTATGTTCATCGTTGCAATCTGATTTTCTGTAATATTTTTGTAATAATATCTTCACAATTGCAATCTTATTTTCTGCAAGATTTATGTTGAAATATGACCTTGGTAATTTTAGTGTCTTTTCATATGTTTGAGAGAATAAGTAAAATGCTTTAAATTCTGAAACAACCAATCAACAATTCTGCCATATCTGTAAATATAATAGTTGGTTAACGAGAATCTTATCATTTTCTTTCTTCGATTCATGTTTTTCGTCTTTTCAAGGATTAAATTAGTAAGGAATTAATAATTTAATTATGTTTTTCATTGTTGGCTCATGTTATTTGGGACATGCAGGCCACATTGTACCATAATACTCATAATAAATATCGAATGATGAAGTGGCTGAGCAAGTTTCAAGTCACAAAGTGTCAGATGGACACTACGTAGGGGTGCATTTGGAGATGATAATGTAATTTGGCATGTGCCCTCTAATGCCACGGTAATCCCTAATTCATCAGAGTGTATTGTCTTTTAAACTTCAATCTTCTATCTATTAGCTCTAACAAAGTTAGCGTCATGCTAGTGATTAATTTGAAACTGTATTTTAGTGGAAAAATTCACTTTTTTTTGGTGGAATAGTTCATAATTTATTTTGATCTTTTTTTGCAAGTGTACTAGTCACGATGATAAATGTGTGGTTTACTTCAAAGGGTTCTCAGTTCTTTCTAGATACACTTTTCATCATTTTCTTTGAATACTTCTCCAGTGCTTTGCCTTCATATTTTATCCCCTTCACAATTGCTCCTGAGGTCCATGTTGTTATGTTTACTAGTTGTTTCTGTGAAAACTTTTTCTTGAGGTTCTGCAAGGTAAATCCAAATGCAAAAAATACTATTTTACATATTGATATTTGTTCAAGACATTGTTGTGTGATACTTGAATTTCATAAATCTAGATTTCGATTTCGTTATCTATATCAATATATAAGAACAGGTTCATGGATTGTTCATATTTATCAAAATGTGGAGTTGTTCTTTTCCTGTTGCATGTTCTATTATATTGTTATGTTGTGATTCAAATTTCTAGTTGTGCTTTCCAGTTATTCTCCTAGATATTACATGCTTTGATATATTATATCAAAATTCTTACCAATATGATAACATTGATTGTTTTATGTGGACATTTTTTTTTCAGGATGGTCCATTACAAAATCAAGATGAGAGCTGGATCATGTAATTGCACTTTCTCTTTCTGAAGAATTAACCAAACCAGATGGTATATGATGGCAATTTCAGTTTTTTACAGTTACTTTTAGTTTAATTATATCATTTAGCTCGATGCTTTTCATATATTCAACTAAAATTTTGTTGCTTAACAAGACTTTTTCATTTCCATGTTTTAGTGAAACTCTTTATGGTTTGATATTCTCATGGAACCTTTATCAAGTTACATGCACCTTCATTAGAAAAAACAAGAAAATTTTACTTGCCATGACTATCTTTCTTTGTCATTGTTGAATTAAGAAAGTCTTTTAGCTAAGAAACTAGTTTCAAGGTTATGGCATAACTTGTCATATAAATTGAACAGAAGTTATATCCAAAATGTTAACTTTTAAACTACTTAGCTGGTTTTAGGCTTTCCATTTAAAATCTACTTCAGTTTGAACTTTGAACAAGTCGTTCCATAGACTTGAATATTAAGATATTTTGGTGTAAGGATTAAAAATTAGTCCATAAGGCCTCTCAATTATTCATTTATTTTATCTGAATATAAAATTTACTATTAAATTAGAACCACTTGGCACAAATATGTCATAGATCAAGATCATACTTTGTAGAGTGTTGTAGAATAAAAATAGGAGCAAGGACATTGAATTCTTTTAGTTTTCTTGGTTCTTATTCGTTTGGTGTGTCTTTGCACCTTTAGAGGCAATTGCTAGTTTAAAGTCTAATTCTTTAACGGGTGCTAGCTCAATGGAAGAGCACCTACTTTACAAGCAGGAGTTTGGTGGTTCAATTCCATCATGCCCTAATATTCATAGGGAATGATGAAGATCAATTTTTGGTGACAAATGCTCTTTTGACCATCACCAATGAGCTTATGGTGACATTTTTCAACCCTCACCAAAATATGAAATGGTAACGGTCAATGAATGCCACCATATATACGCATCACTAGTGACGACCATTAAAGGTCCGTCACCATAAATTGTTGTTGTTGATATGAAATGGTGAGGGTCACTATTTGTCATTATAGTCATTATTCGTGATGGACCTTGACGTCACCAATGAGTTTATGGTGACGGTCAATGAAAATTGCCATATATATGCACCAATAGTGACGGCCATGAAAATTCCATCACAAAAAATCATTGTTGTTCATATGAAATGGTGACGGTCACTATATGTCATTATAATCAATATTCATGATGGACCTTGAATGTCACCACAACACATACTTTCCGTGACGCCACCTTTGGTGACGTTCAATTTTTTGGTGACAGAGGCTATTGTCTGTCACCATTGCTCATATGAAATGGTGACGGTCACTATCCTTCACTATAAATCATTATTGGTGACGGACCTTGAATGTCACCACAACACCTATACTTTCGGCGATGCCACTTTTGGTGACGTTCCATTTTTGTGATAAAGGCTCTTTTGACCCTCACCAATGAGCGTATGGTGACCATTTTCGCCCCTCACCAATGTGATTTTTTTTTGTAGTGTAGGTTAGGTTAGGGTAGGCTAGGTTAGGTTAGGCTAGATTAGGTTAGGCTAGGTTAAGCTAGGCTAGCTAAGGTCATGCTAGGAAAGGTTAGGATAGACTAGGCTAGGCTAGGCTAGGTTAGGCTAGGGTAAGATAGGGTGGGATATGCTAGTCTAAGCTAGGGTAGGTTAGGCCAGGTTAGGATAGGCTAGGCTAGGTTAGGCTAGGCTAGGCAAGGCTAAGCTAGGTTAGGCTAGGCAAGGCTAAGCTAGGCTAGGCCAGGCTAGGAAAAGTTAAGCTAGACTATGCTTGAATACATTATGTAATGATCCAGGAGGACCTTACGTTAGTTCAGGTCAATAGTGAAGTCCAGTTCATCTTCAGTTTCTCCAGTGTTCCGGATGAAAGAGAAAGCATTCCTTTTATTTATGGTTTTTGTAAGGTGGAAAATTGTAATATCATGGTGCTAGATGTATGGTGTTAAATCCTAAATACTATGGTCCTAAGCTTGAGTCATAACCTATAGTCCTAAGCCTAATTCTTAATCCTATGTAATGGTGTCAAAGCATATGTAAAAAAATGTAGCGCAAATGTTTTAAAACTATGTAATAGTCCTAAACCCAAAATAAAGTATAAAACCATGATAAAGGCCTTTCCGACTATGTAATAAAATGCATGTGTTATAAACCCTTATCATAAACAGTCTAATCGCACGAGAAGATTAACCATCGGGTAGAGCACAACATGTGAACGTAGTCAATGGAGATTAACATGCAATTTGGAAGACCACAACCATCAAGTTTTGTAAAGCTGTCAGATGGAGGAGTCAACACACAGTTACATTGAATGCCTGAAGCCATCAGACTTAAACACTAGGTGGCAGTCAACAGTTATTCCATCAATCTGTCACATGGAGCAATTCATAGCTTTCTTTCATTTGAAAACCGTCAGAGGTCTATCTATAATATAAGGTTGGGATAGGTTGGGATAGGCTAGGTGAGGTTAGGTTAGACTAGGCTAGGTTAGGCTAGGTTAGGCTAGGCTAGGATAGGATAGGCTAGGCTATGGTAGGCTAGGATAGGTATTGTTAAGCTAGGCTAGGCTAGGCTAGGTTATGTTAGGCTAGGCTAGGCTAGGCTACCCTAGGGTAGGTTAGGTTAGGTTAGGCTAGGTCAGGTTAGGTTAGGCTAGGCTAGGCTAGGCTAGGCTAGGCTAGGCTAGGCTAGGCTAAGGCTAGGTTAGGCTAGGTAAGGCTAGGTTAGGCTAAGTTACGCTAGGATATTGAATATTAGGCTAGGCTAGGTTAGGCTAAGTTAGGCTAGGCTATGCTATATTAGGGTAGGTTAGGCTATGTTAGGCTAGGCTATGCTATATTAGGCTAGGCAAGATTAGGCTAGCTTAAGCTAGGCATCGTTAGGCTAGGTTATGCTAGGCAACGTTAGGCTAGGCTAGGCATCATTAAGCTAGGCTAGTCATGGTAAGGCTTGTCTGGGAATCATTAGGCTAGGCTAGGCTAGGTAAGGCTGGGCTAGGCTAAGCTAGGTTAAATAGGCTAGGCTAGGTAAGGCTAAGCTAGGTTAGGCTAGGTTTGGCTAGGTTTGGCTAGGTTTGGTTAGGTTTGGTTAGGTTAGGTTAGGCTGGTCTAGGTTAGCTAGGTTAGGCTAAGTTAGGCTAGGCTATGCTATATTAGGCTAGGCTAGGATATACTAGGCTAGATTAGGCTAGGCTAGGTTATGTTAGGCTACGTTAGGTTATGTTAGGCTTCGTTAGGTTATGTTAGGTTAGGTTAGGTTATGTTAGGCTAGGTTAGGTGAGTCAAGGTTAGGCTAGGCTAAGCTAGGCTAGGTTGGGCTAGGTTGGACTAGGTTAGGATAGGATAGCCTAGGCTAGGCTAGGCTAGGCAAGGCTAGGTTATGTTAGGCTATGTTACATTACGTTATTCTTGGTTAGGTTAGGTTAGGCTAGGTTAGGTGAGTCAAGGTTAGGCTTAGCTAAGCTAGGCTAGGCTAGGTGAGGCTAGGTTAGGGTAGGGTAGGTTAGGTTAGGTTAGGCTAGGTTATGTTATTCTATGCTAGGTTATGCTATGCTAGGTTACGCTAAGCTAGGTTATGTTAGGCTAGGCTAGGCTAGGTTATATTATGGTAGGTTGGGTTGGGAAATGTTAGGCTATGCTAGGCTAGGCTAGGCTAGTCTAGGTAGGGCTAGATTAGGTTAGGTTAGGTTAGGTTAGGCTAGGTTAGGTTAGGCTATGTTAGGTTAGGAAAGGTTAGGTTAGGCAAGGTTAGGATAGCTATCTAAGGTCAGGCTAGGAAAGGTTAGGGTAGGCTAGGCTAGGCTAGGTGAGGGTAGGCTAGGATAGGCTAAGATAGGCTAGGCTAGGTTAGGCTAAGTTAGATTAGGCTACGATCGGCAAGGCTAGGTTGCGTTAGGCTAGGTTACGCTACGTTAGGCTTGGTTAGGTTCTATTAGGCTAGGTTTGGTGAGTCAAGGTTAGGTTAGGCTAAGATAAGCTAGGTTGGGATAGCCTAGGCTCGGTTAGGCTAAGCTAGGCTAGGTTACATTATGGTAGGCTAGGCTAGGCTAGGCTAGGTTATGATAGGCTAGGCTAGATTAGGATAGTCAAGGTTAGGCTAGCTTAGGCTAGGATAGTTTAGGTTAGGCTAGGTTAGGTTGGGCAAGGTTAGGCTAGGCTAGGTTAGGCTAGGCTAGGCAAGGCTAGCTTAGGTTAGGCTAGGTTAGCTTAGGTTAGGTTAGGGTAGGCTAGGTTAGGTTAGGATAGGTTAAGCTAGGATAGCTAAAGTCATGCTAGAAAAGGTTAGGATATACTAGGCTACGCTAGGCTAGGTTAGGCTAGGGTAAGATAGAATGGGATATGCTAGTCTAAGCTAGGGTATGTTAGGCCAGGTTAGGATAGGCTAGGCTAGGTTAGGCTAGGCAAGGCTAAGCTAGGCTAGGCTAGGCTAGGAAAAGCTACGCTAGACTATTCTTGGATACGTTATGTAATGATCTAGGAGGATCTTACGTCAGTTCAAGTCGACAGTGAAGTCCATTTCATCTTCAGTTTCTCCATTTTTCAGGATGAAAGAGGAAGTATTTGTTTTATTTATGGTGTATGTAAGGTGGAAAATTGTAATATCATGGCGCTAGATGTATGGTGTTAAATCCTAAATACTATGGTCATAAGCCTAAGTCATAACCTATAGTCCCAAGCCTAATTTCTAATCCTATGTAATGGTGTCAAAGAATATGTAAAAAAATGTAGCGCAAATGTTTTAAAACTATGTAATAGTCCTAAACCCAAAACAAAGTATAAAACCATGATAACAGCCTTTCACACTATGTAATAAAATGCATGTGTTATACACCCTTATCACAAACAATCTAATCGCATGGGAAGATTAACCATCGCGGAGAGCACACCGTGTGAATGTAGTCAACAGATATTAACACGCAGTTGTCAGATGGAGGAGTCAAAAAACAGTTACATCAACCGCCTGAAGCCGTCAAACTTAAACACTAGGTGGTAGTCAACGGTTATTCCATCGATCTATCACATGGAGTAGTTCACAGCTTTCTGTCATTTGCAAGCTGTCAGAAGTATATCTATAATATAAGGTTAATTTTGGGTTTTTGTAATATATGCACTATGTTATTTTTAAACCACCATGTCACCTAAAGCCTAAAGTGTATGAATTATATTAGACCGAGAGATATTCTCACTGAATCACATTGAACTGAATTTAGCCATATGCTATTTCTGGCTCAAGAAGTTTGAGATTGAACCTATTTAAACTTCACCATTTCTCATGATTGAGGGAAAATAGTGTTTTTGAAGACTTGTAGTGAGAGTTTTGAATAGAGAGGCAATTTTTGTTTCAGGCGTAACTTGGTTGTCGAGAGGTGGAATCAAGAACTAAGACAGGAATTGGAAAGCTAGGAGAGAGATATTTCTATTGACAGATACCAGAGGTGTTTGTGAGCAAGTTAATTTTGGTGTATTTCTTTGTAAATACCTCCTAGGATCAATCATTAATAAAATAGACGCCCATCTTGAAAGTGGACCTAGAGATGTAGTCCACCAGCGATGAACTCTGTAATCAATGTTTGTTGTCTTTTATCTCTTTTATTTGTTTTAAATTCATGTTTAATATGCTTCTTAAGTTTTCTTTTAAGCCATAGAATCAATTGATTTCATTAAGTCTTCCACACTAAGCGATCGAGTTAACAATCAATTGATTGTTGTCAAATTTTCAAATCTATTTTAGTATTATTTCAGATCATATATTTTGGTATCATAATAGGTTGTGTTTTGTAGGCAAGTGAATGTTAACCAAGTCCAAGTTGCAATGTGGAGAAGGAATTCTTGAGGAGATAGACCCATAAGTTGGAAAGAAGAAATTCTCTCAACAATCAATAATGGGAGCATCTGATGCAGGTGAAACTCTTGAAGTGAAGTTCGTGGGTGATGAATAGATTTAGTAAACCTTCCTTATTACCTTCCTTTCTTCTAATAAGAATGGATGAATACAGATATTCCAACCTTTCTTCCCCCTCCTAATTTTTTTATTCTATTCCCTAATATGGGGGTTTGACTCTTGGATTTATCCCATAGCCAACACCGGATGTTTGGAGAACTCTGTGAATATAAGAATGCGAGAGATGCAACTTCATCTTCAAAAGAAATGAAGAATGAAAAGGGAAAAGGAAAAGAGGATAAACCTCCTTCTCCTCCATCATCTTCATCATCATCATCTTCTTCTTCTTCTTCTTCCAGTTTAGATTCTGAAACATAAAATAAACCTTAGAAATCATCTCTTTTGAAACTTGATGTAAAATTTGAACTACCTATTTATGATGGTTAAATGAATCCTGAAAAGATATGTAATTGGACTAAACAATTATAAGTGTATTGTATAATTCACAACATTTTTTTATCAAAGGATAAAAATTTAGTTAGCTACACTTATAATGGAAGGAACAACTTTAATCTAGTGTGAAAGTAAAAATGAAGTAGATTTAAAGCGGAAAGGTAAATTCATCTCTTCATGGTCTAAGATTTTAAAAGCTCTTAGAAAACAATTCTATCTTTTGGGATACATGCAAAAAGATGTTATTGATTGGTAGCATTTGAGGCAAGGTAAAGGTTAGAATGTTCAGTAGTTTACTCTGGAGTTGAGGAAAAAAGCTTTGGCACTTGGTATTCCATTGGATACATGTGAAACTTTACTAAAGTACAATGGCAGTTTACATTCTTATTTGCAACATACGTTATTGAGGTTTAATCCCACTGACTTTAATGAAGTGTGTGTTCATCCATACATATTGAATCATGTGGCAGACCGTTCTAGTTTTCACAAAAAGCATCCAAACAGTTTGAAATCAAGGATTCTAGAGACGACAAGAGGAAGAGTAGTTCAAAGGGAAAGAAAGAAGCAACAACTTAGAAGGAATGTGAAATACCTATCTGTACTCACTGCCAGAGGATCAGACATGATGAGTACAAATTTTGGAAACTTCACCCAGAACTCAGACCAAAGAAGTTCCTCAAAAGGAAAGGTGAGAAGAAGGATAATGCAGCAATTCAACAAGATTTGGGCTCCCTCTCAGGTGATGAAAGTAAAATAACCCCAATGGATTTGACAGGTAAAATTTCTGATGCTAAATGGAACATGGAGAATGTTTGTCAACTTTAGGGCATTAAATAAAATCACAATCAATAACATATATCTTCTTCCCAGGGTAGATGATTTACTCGAACAATTGAAAAATGAGTTGGATTGTTGTTCGACATTTGTTCTGAAACCTACCACTTGTTAGTTTTTATCCTAAAATTGAATAGATGGCATGCTTTGCTTCCTATATTCCATAGTTTGCAGCACATAATATTCATTTCCCCGAAAAATATCTTCGTGATTCTCGAAACCCTAGATCTCATGTGCTTAGATATTTCCTCTCCATATTTCTCTTCGTTGTCCTCCTAAACTTGGAATTCCATTTTAACTTTCTCATAATGTTTTTATATTTAAATATATTTCATGAAATTAAATTGTACTATAGCTTTTGAGTATGTATTTTATTAAATTTCTAGGTGAAACAAATTTAGTGGGCGAGGATAGACTAAATTAGAGTAGGGTACCCAAGGATATAATAAGTTAAGCTAGGGCTAGTCTGGTCTATAGTAGGCTAGGGTAAGCTAGAGTATTCTAGGCCACTCTAAGTTAGGCTATGTTGGGCTAACATAGGCTAAGTTAGGCTAAGTTAGGCTATTCTAGGCTAGGCTAGGCTAGGCTAGGCTAGGCTAGGTTAGGCTAGGCTAGGTTAGGTTAGGGTAGGTTATGCTATGCTAGGTTAGGCTAGGTTAGGTTAGGTTAGGTTAACCTAGGCTAAGTTAGGTTAGGCAGGGTTAGGCTAGGATAGGTTAGGCTGGGATAGGTTGGGCAAGGCTAGGTGAGGTTAGGTTAGACTAGGCTAGGCTAGGTTGGGCTAGGATGGGTTAGGTTGGGCTTGGTTGGGCTAGGGTGGGGAAGGTTGGGGTATGTTAGGCTAGGTTAGGCTAGGCTAGGCTAGGCTAGGCTAGGCCAGGCTAGGCTAGGCTAGGCTAGGCCAGGCTAGGTTAGGTTAGGTTAGGTTAGGCTAGGTTAGGTTAGGTTATGCTATGCCAGGCTAGGCTAGGCTAGGCTAGGCTAGGCTAGGCCAGGCTAGACTAGGTTTGGTTATGCTAGGCTAGGCTACCATACACTAGGCTAGTCAAGGTTGTGCCAGTCTAGGCTAGGCTAGGCTAGGCTAGGTTAGGTTATCATACGCTAGGCTAGGAAATCTTACGCTAGGTTATGATATGCTAGGGTAGGCTAGGCTATTCTATGCTATGCTAGGCTAGGCCAGGCTATGCTATGCTATGCTATGGTAGGCTAAGCTAGGCTAGGCTAGGCTAGGCTTGGATATGATATGCTAGGCTAGGCAAGGCTAAGCTAGGGTAGCCTAGGAAATGTTAGGCTAGGTTATATTAGGTTAGGTTTAGCTAGGCTAGGCTAGGCTAGACTAGGCTAGGCATCATTAGGCTAGGATAGGCTAGGGTAGGTTAGGTTATGTTAGGCTAAGTTTGGCTAGTTTTGGCTAGGCTAGGCTAGGCTAGGCTAGGTTAGGCTATGCTAGGATAGGTTAGGTTTATTAGGCTAGGCTGGGTTAGGCTAGGCTTGGCTAGGCTGGGCTAGGCTAGTCTAGGCTGGTCTAGGCTAGGTTAGGCCATGCTAGGCTAGGCTAGCCTAGGTTAAGCTATGTTAGGCTAGGTTAGGCTAGGTTAGGCCAAGCTAGGTATTGTTAGGCTATGATAGTTTAGGGTAGGATAGGCTAGGTTAGGATAGGATAGGCTAGGTTATGTTAGGTTAGGTTTAGCTAGGCTAGGCTAGGCTAGTTATCATTAGGCTAGGATAGACTAGGCTAGGCTAGGCTAGGATAGGATAGCCTAGGGTAGGTTAGGTTAGGTTAGGATAAGTTTGGGTAGTTTTGGCTTGGTTAGGCTAGGATATGCTAGGATAGGTTAGGTTTCATTAGGCTAGGTTAGGCTGGGCTAGGCTAGGCTAGGCTAGGCTAGCCTAGGTTAAGCTATGTTAGGCTAGGTTAGGCCAGGTTAGGCTAGGCTAGATATTGTTAGGTTATGATAGTTTAGGCTAAGATAGGCTAGGTTAGGTTAGGATAGGATACTATAGGCTAGGTTAGGATAGGATAGGCTAGGTTAGGCTAGGTTAAGCTAAGTTAGGCATCGTTAGCCTAGGATATTTTAGGCTAGGCTAGGCTAGACTTGGTTAGGCCAAGTTAGGTTATGTTAGGTTAGGTTAGGCTATGCTAGGTTAGGTCCATAGTTTTAATGCAGGAAGGAAGACCCATTTATGTTAGGTCCCTATATCACTAGTATAGCCCCTTATTATTGTTAGTGTAAACCCCTTATTGTTATTGTTGTACCCTTGTAACCCCCACTTTGTTATTATTGTGCCCTTAAATTATTATTGTTAGGTTGGATAGGATTACATTGTGGCCCACTAGGATTACATTATGGCCCCATGGACTCCTATATATAGAAAGGAGGTTTTGTGAATTGTATCATCCAAGAATTGTGCATTTATGTAATGTATTGGAGGTTGCCCCCTCGAAGTGGCTTATTTCTAAGGCGTTGATATCTCTTTTCTTCTATTTTTGGAGCTGGTTACACAACAGGGAATCTGTACCTGATTATTATCTTATTGATTGCTCTAGAATTAGTACACATTCTCCAGCCTCCATCTTTCTTCGGGCTCAATACTGCTGGCACTACACATGGACTCAAACTTTCTCTGATCAGCCATTTGTCCACTAATTCCTGTACTTGCTTCCTGATTTCCTCATTTTCAGTGGGAGTCATTCTGTAGGCTACCTTATTTGGAAAATTTGAACCTGGAATAAAATCTATCTGATGGCAGATCTTCCTCATAGGGGGCAGCTCATAAGCTAAATCATCCACAACAATGTCACAATAACTGTCTAACATCTCTTGGATTTCTATTGGAAAGTCAGAAATCTTTGTAGAAGTAAGAACTACCTTAGGTTTGAAAACTAAAGAAAATCTTACCTCTTCTTCTTCAATCTGCTATAGATACTCCTTCCCGCTCAGCAACAAGGTCTTTGGATTATCCACTCTGCTTGATGGTTCTCCTTCTTCCATGGGTATCAATGTATGATGTACCCCATCTTTGAAGAACTTGTAAGTGTTCTTCTTGCCATCATGCACTGCTGCTCTGTCAAACTACCAAGGTCTACCTAGCAGTATGTGACACACATCCATGGGCATCACATCACATAGGACTTTGTCTTTATGGTTTCCCATTTGCAGCTCTATCTCACATTGTTCCTTTACAATCAGCTGGTGCCCTTTATGCAGCCAGGACACCCTGTAGGGAGTTGGATGCTCCCTTCTCTTCAGATTCAAATTCTCTATCACCTCAGTGGAAACCAGATTGTCTGTGCTACCACTGTCAATGACTAGCTGGCATCATTTCCTCTAGACTTTGCATATGCTCCTAAACAAAGTCTTCCTTTGTGCAGGCTCAGTGAGCTCTTTGGCTTGTTTCAAAAGGACCTTATTGACCACCAATGATACTCCCCTCTCTGGTAGGATTTCTTCTTCAATTTTTGCCTCTTCTCTAGACCGGGCAACAATAGCATTTCTTGGACCAGCACCCATATTCTCTGGGCACTCATAATTCTTGTGTCCCAGTTGATGACATCTATAGTACCTCAATTCTCTACATCTGCCTCTGCCCCTTCTTACTCTGTAGGAACCCCTTCTGCCTCTTGTATCACCCTCTATAGATGCATTCTGAGGTGAGCTACTGTTAGCTCCATCTCTAGGTGTACTAGGATTTCCTCTACCACCCTAACTTCACTTTCCATGGAAATTACGTCTCCCTTTGGCAGACTGCTTTATCAGGAGTTTCTCCTCTGCTTTCAAGGCCATCTAATAGGCCTCTTCAACTGTCTTAGGAGACAAAAGACCAATTTCATCTTGGATCTCCAGCTTGAGACCATTCACATACCTGGAAATTTTCTCTGGTGTGTCTTGAAATTGCTTGACTCTTATCACCACTACGCCAGGGTTTATACACAGCCCTTCATTCCTTGATTATCAACAGCCTCAAAAATCTCGGAGTTTTGCATTTTGCCTAAACAGTGTTGGGCCACAAATAATCCACTAAACATAATTACCTTTTTAGCTTAGCCATCATTCTGGTCCATATTTTGATAGGCTATTTACCAGCTCTCCTTGTTTCTGCTTGCACTCCATCCCACCAAAGTGCAACATGTCCCTTCATCTTTGCTACTATAAACTTGACCCTCTTATCTTCTCTCATTTCTTCATAGTCAAAGCACTTGCTCATTTCATTAATCCAGTCCACCAGCGCTTCCGGATTCAGTCCTCCTGCAAAACTTGACACTTCAGTCTTGGAAGCAGCACAACGACCCCAGGCCGATTCCAAAGCCTCATCACCAAGGAAAGAATCTCAAGTGCTACTCTAACTTCTTCTAATTCCAGGGCCCATGATGTCTTGAGATCTCTAGGTTGTCTGGCTCCATGGCATCAGTCTGTCTTAGACCCTTACACGAGTCTCCAACACTTCTTTTTGTTTCCCAATAGATGTTGTGTCTCCTTCTGCCACCTCTAACAACAAGATAGCCATCTCCAGTTTAACAACATAGCACTCACTCAAAGTAGCTCTGTCTAAAAATTGACAACAGCAAGGTGGAATCACATTTACGATTTAGCCTCACAAGGCCAAACTCTATCATAATTTTCATAATTACGGCGGGGTACAACAAGATGAAAAACTTAGTAAGAAGAAGTGCTTCACTAAGTAGACCGCCGGTATTTTGGCCATAAAGTCTATTTTCTAGACTATGTCTATTTTTAAACATATGGATCATGTTCTATGAGTTGCAGGATGCTATTTTTGGATGGTTGGTCAAGTCAGAAGAAATAGATGGACTTCTATTTTTATACATACTGGGCAGAATCTATTTTTAGCTTGCCAGTCTAAAAATAGATATGTCGAATATTATTAGCTCTTAATAATATTTGGACTCTAAACATTATCTTATCCTCTTGGAGAACTTCAATTTGATGCCTAGATGTGGCACATGCAGCTGACAGAAGGAATTACTCTATTCCTAAGGGTTTGGTGAGCTCATGCATGGTTGACTTTAGTTAGGACTTCAGTGGCAGAAGTTTGGTGGAGTTGATGAGACAGTTGGTGGAGTTGTGTTCGGTTTAACTTAGTTGAACTAGTTGAGATTAGTTTAACTAGCTAATCAACTAGTAATGAGTGGAGTGAATTAAATATTATTTAATTCACTGATTATTAACTCATTATTCAACTCAAGAACACATCAGTTCACTACAGTGCATGGGCCGATTTGATGGGGAACCCGGTGAAGAGGTAGGTGAAAGAGCAGTGTGACTATCAGTTGTGAATATACTGGTGCATGAGATTTTCACACACATTGATGGAGAAGCCAATGAGGATTGTGCAGTACATACTAGTGGGATTCGAACCTGGATCTAGGTATTATCCATATTGGATTGCGCGATGAAAGCCAGCTATGAGTAGGCAATTGGGAACAAAGTGTCTTGGTAATCCCCAGACTTGTTAATGATGTAACAATTGGAGATAGTGCTGAGAGCTTGTGAGGAGCTTTGTGCTATGTATTGTTACATGTTCTCTATCATTATAATATAGAGATAGTTGGGGGTTTTCAGCTGTAAGCTTTCCCCATTACATACTGTGTTATATGTGTGCTTGATTATGTTTTAATGTGCGCATGCGACTGCTTCTAATTCCGCAAATTGATGATCAATAGTAGAAGAGGTTATGTATTATGCATGAAGCTCAAATAGTGTGTGATCAGGATAATATCGGTGAATAATTGAATATTTATTCAAATTTATACATGGTATCGGAGCGATATTGATCATTGGAGAAATTGCAAAACATTGAAGCGGTTGAGTTTTGTGCTGGTGGAATTCGAAATTGCAGCAGTGTTTTCTTAGTGTCGAAGTTGAGATGTCTTTCAACAGATTGTGATTGGAGTATGCCCTTGAGGGCAGCTCGAATTATATTGCATGGAAGGATAGGATGGAGGTGGTGTTAGATGACAATGGGTTGAAGGAGTTCATAGATGTTGAAGTCCCAAAGCCTACTTCTGGCGATGCTGCCGTAATTGAGGCTTGGCAAAAGAAGACAACAAAGTGTCGATTGATTCTATTGGAGGGCGTGAAGGATCACATAGTGTCCAGCCTGCATGGTAAGGCTTCTCCATTCTTGATGTGGAAAGCCTTGACAGATCCTCAAGGACAAACTCAGGACATAAAAATGGAGAAAGGCGACAATATGGCCAAGTACCTCACGAAGTTTGTCCAATGCAAGGATGAGCTGAGAAGTGTGGGGGTTACTGTAGATGAAGAGGACTTGGTGAGCTTGGCTCTTCTTGGGCTTCCAAAGAGTTGGCATTCCTATGAGGAATCTGTGAATGGTCGAGAGAAACTGCCAGGATGGGAGCGACTTTGGTCGGATCTTGTGTAGGAGGAGATATGGCGAAGTACCAGGGATGGATCTTCATCGAAGAAATCTTTCACTTTAAATTGTGCTGGCTACCAAAGTAATTGAGAAAAAGAAATCTTCTCATTCCGGTGCGAAAGGCAAGAAGCAGGACATGTCCAAGGTGAAGTGCTTTCACTGTCACCAACATGGACATTATGCCACAAATTTTCCACATAAGAAGAAAAATAAGTAGGCTGCTGGATCTACAGCTGGAGAGGCCCTAGCCTCGCAGCTTGAGCTAGATTTTTTGTTGATCGCATGCTTGGTCTCAAGTGTGACGGGTTCAGTGTGGTTTCTTGATATTGGTGTGTCTTTTCACATGACAGGAGATCGAGATTTTTTTACTGATCTGGATGAGAAAGATCTTGGAGTGCACATCGAGATGGGCGATGATGGTAGATATAAATGCGGCGGTATTAGTACCATTTCCTTTCGAGAGGGAGTATGATAAACCCTTGTATTGAAGGAAGTGATGCGTGTTCTAGGATTAAAGAAAAGAATCTTATCTCTGTGGCGATGTTAGAAGACAAGGGATATGATGTTGTCTTTAGTAGAGAGAAAGAAGGGCTTTCTGTGAAACTGGTGAGACCGGAGGATAGGGTTTGAGTTAAGAACCTTTATCAATTACGAGTAGATGGGCTATGCGATAATGGCGAGTCAAGGCGAGAAGGAGTGGTGAGCCGGGATGATGGCGAGTTAAACTGACATAGGAGATTGGGTCATCTTCACCATGGTGCTTTGAAAATTTTGTGTGATTTCTCTTGGGCTTCCTAAAGGCACACTTGTATGATAAAATCGGTGATAGGGATATTACCTTGGGAAAATTTGTGAAAGCCACCTTTCACGAGAAGGATAGTCACGCCACGATGATCCTTGAGAGAATTCACACAGACATGTGTGGACCTTTCTCAGTAGCTTTGACAGCAAAGCACAGGTATTATGTGATATTTTTTGATGATTTTTCTCTTAAGTGTTGGATCTTCTTCATGCATAAGAAGAGTGAGACATACTCAAAGTTCTGTGAGTTCAAGGCACTGGTTGAGAAAGAATTGGGGAAGCAGGTGAAGGCTCTTAGGAGCAACAATGGTGGTGAATTCATCTCTAGCGAATTCAAGGACTTTTGCAGCGCAGAAGGAATTTGAAGAGAGCTCATAGCACCTCATAACCCACAGCAGAACGGGGTTGCTCAGCAGAAGAATAGAACGATCGTGGGTACTGCATGGGCGATGTTGCATGATCAGGGCCTACCCATTCACTTTTGGGTGGAGGCATGCGATACTGTAGTATATGTGCAGAACCGTTGTCCTCACAGGATTCTTGGCATGAGTACACCCGAGGAGGCGTTTTTTGGTAAGAAGTCTGATATTTCCCATTTGAGGATTTTTGGTTCACCTGTTTACATTCATGTGATGAAGGATGCTAGGAAGAAGCTGGAGCTGACCGCAGAGGTTGGGATATTTTTGGGGTACATTGATACACCCCACAACTATCATGTGTATTTTCTAGACAGTCGCAAGACTGTTGTGCGATGGGATATCAAATTTCAGGAGGAGAAAGCCATGAAGTGTTTGCTTGAGAGGGAGCTACACTTGCATGCAGAGGAGGAGCTATTAGTTCCTAAGGATGAGTCTCAGGATGTGGATTAGCCACAATATGAGGTTTATGGAGTGGAAAAGACCACTCATGCAGTGCCAACCATCAGAGGGCGGAAGCGCACTATAGAAGCTAAGCGACTGGTTCAAGATGCTGAGAAGGTTGTAAGAGCACCTACATCATAGCGTAGACAGAGATAGTCACCTGATCAATATACTGGATACATGGCTCTTGTGAGCAAGTGTATCATGACAGAGCCATCGTCTTTCGAGGAAGCTGTGGAGGATCCTGCACGGGTAGATGCCATGGTGGAAGAGTATGATTCAATTATCAGAAACAGTGCATGGGAGATTGTCCCAAGGCCGGAGGGGAAATCAGTGGTGGGTTCGAGATGGATCTACAAGGTGAAGTAGGCAACTGACGAGAGTGTGGAGAAGTACAAGGAAATATTTGTTGCCCGAGGCTTTTCACAAATAGAGGGGATCAATTATGAGGAGATCTTTGCACCTATCGCAAGGTATTCTTCCATACGGACGATTCTTTCTCTCTCAACATAGATGGGGTGGCACATTCATCAGATGGATGTGAAGACTGCATTCCTCAACAAAGTCATTGAGGAGGAGGTGTACATAGAGCAGCCCGAAGGTTTCAAGATCTTCAGCAGCGAGTTGCATGTGTGCAGGCTCAAGAGAGCGTTGTATGGGTTGAAACAAGCACCTCGTGCTTGGTACACATGGATAGACAGTTATTTCGCCGGACTTGGATTCTCCAAGAGTGAGGCGGATCCTAACCTATATCAGACTGTGGTGGAGGGTAAGTTGCTGATCATTGTACTTTATGTAGATGATTTGATTTTGACATGTGATGAGCTGTTGATACTCTCATGCAAGGAGGATCTTGCATAGGAGTTTGAGATGAAGGACTTGGGTCTCCTTCATTATTTCTTTGGATTGGAAATTTGGCAGCGTAGTGATGGACTGTTTGTTTCTCAAGGTAAGTATGCCCAGGAGATACTAGAGAAATTCAACATGCATGGTTGCAAGCCTTTTGATACTCCTCTTCCTAGTGGTTGGAGGAAGGAGGATGCTACTTCAGCGGAGGTAGTGGATGCCACTGTTTATCGACAGTTGGTGGGGTCGCTTATGTATCTAGTCAATACATGACCCGATATATGCTATGCAGTTAACTAGCTTTCACAAGCTATGGTTAAGCCTACCAAGCTCTTTTGGAAGGTGGGGAAGCATGTATTGTGTTATCTCAGAGGCACAATGGGATATGGATTGTGGTACAGACAGTCAGATGAGGTGAAGTTGTGTGGCTTCACGGATGCAGATTGGGCAGGGAGCCCAATGGGTAGAAAGAGCACATCTGGAGGGATTTTCAGTATCATTTCGACAGTAGTTTCTTGGTACAGCAGGAAGCAGAGATCTGTGGTACTCAGTTCAGCAGAGGCCGAGTATATGGCAGCGAATTTGGCTACATGCGAGGCTATATGGATGAGGAAGATCCTAGTCGGGTTGTTTGGTTCACTCTTAGAGCCTACTGTGATTTACTGTGATAATCAGAGTTTCTTCAAACTCTCAATTAATCCAATATTTCATGATATATCTAAACACATTGACATCCGGTATCATCATATCAGAGATTGTGTGCAGTGGAGAATCATGTTACCTTCATACATTCCTACGGAGGATCGGGATGCTGATATCTTGATGAAGGTGCTCACCAGGAGAAAATTCGAATACCACAGGGGCAGGATAGGGGTTGTAGATAATCCTTATCTTGTTGAGAGGGAGTGTTGAGATTGCAACAAGATGAGGAGCTTAGTGGAAAGGATTTGACTTCACTAAGTGGGCCCGCAGGGTATTTTTGGCACAAAGTCTATTTTTAGACTATGTCTATTTTTAGACTATGTCTATTTTTAGACATATGGATCATGTTCTATGAGTTGCAGGATGCTATTTGTGGATGGTTGGTCAAGTCAGGAAAAATAGATGGACTTCTATTTTTAGACATATTGGGCGGAATCTATTTTTAGATTGCCAGTCTAAAAATAGATATGTCTAATATTATTAGCTCTTAATAATATTTGGACTCTAAACATTATCTTATCCTCTTGGAGCACTTCAGTTCGAGTCACGGATGTGGCAGATGTAGCTGACAGAAGGAATTACACTATTCCTAGGGTTTAGTGGAGCTATTGCATGGTTTACTTCAGTTAGAACTCATGTGACAGAGTTTGGTGGAGTTGATGAGACAGTTAATGGAGTTGTGTTCAGTTTAACTTAGTTGAGCTAGTTGTATCTAGTCTAATTGATTGATACAATTAGTGAGAGTGGTGTGAATTAATTATTAATTAATTCACTAATTATTAACTCATAAATCAACTAAAGAATACATCAGTTAACTTCAATGCATGGACAGTTTCAGTGGAGACCAGTGAAGAGGTAGGTGAAAGAGCAAGTGTGACTATCAGTTGTGACTATACTGGTGCATGAGATTTGCACACACATTGATTGAGAAGCCAATGAGGATTGCACAGTACATACTGGTGGGATTTGAACCTTGATCTCATGATTATCCATATTGGATTGCGCAGTAGAGGCTGGCTAACAGGTGGAGCAGATTGGAGCAAGTGTCTTGTATGATCTGAGCTTGTGTAGTGTGTAACAATTGGAGATAGTGATGAGAGCTTGTGAGGAGTTTGTACTATGATTGTTACATGATCTCTACAATTATAATATACAGATAGTTGGGGGTTTTCAGCTTTAAGCTTTCCCATAAATACTATGTTTATATGTGTGATTGTTTATGGTTTTAATGTGCGCATGCAATTGTTTAATATTCCACAAATTGATGATCAATGGTAGAAGAGGTTATGTATTATGCATGAAGCTCAAATAGTGTGTGATCAGGATAATCTCGGTGAATAATTTAACAGTTATTCAAATTTCTACAATTACAGACTCTATTTAATATAAGAATTCCCCTTTAATTCTTGTCAAATTTATTTGTCAATTTCGTAGAAATTGACAAATGAATGCTTTAATCCAACCTTAGTTATAGCTCCTCATATCTCCCACAATATAAACCCACGAAAGTCCTAAGTTCCAACCATCGGGAAATTTAATGTATTAAAGCCAAACTACCAACTTCCTTAACCAACGATACCACAAGAATTTAGATTGACCAGCCTTTACACCTTCTAACCTTATACTCAAGGTTATAACACTTCGGGCTTATACTAATAAACTGACGATAATTACTATGAAACAATTTAATATGCTTTAGGCCCTGAGCCCACACATACAATCGATGGGTTTCAATTAAATAAACACGCCATACCTTAGTTTATCCTTCGTGTTACTTTGAGTGTGATCACCGTTCGATGAGCCAGCCTCCAGATCGGACGACGTACGTTGATATCGCGTTGATTCCACCGTCGATAGTTAACGCGCGATGAGGTAGCGATGAGGCGGTATTGTCCCATCAACGTGGCCAGTTTCCACTAGATCGCATTGGTTTGGAGTGGTTTCCCTTTCGTATAAAAGCGGTGCAATATGAGTGGATTCGGGTTTGCAAAACTGCTTCCGGTTTTCTACAATGATTGATTGTAGGGTTAACCTAGGGTTAGTGTAGTTCGCTTCGTCCTTCAGTGCTAGGTCCAAACCATGGAACATAATTTCAACTACCCACAAACACACAGACCTCTTCTACAAGTGGGCAGACATCTTTACAAAATTCACTCTTCAATGATGGTTTGTACACAATGTAAGTATGTTACAAGGACTAAATACATTCGGTTATGGCCTCTCACAAGAATCTATTTCAACAAAGCTCATTCCAACAATTCAAGAGAAATCTACGATCAACAATGGACAAAGAGGCATGCAGAGATTACACAGCAATTCTATTCTACAATTATACACAGAGCAGTGTTTCAACCACCTCGCAATTAAACAAACTCCCACACAAAGATCAATTCAAAGACAATTAGATAATCAATGAGCACCAAAATTTATTCAACAGGAAGCAATTGTTTACTACCCAAATGTTACTGCAGAAATCTCCCCCTCTCAATGCATCTGGGGAATACAATTTATATGTATTATTATGTGTCTCTTCGGTCCCTCTCTAAGGACCGTTTCTAATCTAACAAAAGGCCTAATTAAATTCATTCGAACAGCTGAACAAGATAGATGGACTGAACCTAAAACTATTCAACTTCTACTGACTCTAACTGATCTAAATCCAACACACAACTAAGGTATTGACACCTTGCTGTTACAAATTCGAATGATTTTGATCCCTCCTAGCCACAACATGTGGACAAAACTCCTACATTGCTAGCTAGGGTCTAATGCCCCTACATCATTAGGTTATGTTAGGCTAGACTAGGTTAGGTTAGGATAGGTTAGGTTACATTAGGCTTGACTAGGTTTGGTTATGCTAGGCTAGGCTACCATACACTAGGCTAGTCTAGGCTATGCTAGTTTAGGCTAGGCTAGGCTAGGTTAGGCTATCCTACGCTAGGATATGATATGTTAGGCTAGGCTAGGCTAGGCTAGGCTATGCTATGCTATGCTATGCTACGCTAGGCTAAGCTAGGCTATGCTATGCTAGGCTAAGCTAGGGTAGGCTAGGCTAGGCTTGGATAGGATATGCTAGGCTAATCAAGGGTAAGCTAGGGTAGCCTAGGAAATGTTAGGCTAGGTTATGTTAAGTTAGGTTTAGCTAGGCTAGGCATCATTAGGCTAGGATAGGCTAGGCTAGGGTAGGGTAGGCTAGGTTAGGCTAGGCTAGGTTAGGTTAGGTTGGGCTAAGTTTGGCTAGTTTTGGCTAGGGTAGGCTAGGCTAGTCTAGGTGAGGCTTGGCTAGGCTATGCTATGCTAGGATAGGTTAGGTTTGATTAGGCTAGGCTGGGCTAGGCTAGGTTGGGCTAGGCTAGGCTGGGCTAGGCTAGGCTGGGCTAGGCTATGCTGGGCTAGGCTAGGATAGGCCAGGCTAGGCTAGGCTAGGCCAAGCTAGGCTAGGCTAGGCCAAGCAAGGCTAGCCTAGGTAAAGCTATGTTTGGCTAGGTTAGGCTGGGTTAGGCCAGGCTAGGTATTGTTAGGCTATGATATTTTAGGCTAGGATAGGCTAGGTTAGGATAGGATAGGCTAGGTTAGGCTATGTTAAGCTAAGTTAGGCATCGTTAGGCTAAGATATTTTAGGTTAGGCTAGGTAAGACTCGGTTAGGCTAGGTTAGGTTATGCTATTCTAGGTTAGGTTAGGCTATGCTAGATTAGGTTAGCCTAGGCTAGACTAGTCTAGGTTAGGCTATGCTAGGTTAGGTTAGGCTGTGCTAGGTTAGGTTAGGCTAGGCTAGGCTAGGCTATGCCAGGTTAGGTTAGGCTAGGCTACATTAGGCTTGGTTAAGCTAGGTTAGGTTAGGTTAGGCATCATTAGGCTAGGCTAGGCTAGGTAAGGATAGGCTAGGTAAGGCTAGGCTAAGCTAGGCTAGGCTAGGCTGGGTTAGGTAGGCCAGGTAGCCTAGGTTAGCTTAGGTTAGGTTAGGCTAGTTAAGGCTAGGCTAGGTTGGTTAGGTTAAGTTATGTTAGGCTAGGCTAGGTTAGACTAGGTTAAGTTATGCTAGGCTAGGCTAGGTTAGCTTAGGCTAGGCTAGGCTAGGCTAGGATATGGTAGGCTAGTCTAGGCTAGGATATGCTAGGATAGGCTAGGTTAGGTTAGGCTAGGCATCATTAAGCTAGGCTAGGTAAGGCTAGGATAGGCTAGGCTAGGCTAGGATAGGCTAGGATAGGCTAGGTTAGGCTCGGGTACGCTATGCTATGCTAGGCAATGCTAGGCTAGGCAATGCTAGGCTAGGCTAGGATAGGCTAGGCTAGGCTAGGCTAGGCTAGGCTAAGCTATACTAGGCTAGGCTATGCCACGTTTGGCTAGGCTAGGTTAGTCTAGGCTAGGTTAGGCTACGCTATGTTCGGTTAGGTTTGGTTAAGTTAGGCTAGTTTATGTTAGGTTAGGTTAGGTTTGGTAAGGTTAGGCTAGGTTAGGTTAGGTTATGTTAGGCTATATTTGGCTAGGGTAGTCTAGGTTAGGGTAGGTTTGGTTTGGTTAGGCTAGGCAAGGTTAGGCTAGGCTAGGTTAGGCTAGGTTAGGTTTGGTTAGGTTTAGTTAGGTTTTTAAGTCACCATGTAACCTAAAGCCTAAGGTGTATGAATTGTATTAGACCGAGAGATATTCTCATCTAATCATATTAAATTTCATTCAACCATATGCCATTTCTAGCTCAAGGAGTTCAAGGTTCAACCTATGTAAGCTTCACCATTTCTCATGAGTGAGGGAAAATAGTGTTTTTGAAGACTTGTAGTCAGAATTCTGAAGAGAGAGGCAATTTTTCTTTCAGGTGTAACTTGGTCGTCCAAAGGCGGAATTGGGTGCTAAGACAAGCATTGGAAAGCTAAGAGAGAGATGTTTCTATTGAAAAATACCAAAGATGTCTATAGGCATGATCAGTTTCATGTATTTCTATGTAAATAACTCCTAGGATCAATCATTAATATAACGAACGCCCATCTTAAAAGCGGACCCGGAGACATAGTCCACGAGGGACGAACTTCGTAATCAATGTTTGTTGTCTTCTATATCTATTCTTTGCTATAAATTCATGTTTAGTATGCTTCTTAATTTTAGGCTTAAGTCATAAAATCAATTGATTTCGTTCAGTCTTCCACACTAAGTGATCAATTTAACCATCAATTCATTGTTGTCAGATATTCAGTTCTACTTCAGCGTTATTTCAAATCTATTTGAGATCATATATTTTGGTATCATACCAGGTTGTGTTTTGTATGATTTTTTCCAGTGAATGTTAACCAAGTCCCAGTTGCAACGTGGATAAGGAATTCTTGATGAGATAGACCTAGAAGTTGGAAAGCGAAAATTCACTCAACAATCGATAATGGGGGGATCTGATGCAGGTGAAACTCCTGAAGTGAAGGTCATGGGTGACGAACAGATTCAACAAACCTTCCTCTTACCTTCATTTCTTCTAAGAAGAATGAATGAATACGGGTATTCGAGCCTTTCTTCCCTAACTTTATTTGTTTATTATATTCCCTAATATGGGGGTTTGACTCTTGGCTTTATCCCATAGCCATCCCCGGATGTTGGGAGAACTTTATGAATATAAGCATGCGAGAGATGCAACTTCATCTTTAGAAGAAATGAATAAGGAAAAGGGAAAAGGAAAAGAGGATAAACTTCCTTCTCCTCCATCATCTTCATCATCATCATCATCTTCTTCTTCTTCTAGTTTAGATTCTAAAATAGAAAAGAAACCTCATAAATCATCTCTTTTGATACTTGATGTAAAATTTGAACTACCTATTTATGATGGTGAAATGAATCCTGAAAAAGAGAGATAACTAGAATAAAAAATTAGAAGTGTATTGTAGAATTCAGAATATTTCTTATGAAAGGAAAAAATTTCAGTTAGCTACACTTAGAATGGGGGAATAACCTTAATCTAGCAGGAAAGTAAAACTGAAGTAGATTTAAAGAGGAAAGGTAAAGTCATCTCTTCATGCTCTATGTTTTTAGAAGCTCTCATAAAACAATTCTATCCTTTGGGATAGATTCGAAAAGATGTTATTGACTGGTAGAATTTGAAGAAAGGTAAAGTTCGTAATGTTCAGTAGTTACTCACGAGTTCAGGAAAAATATTTGACGCTTGGTATTCCATTGGATACACATGAAAATTTATTAAATTACAGTGGTAGTTTACATTATTATTTACAACATATGTTATTGATGTTTAATCCCACTGAATTTGATGAAGTGTGTGTTCATCCATACATATTGATTCAGGTGGCAGACCATTCAAGTTTTCACAGAAAGCACTCAAACAATTTCAAATCGAGGATTTTAGATACATGAAGAGGAAGAGTAGCTCAAAGGGAAAGAAAGAAGCAACAATTCAGAAGGAATGTGAAATACCTACTTGTACTCACTACTAGAGGATTGGACATGATGAAGAAAAATGTTGGAAACTTCACCCAGAACTCAGACCAAAGAAGTTCCAGAAAAGGAAAGGTGAAAATAAGGCTAATGCAATAATTCAAAAAGATTTGGGATCCGACTTAGGTGATGAAAGGAAAATAAGCGCAATGGTTTCGATAGGTAAAATTTCTGACACTAAACAAGACATGAAGAATGTGTGTCAACTTTAGGGCCTTAAAAAAGATCACAGTCAAGAACATGTATCTTCTTCCCAAGGTAGATGATTTACTCGACCAATTGAAAAATGAGTTGGATTGTTGTTCCATATTTGTTCTGAAACCTACCTCTTATTATTTTTTATCCTAAAATTGAATAGATGGCACGCTTTGCTTCCTATATTCCATATTTTGCAACACATAATATCCATTTCCCAAAAGGAAATCTTCGTGATACCTGAAACCCTAGATCTCATGTGCTTAGATATTTCCTCTCCATATTTCTCTTCCTTGCCCTCCTCGAAGAGTCCTCCTAAACATGGCATTCCATTTCAACATTCTCATAATGTTTTTATATTTAAATATATTTGATGAAATCAAATTGTACTATATCTTTTGAATATGTATTTTATTAAATTTCTAGGCCAAACAATCTTAGTGCGCTACGATAGACAAAATTTGAGTAGGGTACACAAGGATAGAAAAAGCTAAGTAGGGTGGGCTTCAAAAAAAAGGGCTAGTCTACTATATAGTAGGCTAGGGTATGCTAGAGTATGCTAGGCCACTGTAACTTAGGCTAAGTTAGGGCAAGATAGGCTATGTTAGGCTATGTTAGGCTAGGCTAAGTTAGGCTAGGCTAGGTTAGGCTAGGCTAGGTTAGGCTAGGATAGGTTAGGCTAAGTAGGACAAGTTAGGCTAGGTTAGGCTATGCCAGGTTAGGTTAGGTTAGGTTAGCTTAATCTAGGTTAGGTTAGGTTAATCTAGGCTAGGTTAGGTTAATCTAGGCTAGGTTAGGCAAGGTTAGGCCAGGATAGGTTATGCCAGGATAGGTTGGGCCAGGCTAGGCTAGGTGAGGTTAGGTTAGATTAGGCTAGGCTAGGTTGGGCTAGGTTGGGCTAGGTTGGGCTAGGTTTGGCTAGGTTGGGCTAGGTTGGGCTAGGTTGGGCTGGTTGGGCTAGGTTCGACTAGGCTAAGCTAGGCTAGGCTAGGCCAGTCTAGGGTAGACTTAGATAGGATATGATAGGCTAGGCAAGGATAAGCTAGGCAAGGCAAGGCTAAGGTAGCTTGGGAAATATTATGCTAGATTATTTTAGGTTAGGTTTAGCTAGGCTAAAAAAGGGTATGATAGGGTAGGCTAGGCTGGGCTAGGCTAGGCTAGGCTAGGTTAGGCTAGGCTTGGCTAGGGTAGGAAAGACTAGGTTAGGCTAGGCTTGGCTTGGCTTGGCCTAACTTGGCTTGGCTAGGCTAGGATAGGCTTGGCTAGGGTAGGCTTGGCTTGGCTAGGCTAGGCTTGGCTAGGCTAGGCTATGCTAGGCTAGGCTAGGCTAAGCCAGGCTTGGCTAGGCTTGGCTAGGCTAGGCTAGGCTAGGCTAGGCTAGGTTGGTTTAGGCTAGGCTAGGTTAGGCTAGTTTAGGCTAGGGTAGGCTAGACTGACTTAGGCTAGGTTAGGCTAGGTTAGGCTAGGCTAAGCTACACTCGGTTAGGCTAGGTTAGGCTATGCTAGGTTAGGTTAGGCTATGCTAGGTTAGGCTAGGCTAGTCTAGGCTAGGTTAGGTTATGCTAGGCTGGATTAGGCTTGTTTAAGCTAGGTTAGGTTAAGTTAGGCATCGTTAGGCTAGGCTAGGTTAGGCTAAGCATTGTTAGGCTAGGCATTGTTAGGCTAGGCTAGGCTAGGCTAGGCTAGGCTAGGCTAGGCTAGGCTAGGCTAGGCTAGGCTAGGCTAAGCTAGGCTCGGCTAGGCTAGTCTAGGCTCAGCTAGGCTAGTCTAGGCTTGGCTATGCTAGTCTAGGCTCGGCTAGGCTAGGCTAGGCTAGGCTAGGGTAGGTAGAATAGGTTAGGTTAGGTTAGGTTAGGTTAGGCTAGGTTAGGCTAGGTAAGGCTAGGCTACTTTAGTTTAGGTTAGGTTATGCTAGGCTAGGCAACGCTAGGTTAGGTTAGGCTATGCTAGCATAGGCTAGGATAGGTTATCCTAGGCTAGGTTAGGTTAGACTAGGCATCGTTAGGCTACGTTAGGTTAGGCTAGCCATTGTTAAGCTAGGACAGGTAGGGCTAGGATAGGCTAGGCTAGGTAGGCTAGGATAGGCTAGGATAGGCTAGGCTAGGCTAGGCTAGGATAGGCTATGCTAGGCTAGGCCAAGATCGCTAGGCTAGGATAGGCTAGGCTAGGTTAGGCTAGGATAGGCTAGGGTAGGCTATTCTAGGTTAGACTAGGTTAGGTTAGTTTAGGTTAAGTTAGGCTATTCTAGGTTAGGTTTGGTTAGGTTAAGTTAGGCTAGTTTACGCTAGGTTAGGCTAGTTTAGGCTAGCTTAGGTTAGGTTTGGTTAGGTTAGGTAAGGCTAGGTTATGTTAGGCTATGTTAGGCTATGTTTGGCTAGGTTAGGCTAGGCTAGGCTAGGTTAGGTTTGGTTAGGTTAGGTTAGGCTAGGTTAGGTTAGCCTAGGTTAGGCTAGGCAAGGCTAGGCTAGGCTAGGCACGGCTAGGCAAGTACAGGCTTGGATAGGTTAGGTAAGGTTAGGCTAGTCTAGCTTTGGCTATGCTAGGTTAGGCTAGGCTAGGCTAGGTTAGGTTAGGTTAGGCAATGTTAGGCTAGGTTAGTGTAATATTCCCAATTTTCCATCAGTCAATTGGATTATTAAAGTTCTTAATTTTTCTAATTAATTATGTAAATAAGAGGGTGGAGGGACCAATAAACCCCATAGATGAATAAAATCCACTTTTGGTGTGTCTATGTGGGTTGTTTAGATATTAGATCAACATTATGGAGTAGTGGAGTAGCTTATTAATGAAGGAAGAGAGAAGATCATGGATCATTAATGAGAAGATCATGGAGATAGTGGAGGAGTCAAAGTAAGATCATGGAGGAATAAAAGTAAGATCATAGAGCAATAATGATGAAGTGATGGAGGAAGTGGTGCATTAAATGCACACATGATGGAGAGAGTGGAGAGTAAATGCAGAGATGATGGAGATCATGGAGAGACAACACAGTCCTCATGGAGGCTAGGGGCCACATGTTCAAAACAGTTATGAGGTGGGCAAAGGCTAGGAGAGGTACACAGAGCATAAAAGGAAGATGGAGACAACCATAGAAGGCAGATTTTAGATTTGGATTTTACATCTGGAATTGTCATTTGACATTTCTTGTATGGTTCAGTTGTTTAGCTAAGTTTGGAATTTTTTTTAGCACATGGGTGTTCCTGAGCGGGAATCCCACCATTACCCATGGGAGACTTCGAGTGCCTACTCTGGGAAGGTTTATTTGAGTATCCATTCATCATTAGGCATTGGTGCCACATTTAGCCCATATCTACAACACATTCAAACTCAGGAATTAAGCACTCCTACTTGAAGGTTTGAGCGGAGGAGGTAGTTTCTAGCATTTTAAAAATATTAAAATATATAATAATTGTATATAGTCTCTATATAAAAATTTGGTGATTTTTAAGGTAAAAAATGGAAATTAGCTAATGTTTTTTTTATAAAAAGCATGTAAAATTAGCCCACTTGTGAATATTAGCCCCAAAAAATTTCCATGGGCCCCATACCAAAAACCCTAACCTACACATGTGAGCTCAAAACCTATAATTTCATACCTGTACAAACCAAATTCGCTAACCAACCTCAAATCTGTGTGAGCCAATCCAAATAAGAGAGGAGAATAAGATGCTTGATCATCATGTTCAAATGAGGGTCACTTGAATTGTATTTATGTTCTTTTAAGGGTCTCCAATTTCTCTTTAAATTTGACCTAAAAAATTTTGCACGTGGGTTTCCATATTAAAAATATATCTTTCCTCAACCAAATTAAATTATTCCAAGGGCTAGGAGGGGTATTTCTTAGTGAGGAAGGTTGTTCAAAGGTGAGATTTTTTCCCTCAGCTTCCAAATTAACATAAAAACTGATGGCTCTTATTTATCTCTTCTTTTTCATTACATATATTTTTCTATCTACAATTTCTATTGATCATTAGAGGATTAAGTTGTTTTAAAATATTTCTAATTAAAGATAAGAATTAGGCTAAAGTAATTTCAAAAACATAGAACAATGGAAATTATCATATCCAAAAACCCTTCCACAAATCTTCTATAATAACCTACAAGCCCCATGAAGCTACGCACCTCATGATTAGTTTTTGGTATTGGCAAATCCATTATGGCCTTCACCTTTTCTACGTAAAATGAATTCCCTTCCCTTGAGGTTACATGCATGAGGTAATGAATTTTCTTTTGTAAGAACAAACATTTTGACAATTTCCCATAAAATTTATTTTCTTCTAAGAATGTCAACACAACTGTTATGTTCCTTTCATGCTCCTTTATTTCCTGGAATACACAATAATATCATCCAAAAATACATGCAGAAATTGGTCCAAATAATTTTCAAGCATGCCATTCATGAGCCTCATGAATATTGTTAGTGCATTAGTCAAATCAATATGGAAATACTAAACAATCATGGTTCCCAAATAAAGTCTGAAAGGAAGTTTTTGGGATGTCACCTTCCTTAATCCTTAGTTGGTGGAATTTGGATCACAAGTCAGTTTTTGAGAAAATTCTTTCACCCTTAATTTGGTCAAAGAGGTCATCTATTCTAGGAATCAAATACTACTTGAATGTAGGTTTTAACCCTGAACATGAATTATTTGAAAATGAATTATTAAATAATAAAATAAACAATAGTGAGAGCATAAAACTTAAAATTGATATACACAGATATTGTTCCCCTGGATCCCAAATCGAGACTACCACCTTAATTTTTCATTATATTCATTTTAGGGTTACAACACATATATATACATGTTGAAGTATTCATAAACCCCAATCCATTAACCCTCGATTAGAACATAATCGTATTTCCCTAGACTGGATTCACAAAATATGAGGGGTTGAAAACCATCATGCCCCAAAACCATGTGCAAACCCATTCACAAAACCATAGGGAGATCCGCCCACCTAAAATAGGGTCCAATTTTTTTTTTCTCGAGGCAATACCCAAGACCCTGCACAGCGGGTTACCCACCACTTGCGAACCCATGGAGAAGGGGAGATGTTTCCCATGCTGTGACCCCCCCTCTGCACCCAGCGTGACAAACATAGGGGGCTATCACCTTGCCACATGTGCGACTAGTCGTGGAAAGAATATAACACATACCCAACATTCTCCCAGTTTTTGTTTTCTTTCCGTAGGGGGCCACAGGAGAGCTTAGCCATTAATCTAGCCATGAAACACCCATTGTTTCTCTACACCAAGAGCACTTCTGAGTGCTCACAGACTTCATCAATGCATCTAAAACATTCTTCAAAGTGTCCACCTTAACCAAAAAAACCCTTTCCTCAACCATATATCTCACAAAGTGATATTGAACATCAATTTTCTTTGTCTTTGAATGATAAGAAGGGTTCTTGGCCAAGAAAATTGCACTTTGGCTATCACATTCTATCCTCATAGCTCACTACACCAACCCCATACTTGAACACTATCTTTGCGACCTAATTGCTTCCTTGCTTGCATGAGTGGTTGTCATGTGTTATGCCTTTGTAGTTAAAAAAACTGCTATAGACTATATTTTACTCATCCAAATGACTACACCTCAAAATAGGCTAAAAACATACCCACTTGTAGATCTTCTTTGGTCTAGATCTCTAGTCCAGCCTGCATAAAAAAAAACATGGATGTCCAAAACTCTCCCCAATCATGGTCTTCCCTGGTAGCACAAAACATAATCACTAATGCCACGCAAATATTTGAAAACCCACTTCACTACTGTCCAATGCTCCTTCCCTTGTTTTGACATAAACCTACTCAATACTCCCACTGCATGTGAAATTTCTTGTATAGTACAGACCATTGCATACATCAGGCTACCTACTACACTTTCATATGGAAAATGATAAATATCCTCCTCTTTTTCTTGTGTCTTTGGGCACTGTTCAACAGACACCTTTACACCTACAGTAATAGGAACCTTCACTGATTTACTATCCTGCATATTGAATCTCTATAATATTTTCTCCACATAATTCCTATGGTTTAACTAAAGTGTCCTCTTTGACCGATCTCTCTTAATTTCCATGCCCAAAATATAGTTTGCAGCACGAAGATCCTTCATGTCGAATCTGGAGAACAATTGGGTCTTCAAATCTTGGATAATTTCTTTGTCATTTAGAACCAAAAACATATCATCCAAATGCAAGACCAAATAAATAACATGGTCACAAATTAATTTAAAATACACACAGTGATCCTCTTTTCTTATGGTGAAGACAATTCCCCGTATATAGGTATAAAATTTCTGAGACCACATCCTTGGTGACTATTTTAACCCATACAGAGACTTTTTTAACCTGAATACCAGTTCTTTCTTACCCTTCACCACAAAGCCTTCAGGTTACCTCATGTAGATCTCCTCTTCTAGATCCCCATGAAGAAATTTTGTCTTCACATCCATGTGTTCTACCTCAAAATAAAATGCAACATCAATAGATAAAAGTAATCTAATATAACTTTGGCAACGGGAGAGAAAATATCACGAAAATTAGTTCCTGAAACCTAGGAATAATCTTTTTCTACCAACCGATATTTTTATTTCTCCACCTTGCCTTCTACGTTCATCTTCTTCTTAATCACCCATTTTCTCTCGATGGGCTTCCTTCTAGCCGACAACTCCACCAGATCCCATGCGTCCATTTTGTGCAAGGATGCCATTTCATCAACCATGGCCTACTTCCAAAGTTTTCCATCCTCTAAATCCATTACCTCCCTGAGAGTTTTGGGATCATCATCGGTGATAGTTAAAGAAAAATTTGAACAGAAAGTAGACGGAATATACCTTCTGGCTACCATCTTTCCTGAACTAATCCTCTCAAAACAGGATTTTGTGGCTCTTCCTCTTCTGAATATTGTTCTGTTGTAGATTCTAATTAATACTCCTTTAGCTTAGGCTCTATCTTCTCAGGTTCCTTTCGTAGGACTTCACGTTTAACAACATCTTTCACCTCTGTAAACACCACATCTTGATTGTACACAACCTTCCTTTTTTTTGGGTTCTAAAGCTTCTAACCTTTTAAACCATCCTTATACTCAATAAAAATGCACCTTTCATATTTATTATCTAACTTGGTAATTTTCTCCTTTGGAACATGTACATATGAATCACATCCAAATACCCTCAAATGTGAAAGAGATGGTTTCTTACCAGTCCATACCTACTTTGGATTCGTATCCTCCAACACTGATGAAGGTGATCTGTTAACTAGGTAAGATGTAGTCTCCACTGCCTCTACCTAGAATTATTGTCCTAACCCGGTACCACTAAGAATGCTTCTTTCCTTTTCCATAATCATTATATTCATTCTTTCTGCAACTCCATTTTATTGAGGTGTGTATGGAGTAGTCCTATGATGTGTTATACCACACCTCTTACATAACTCTTCAAATTCGTTCTTGCAGAACTCTCCACCATTATCAAGCCTCATCACCTTTATCTTCTTCTCTATTTGGTTTTCCACCAGAGCGTTAAATTCTTTAAATTTTTCAAAGACTTTAGATTTCTTCTTGAAGAAATATATCCACGTATTCTTTGAGAAGTCATCTATGAATGAAACATAGTACATAAAATTACCCGTTGATGGAATCGACATAGGTCCAAACACATCATTGTGCACAACCTCTAATATCTTGTTCGCTCTCTTAGCACTAGAAGGAAACCTCAACTGATTCTGCTTCCCATATACAAAATGTTCATAGAAATTGAAATCCAGGGAAAAACTATACATACATTCTACCATACCATTACCATGAAGTATCTGAAGGCCCTTCGCTCCAATATGTTAAAGCCTTAGATGCCATAGCATGGTATTTTATCCAGAGACCACTAGGCTTGCTGCTCCACTTTCAAAAACAATAGAACTATTGCACCCATCAAGAACAGTGCTGCCCTAAAGCTTGTACAGAGTTCCAATCCAAACTATCCACATTAATACCAGTGCTCCCTGAATCATCTTACAGGTATCTTTCTTGAACACTATTTTTACACCTGCATCATCCATCTTGCTTACAAAAATAAAAAATTTGGCGAGTGGAGGGATATGCAGAACATCAGGAAGTGTTCTAATCCTTCGACCTTGCAACTTCATCTTGACTTTTCCACAACCGATTATTATGGCTTTCATATCATCCCCTAAGAACACTTCACCACCATCCTACTTCTGATACTCACAAAACCACTCCCTATGGGGAGTGAAGTGAAAGGATGCACCTGAGTCAATCAATCATGCCTCATGATCTACATGTGTATTTGGAGAAGAAGCCAAATACACATCCCCAACTTCATCTAATGTGTTTTTTTCCTCTACAAAAGGAGCATCATAAGATCCCTTTCCATTCTCAGGATATTTGGATCTGCATTCCTTTTTGAAGTGCCCTTCCTTTCCACATTTCTAGCACACATTTATAGGCTTTCCTGGAGATTTATATCTCCCTCTAAATTTAGATCTCCCACTCATTTTTTATTTTTTATTTTTTTATTTTTATTTTTATTTTTATTTTCTTTTCTAGGACCTTCCTCGTACATATAAGGCATCTTCCTTTTGGTCCTTCATATTTCTCCATCTCATTTCCTCCAACAGCAAGGCTGAGAAAATTTCATCAAAATTTAAGGTAATTGTATTGCTACCTATTGCAATAACCAGACTCTCCGACGAATCTATTAGAGAACACAAAAAAATGATGCAGTTATATTCATATGATATTTTAATATCAATAGATGAAACCTGACTTACCATAGTATTGAAGGCATTCAGATGCTTTGTCACCTAGTCTCCATCCTTCATCCTCGTGTTATACATCTTTTCCCGGAGGAACAATTTATTCAATAGAGACTTAGATTGGTACAAAGTCCCTAAATTGATGCACAAAGTCTTCATTGTAGCTTCCCCAGATACATTCAACAATACCGAATCTGAGATACACAACCGTATTGTAATTTTTTCCTTTCGATCCAACTTCTCCCAGTATTCATCTAACATTTTCGTTGGTTTAGTACCTAGATCTACCGTGATCCACTAATCTTTATCCACCACTAGATCCTCCATATTGAGCTTCCACTACTAAAAAATATGACCATTAAATTTCACGATCTATATCTTTCCATTTCTCTCCATATTCTTTCACTGCAAGAATCGATCCCGCGGATCTTCCACTGAATAGGGTGTACCGCGAGCGCGAGCAAAAACCACTCAGTAGCAATGACGTCTTGTTGAAGTCGAAACCACTCTGATACCAAATGTAGATTTTAACCCTAAACATAAATTATCTGCAAATGAATTCTTAAAGACAAAAATAAACAATACCAAAAGAATAAAACATAAAACAGATATACACAAAGATTTTTCCCCTAGATCCAAAATCGGGACTACTAGCTTGATTTTTCATTATATTCATTTTAGTGTTACAAAACATATATATAGATGCCAAAGAATTCATAAACCCCAATATGTTAACCCTAGATTAGAACATAACCATAGTTCACTTGAACGGACCTACAAAATACCAGGGGCCGAAAACCATCATGTCCCAAAACCATGTGCAAACCCATGCACAAAACCATATGTGGGTCTGCCTTCCTAAAATAGGGTCCAAAACCATAGGCATGTGCGACTAGTCGTGGAAAGAATATAACACATACCCAACATATTATATACTATGGCTCAATTCAAGTCCCTATAATATGTGCAAAATATTAAGGAAACATCATTCTTCTTGATGAAAATCACTGGAACATATTAAGGTGAAGTACTAGGTCTAATAAATCCCAAATCTAGTAACTCTTTTACCTACAACTATAACTCACAAAATTTTAGATCCATCATCTAGTAGGGTGTCTTGGATATTAGCTCTACACTAGTTTTTAGGTTAATTGTGAAATCATTCTCTCTCATGTTGGGTAATACTGGAAATTAATTTAGGAAAACATCCTCAAATTCTAACAAAGCTTGATGTTGATCTTGGGAGGATCTCTTTTGGTCACTTACAGCTTTGGCCAGTCCATTCTATTGATTTCATTGTAAATCCCCATTTGCCTGACATATGCATTCAAATTAGTTGTACACATCCTGAGGCTTACCCAACATTATTCAACGCTAGTTATTACCAATTTTTTTACCCTAGAAGCCATTTCATCTTGTTAGAGGTCATTAGGTTAATATGACACAAACCCACAATTTTCTAGTGCAACTAATGAAATTAAACTATTTATAGCACTAGAATTAAAAATAAATAATTTTTACATGGTTTATCATAACTAAGGTTTCTACCATGGTGTATTGGTATTAATATTGGTGTGTATCAATCTCTGTAAAGATTTGATGGTGGCTTCCTACTCCTCCCATCAATGCTTTTCATCCTCTATAGTTATTACAATTTTGTCACTTAGGATATTCAAATTGGTAATAAGGTCCCCCAGATCCTAAACAAGTGATGCATGTTAGACTATGAATAGAATGTTTTAGGGCTCTTTAGGAATAACTCCTTCCCTTGGGACCTCCACCTCTATTTTTATCTCCACGTGTTTGACCTCAACTTGCACGAGTACCTGAAGTTGAAAATGAAGTTGTGGTAACAACCATTGAAGTCCATATTGTTGGTGTTCTAGGTACAACCTTGTTTCCATATGGTGGTGACCTTGAAATTCCTCCGATGGAAAAGGTATTAGGGGAATATCCCACAAACCGTGGATTTTGTGGAAAAATTACTTTATTTCACCCTTTCAAGTCTGAGTGTTTTTCTACATAGTGAGAATATTCAACATTTTTTGCAACCAAGGATGGTTTCCACATCCAAAATATTTCCCTAATATTATGGTTCAATCCATAAATAAATAAATTTATCTAGTGTTGATAAATATCCATGTAGGATACATATTTAACCAATTCAATGAATTTGATCTCATATTATACCACAATATGGCTTCCCTATACTGAAGCATGGAAGGCTCCTACTTTTTGTTCCTCATAATATTCTCACAAGTATTTCTTACTAAATATTTCCTAAAATAACTCTCAGGTAATAATGTCTATATTAAGGTGTATTTTTCACTCCAAATTATCCCACCAATTTATCGCATTATCTTTGAGTTGGAATACCATAATCTTAGACTTCGAATTGGAAGTGTACTCTCTAACTGTGAAACATATTGTTATTTCCTCCAACGAGGCTTTTTCTCGTTCTCTATCACGGCCTCTATCAAATTTTTGAGAGATTAATATTTTAGATCTCCCTTTTAATGTACTTAATTTGAGGTCCTTTATCAGATTCCCTTGTACCAACATGGTTTCCTACACCCAATGGAGGGTGTTCTATTTCCACCGAAGCTATTTAGCACCCTCTTAATGTCTCATTAATTTTCTCTAGAGACTACAAGATGAGATAGAATTTGATGATGTTCATGGGTTATGTAGAGGAGTTTATCCTTGTGTTGATTCTCCTAAACCTTGACTTAATCATATTCTTTCCATTCTAAATTGTTCAATTACCTACATAAAACAAAATATTTACTAGTGAAACTTTGTACTTATTAGCTATTAGTCTGCTCAAACACATATATAAAATGATTGGTTTAAGTTTTCCTTTTTATATGCTCATAAACGAGTGTTATTTATATTGACCATATCCCCCTGGATCTATTAAATCCTATACCTTTTCTAAATAAGCAATCATTGTGGCATTTGGCTAGTCACCATCAAACATATTCCTAGAATCAAGTATCTCCATTCTAACAACCTTAATTAATTACATAGATCATCAACCTTACTTTAGACATCATTATCATTTAATTGATTATTATATGATTACTAGCCAAAATTTATTAATTAAAATTATCCACCATATTAGTCTTTTTTGGTAAGCTAATAAGTCTTCTATTAATCAAAAATCATGTAAATCTAGAGCCTTCTCCTACCACAATTTCCTATAAGGGAAAGTACACCAGTGTGAGAAGGAAAAAAAAATTATCTATGGAAAGTATCATAAAGCACTAGAATAACTGTGAAATTGATGGTCATATATTATGAATCTAAATATATAGGCCTATGTGAAAGGTATTTGAAGTCATTAGTAGCCATGCACATTGACAACTCTTAGGAAAAGGAAACATATCGAAGTTGAGAAAAGGAGAGCTAGTGGAAGTTCCTTCATACTTTTGGATTTCCTTGCTAGGCTCATTATCTATGGTAGTTGAAATGGGTGGAGGTAGGACCTCTTCTGTCACTCGTTCAACTAGAAAATATGGTTTTGTTCCATGAGAAACCTTCTCAAGGCTTGGAATCTAGCTCGAGGTTGACTTCTACAAGAAAGACCCAGCTATAGTTCTTCTATAGTTGGGTGGAAAATCTAAGCCTCCATCTCATTTTACATATCATTCATTATAGATATGAGTTTATGTTGGAAATACTGAGAGGGGGGTGAATCAATATTCCTTTCAATTAGAGCATTAGTTAATCTTCAATTATTATCAATGTTTGTACAATGATATCAACAAACAAAAGGAACACAAATGCACACATTTTTTAAGGTGGAAACCCACTCCGGGACAAAAACCACCTAATTCTTTTCTAATAATTCTTTAATATTCAACTCCAATTGAAAATAAAGCTCCAACTTCCTAGAATCTAGAAAAGCATTCTTCTCCAGCTCCCACTAGATGGACGCTCCAACGTCTAAGATTTTTTAGTAGTAAACTGAATGGATGCCCCAACACCCATTGAGCTACAACTCACCCTGGAACCACCCTACCACCCTATAGAAGAATAAAATAAGAATGGACTTCCGTACCAGGGAAAATGGTCCACTTTACAATGATATATAATGATGCAAAAGAAGAATACACACTAGAACATAACCCCAATTATGACACAACCACCTAATGGTGATCCTAGACCACTCGACACTGCCTCTTCAACTCTTGGCAGATAGAAACTAGTAGAATTTGTAAAATAATATATTTACAATGACTTAGTACAATAATACCTTTACAAGATTCTATGTAGTGATGCCCACATGAAGACTTCATGTGATTAAATTATTTTTGCTATTATGCACCTTGGTGACTAATATTTTCATTCTACCCTCTGCTGCACCTTGCTTTGCTTTGCTTCCCTAGAAAATATGGTCCTTTGCAGCCCTTGACAAAACATGATCTAGCTTTTTCTTTGCCTTCTAGGAGCTCGATATTGAATTTGGTGTATATCTGTTATTTCAGATCCCCAATATTTGATTTTCAGTATTGTAGTAGTCCTCTAAGTCATCTTTCCAATGCCACAGGCCTAACCCAATTTTGATTCTTCAAGAGAGATTTATACCCAATCTTTCACAATGCCCTAATTATGGACTATTTCAGTAGAGAAAAATTGCATGGTGTGCCACGTGTCATTGTTTATTCATTTGGCTCTAAAATTGATATAGAACCAACTACAGTCTATGAAATATCTACCAATTTTTACAGAATTCCAATCTGATACTCAGAGAGAGAGTTATGACGATTTTACCAAGGTCACTTCTTTGAGATGAATTTCAGGAGCCTGTAAAAACCCTGACTTCCAAAGATCATATCTCCAAAAATATTGTGCACCTTCATCTAAAATTTTCACAGAAGATTCATCAGGATTTTAGCTTCGCCTCATGAAAATTTCAGCTTCTCAACATTCATAGAAAAAATGTTAGAGCGACAATGCCACGATAACTTCTTTCAGATGGCGAAATCCCTTTGCATAAGGAGGAAATGCGGATCACAATTTATATAAATGCTTAGGTTGAGAGGGGCTTCAACAAGTGAACATGGGAGGGATTTTAGGAGCTTAAAAAATATCAATTATGACTTTTCAATGACCCATGCCACAATCCTATGGGGTTTTAGCCCACTAAATGGGGGGATAAACTTCAAACATGAACATCTCGCAAATCGTGAAGAATTACGTGGCGTGCCATATATCAATGGAAGCATCTAAAAAAGTAGAAACCATCAGAAGAATTCTTGAACCAGAATATAGTAATTTGGTAGGTCAAAATTCCTATGCAATATTGGGTTAGCCCCTGGTGCTGCTTGGGTTGACATCAATGACAACCGCTGATCGACAATATCCCCCTTTGGCATTGATGGAAACACAAGTACTCCTCCTATGATCATGAAACCTCTTCCTACAAAATTCTCTCCCCCTTTGACATCAATGGCAAAGGGTAACTCCCCCTGAAACACAACCATCCTGCGGACCTGTACACACTCCCACTTCCCTTGACACATAACCATCCTACAGACCTGTAATCTAATGAGAACTTGGTTGAATCCCAAGCTTCTGATGAAGATATTAAAATTCTTCACGAGGTAAAGTTTTAGTGAAGATATCAACAATTTGTTCTTTTGTACAAACATACTCAAGTTTGATATTGTTTTCAGTGACTTGTTCTCTAACAAAATGATATTTGATCGGAATGTGTTTTGTTTTTGAATGCATGATAGGATTCTTGGAGATGCTGATGGTACTAGTGTTGTCACAAAATATGGGAATAGGCTCACTGAATTGTACTTGAATATCTTGCAAAGTTTGTTTCATCCAAAGGACTTGAGTACAACATTATGCTGTTGCAATGTATTATGCTTCTGCTGTAGATAACGAGATTGAGGTTTGCTTTTTGCTCAACCATGATACGAGACAACCACCTAGATAGAATGTTGCTCCACTAGTACTCTTACGATCATCAACACTTCCTACCCATTCTACATCTGTAAAGGCTTGAATAATGAGATTGTTACCCTTGGGATACCACAAGGCATATTCTTCTCTGCCCTTTAGATATCGAAGAATTATTTTGACGGCAATAATATGTGATTCTTTTGGTGCTGCTAGGAATCTTTCTACTTGTCCAACTACTTGCATAACATCTGTCCAAGAGGCTATTACATATAGAAGACTACCAACCACATATTTTTACAACCTCTCATCCACATCCTTATATGAGTCATCTATGCTCAATTTGAAACATGTTACCATCAGAGTAAGGACGGGTTTGCAATATTCCATTTTGAATTTCTTGAGCATTTCATTGATGTACTTGGCTTGAAATATAAATATTCCTTTCTATTGCTGAGATATTTGAAGCCCTAAGAAGTATGTCAGTTCACCAAGTAAAGACATCTCGAACTCACTTTAAATCTTTGTAGAAAATTCTTACTTAGTCGATCATCATTGCTACCTAATATTATATCATCCATGTATACCTCAACGATTGTTAAATTATCTTTATCTATTTGTATATAAATATTGCTATCAACAGTACCTTTCTTGAACCCTTGATGACATAGATATCCATCAAGACAAGAATACCATGCTCTGGGAGCCTGATTGAGACCATATAGAGCCTTATTTAACATGAAAACATAGTCCTTTTTTTCTGATAGTAGAAAACCTTCAGGTTGTTCGATGTAAACTTCTTCTTCTAATTCTCCATTCAGAAATGGTGACTTAACATCCATTTGGTAGAATTTTATTTTTCTTGAACATGCATAGGCGAGAAACATTCAAATGGCTTCCATTCTGGCAATTGGTGCAAATGTTTCGTCAAAATCAATTCCTTCCACTTGTGCATAGCCTTTGTGAACCAGTCTTTCTTTGTTTCTGGTAACCTGCCCATCTTCATTCAATTTTTTCTTGAACACCCATTTAGTCCCAATGACATTTTTATCTTTTGGTCATGGAACTAATTCCCAGGTGTTATTCTTCTCAATTTGATCCAATTCTTCATTCATAGCTGATTGTATATTTATTATTTCCCATTCCTACTACATAAAATTCAACACACAACTCTGAAACTATGCTCCCAAATCCTCATATAACATCACTTTCACTTAACAATGTTGTTTTTCACAATAGTGTCTTCCATTTCGACTGATGATTGTGATGATATTTCTTTCAACTCCCTTCATTGCAACATAAGTTTCTAGATTGACCAAATTTACCATAATATTAAAGGATTTTGCCTTGAAGGCCCTGATCCTAAGCTTAGAATAGATTATCCATGAATTACTAATTCACTAGAATCGACTCTTCAATGTAAATGCATAGGGTACCATATTTTTTTGATGAAATTCCAATTTTTTTTATGATTTCCCTCTGGAGTCTAGCCTCCTCCAAACCTTCACTTCTGTGATGTTCCAGTGATATTTCAATATTGTTTGTAAAGAGAGTGTTTTTCCTATGAAAATTTTCATACCCTAAAGGTTAGAAATGAATGTGGGTTGTAATTATTGGCTAGTTATGAGGTTTGACAATATCATAATAATATGAAACATAATTAGATGTCTCTAGAATAGTATTTCAAAATTGATATTTACATATTAATACTACTGTGTTATTAAAAAAAATAGGCTTCATTAATAATGTGGAAAAGTTTAAAAACATATTTTCCAATGAAAAACTGTTAAAATAGTTATTTAGTCTCATATTTTACTTCATTTTTGGTGATCCTTCATGTGACAAGGAACATTCTATAAAGAAAAATTTCCTTCATGACATATCATTCTCGTAATTTAATCATAAATCTAAATATTGGTTTACATAAATTTGATGATGGCTAGTTCCAATAAAGATAATTTTTTTGTTCGGTTGCAATGTTTATCCTACTTCGATAGGATTGAATTTTGATAATAATGTTTTGTTCACTAGTGTGGACATTCTTAGTGGAGAAGGATCAATGTTGTTCTTGTGAATGTACATTGTATCTCTTTGTAAACTATACAATGTTAAATTGTAATTTTCACTTCATTGATCTCATTGTGCTGCTATTTGTATTTGTATGGAGGTTTCTAGCATTACTCTTTTAACAGAAATTAAAAAGGATTATTTCCCCTTTTCCATATCACGAGGATACTTGTAGGCCATAAACAACACATATCTCTAACCTTGAGCTTAATTTAGAGTACTAGTGAAGGAAGAAGATGCATTGAAAACATGCTTCCACACTTTACCATGGTTGTATGGATATAGGTAATGGCATTTGAACTTGTTAATGCACCAAAAATATTCCATAGATTGATGAATGATTCATAAAGATATTATTTGTATTATTTTATCATTGTGTATTGTGATACCATTATCCTGTATTAAAAAATATGAACATAACATTTATAATATGTCAAAGTTGTATTATAAAAACATGTAAGAGAGATGAAAACTTTCATGAATTTGAAGAGTTTATTTTCCATGGAATTCATAACTTATCTGGGCTATATGGTATTTGTAGGTGGATTTTATGTAAACCTAGAGATGATATGGTCATAAACTAAGTTTTCAATGAAAACCTAACTCAATGAACAATTGAAAGTCTCCCTCACATTACTTTGACATCTCATTGTGTTTCAATTACTTGACCAAGGAAAATGCATACAATAAATGGAAAGATGAATATTTATATTTTGATGAACCCGAGGCACAAATATATAATGCACCTATGCTGACAGTGCTAGAAAAACTTACATTATAAGTGGAGCTTGATATTGATATGTCCCAAGGGATCCATGCTTAGTGGTGTAGCACACACTTGAAGACATTATTTGAAGTAATGATCAAATATCCAACCATAAGGAATTGCATGGAATTGTGGATATAATGTAGTGATAGTATCTTATCTAAAGGGGTGTATTATAAGAAATACTAAGCACAAAGACTCAAGTTCCCTCACATGAGATGATACCTCCCTTTCTCTAATTGTGATGGAACCTCCCCGAAGGTCATAAGGTTGGATTTCCCTACGAATGAGTGAAATTATGTCAATGAAGAATTCCTAGGGTAATATGCAACATGGAACCACATGGGTTCCATGTGCATGTAATGAGGCATGATTAAGGAAAATTTTAAAATGAAGATGGAAACCATAGGAAAACATAAATTTTGACCCTAAAATCTGTATAGAGAAGAGAAAAAAATTTTAGACCCCATTCTCATAATCACACACTAATAGTCAGGTCAACCTAGTATCCACCTCCTTAGGGTTAATTTCGAGTAAGGGGGTGTGATATAGATACGATTTTTCAAGAAGAGCCATTTTCACCTCAGAAATGGAAATGGGTCCTTGGCTATGAAACAAGTCTAGTATCTCGAAGAGGATTTTCTCCTCTACCTCCATTTCATCCAAATATTCTATGCTTACCTCAAAACTTGTCTCCATTGTGTTTTTTTCAACATTGTGTCTACATCATGCATTTCTATCTCCATATCCATTGTGTGTTCCATTGTATTATCTAGTTTTTTCCTTTTCCTTGTAGAAGTGTTTTGTAAGGGATTAGGTTGTGGTCCCAAGGAGTCCTTAGTGTGAATTTTCATCTTGTTGTAGTGCATATTACTCTACTAGGGATTAAAATTTGTTTTTGGACTGAAGCGACTTCTTGGGATTAGGGTTTTAGGGCTCAAATTCCTCCTACTTCTGGCTGATTGTTGAAACCTTTCTTATTAGTTCTTATATGACTATCTCCTTCACTTTGTGGGGATTGGTGAGGGGGAAATCCATGTAGTGTTAGCCATGTTTATGGAACCTTCTACAAAAAAAAATGATATACTCATAATCAATGGGTTGAATGGTATCCTAATCATTGGGGAAGATAAGTATGGATTCTAATTATCTCTCTCACACATTCATGTACAAGCATATCATAACATATGTAGTGCATATATTGGATTTGGTTATTTACGAGGTTTTTACATAATTTCCAATGGTATTGAAAATTACTACAAATATATCTTGTTTCCAATATTAATATTACCCATATAGGAGAAAACATAAAATTTTCTTTGTCCAGGTTGAAACGACGCATCCAAAAATAGATGAAGAGACTCACATTATTAATAAAATAAGGGACATTCACAAAGACCCTTGAAAAATCCTCTAAATTAGTGAAGATCACGTAATAAAACCTTTGGATCCAATCTTCAAATCAAAATGCCCTTTTTAATTCGATTTAGCCTTTATCCATGGTGCCAAATCTCGATTTGGTGGCAAAGCACCAATAAATTTGTATATTAAAGTGTGGTATTGCATGGATTCTATGTGCTCCGAGATTTTATATTACTTCAACTTGTATCTATGGTTTTGAAGGTCATTTGGAACGTGATGGATTAGTCTATTGTTTTTCCATGTAATGCCCAATATTGGGGCATATTTTAGGCTTCCTTGTGATGAATTTCACGGTGGGGGGATTGATGACGTGTTGTTGTCACAAATTTCTTCCTAGATAAAGCATTTCTAGAGACTACATTATGGTAACAGGGGGTTTCACCCTTTCCACTAGATGAGGAGGCTATATGTTGATTATAATCAAGATAAAAACAAAGTCCTAGCAAAATATTATAGTTAGGGGTGGAAATTTTCTAAATGTTTTAGGGTTGTAACAGATTTAAAACCGAAACCTATCTCATTAGCATTGTAGAGTGATAGTTTGAAGGATCTCCACCATAATAGTCTAAACTATTATAGGTTGATTTAATTAATTAATTATGCCCTCTTATTTGCTTTTTATATATAACATTAATTTTGGCATTTTACCTAACAATAATTGTAATATTTATATAGAATTATTCTATACATTTTATACAACATTAATTATGAGAACTATTTAAATAAGATAATAAAAATATAATATATTACATAACTTAATTATTACATTTTACCTAACAATAAATGCAATAAAAAGAAAACTCCAAGCCATAAGCACCCACTTATTTTCTCAGGTTCTTCCTCCCTAAAGAAAAGAGTACATCAGGTTATGCATTAAGCTCAATACACCTTTTGTTGTAGCTAACACAAAAAATTTGTAAATTGGTATTCACTAAAGCACAAATTTGAGGAGAACTAATATTCCTAGAAATCATAAGGCTTTGAAGGTCCTATTATTTATTTCATAGGAAATTATATACAAAATATCTCTCCAATGAATATTTTTCAAGGAATACTCTTTTACGGTAGATCCCAGATAAATGATCGGAAGAGAGGCTCAAGAGAAACCCAAGAGTCAAGTGATACAAGCTTGAATGCTAGTATGGGTATTGAAGGAGAATACTTGGGACTTGATGAGATTTATTTTAATAACAAAGGCTAGCATAAAGTCATTCAAAATGCACTTGAAGTCCAAAGCTTCTTCAACTGAGGGCTCACTAATCAACATAGTGTCATAGTCAAAGTCTTGGTGGGTTGTTGGTGATAACGAATTGTTGAGACAAATGCCCCATAGCATACCATTACGCATATAATTAATATAACACAAAGAGTTGGAAATACATGCACTAAATAAAATATTGAAAGTTATGAATTTTGAGCATGTAAAGACCCTTGGAATAGTTCATGTGGAGAAATAAATACATTCCTTTTTTTATTATTGTAGAAAAAAAAAAGATATTTAGTAACTCCATGGCTAGGTTCAAAAGCTAGCATAGTTGGTCCCAAGCCATATGTTATCTTTAAATTTTTCCTGATGGGCTACTCCACCAGATAACTTAGAGTAACTCTTTTGAACCAAATTTTGACTGAGGATTAGCCTCTTCAACGTGAGAGGGATCTCTCAATTTTTCTAATTATTTTCTCATTAGGAATTAAAATAGATGGCTAATTATGTGAGTGTCTTAGTGTATTTGATTTTGAGATGAAAAATGTTAAATTTTTAACTACCATTGGGTTCATGGATTCAGTAAAAGGAATTCAATGACAAGTATATCTACTTATGGAAACTGAGGCTTTTTCTCTTTCAATAAAAGGACATCATTAACATAAGGAGATAATCAATAGCTCAATGCTAAAGGGAATTAAGAGCATGCATAACATGAATTCTAAGTAATATAACAACAGGATACTGGAAATAAGATAAAAGGAAACACATAAACTCATTGAAACATCTCAAGAATCCCAAGTGAAGAAGAAACACGGTTACTATCTGTCTATTACTGATATAAAATTTTTACAATAGTAGTAGTGTCAAAAGCATCAACCCCTTCTCATTGATTTTATATATATAAATAGACCATTTTTTCTTACATAGGATCGTCCCAACTAGCTAGATCATCAAACCATGACTTTGACACCTAATCATAACTAAAAACTACATTTCTGGAAGAGAAAAAGACACCTAGTTACTAAATTCTTACTCTTCTAATAAGACTCTTCTTTACATTTATTTCACCCACTTCTCTAGTAGTTGGACAATTAAATGGATAAGTATGAGATGCTCGAGTGGAATTATCCATTACTAAGACATGAATGTATCCCAGGATTTAAGAAACAACTATCCTATTTTTTAGGAAAAGATAAACACTATTTAGAACTTTGTCTTCATGTTGATTTGGATGAGTGACACATCTTCCAAGTAATTGGTCTTTGTTGGGATGGCCCACTGTGTGCTTGGATGTCTCCAGGTGGTTGGTTTTCCTTACATATGCTATTCAAACCTTCAAAACTCTCAAAAAATATTTCACTGCAAAAATAGAGTAACATTAGGTATTTTCGTAGTGAAATTTCGTACAATGTCCACTTCTTCCATTTAAACTCCTTTTTTACCTCCTCTATTAATAAAAATGTTTTTTTCAGGTCATAATAACTAAATATATCATACTTGCCAGCCTCTCCTTCAACTCTTTCTCAAAATATGCCATTAGTTGTGTGTCCACATTGGCCTCTTTTAATTCCAACCCAACTTAAACTACTTATTCCCTAGCTTCTCTAAATTTCTCTTGCAAAATTTTCACTTCAGTCTTTTCCTCAACATGTTCTTTTCCTTTCCTTTGTACAAAGACCTCTTCTGCTGCTAGAGATAGTTCTATGATGTTCTATGGCTACTTGCCTTCACTAATATTTTTTTCTCTTTTTCTTTCCATGTCATCCTTTGCAATATTTGACCTGGTAACTGGCTTCCTTGGCTGGAAAATGAAACCAACATCCTCTCCTGCATAATCCAACTTCTTAACAGACTTACCTTTCTGCATTTTTCTTCTATCTCCTCCAATGTCTTCTGCTTGTACAATTGAGGATTCTTCAATGTCTATTACCTAGAGGATGTCTTCCAAGTTTCCCTTGGAAAACGTTTGGCTTATTGTTACCCTCCTTCTCTTATGTTTACTAATTCTCTATTTTTTTCTTGCACGTGATTATTGAGGGATATTAGTCTCTTGCAGAGGTTCAACTTCAATGTCCATGGGTTCCACAGTAGGTTTTCCTCCTTCTTCATTAATTTCTCCTATTACAGCTAGAGATGCAATACTATTTGGTTTTGAAATCTTCTTTGGTGTTACTAAGTCTACTTCATATCCACTCATGAAAAGAAAAGATGCCCAATCTTTGTTTACCTTTTTATTTCCTCCAGTACTAAAAATTCAATTAGACCATGGTGAAAAAATGATGTTTCACTAACCTCAGCTTTGGCCTAGACCTTATCCAACATCTGCCCCAAACTTCTAAATAAAAAGAAAGGTAGGTAAAGTGGTTTCTTACCAACGAAATGCATAAGGAGTCTGAAATGATAAGAGGAAACCATGTCAAACCTCCCTTCGCATGTAAAGTATTTTTGGACAACCAACAATAGTTTTGCATAAATTTCTTTCATATAACCTCATGATATTTTGTTTGTCATGCCAGCTCCTTTGTGATCCTGTTTGGGAAATTATTAACATCTTTTCATTTTGAATTTTGTACCTTTGAACCATTCCTCTGTTGAATCTTTGGTTAAACTGAGAGAGGGGGGGGGGGTAATCAGTTTAACATATTCATTAGCTTTTTCTTAATTTTCATCAAACTTATTTATAGCTTAATATGTGAACAGTCTTAAAATGTTGCAGCAAGTATTAAGTTAATGTGACATCAACCTTATTGTGAGAGCAGAAAACAAATAAACAGATTCAGTGGATCATATCAACATATAAGCAACACACATAGAGACAGCAGATGTAAGTGGAAACCCATAAAGAGAGAGAACCACATCTTATTATTCTTGTAATGCAAAGGAAACCTCCAACTCCCTCTCACCACTATTTTTCTACAGGCACCAACCTACAGGAGGCTCCAACCTCAGTCAGCTACAACTGACAGCTATCAAGCTTCAACTTGATAGGGAAGCTCCAACTTTCTCAATTTATATAAAGAAATGTTTGGTGATCTACCTCAGATATCAGCTCTGTTCTGTAGCATCTCTTTCTGCTCCTCTCTTCCTTATCTTCTCTACCTCAATCTTCTATACTCTGCATTCTTTATCCTTACTCTCTCTAACCTCTCTATGCATATCAAGTTGATATTATATATAGAGTTCATCACATGACTATTTGTATTCCACAAGGAATTTGGAGTGAACAGCCATGACTCTTTGGTCTTTTCCTTCTCATTCCTTTGTCCAACTCATTTAAAGAATATAACAATATGTAAAAATTTCAATGTTACAGTGGGATTTTTGTTTTCCTTTGGATACTTGCCTTTTCATCACAAACAATATAAAACAATTAACATTTACATTTTCAGTTTCAATATATAAACTTCACTCAGCCCTTGGCTTGTTGGTTCTGTCCTTTTTGTTGCTGTCATGCAACGATCCTGCATACCTCTGTTTACTGCAACTCTGAGCACCTGTGCATGTATACCTGTTCACTACAATTTTAAACCCCTTCGCTGCATACCTCTTCAATTTTGCAGTCTTTGTCTACCTCTGTACATATTATCCAAGCTCATTGTAGTTGTATATCTACTATATATATGCCTATTTTATAAGTTTAGCTCACCAATAAATCTCAAAGTCTCATGCATAAATTAATCATTCAAAAAGGGTCCACAATCTGCCTAATCTGGGCAATCTCTATTCATTATAGAGGTTCTACTTCTCGGCTTCAAACCTTTAACCCACGCACAACAGTCATATACAGTGCATATTTTTAAGTTATATGGTTGGCACCTTATTACTACATCCCCAATCTATTAAATTATGTGTGAACTATAATAGTTTCAGGGCTTAAACATTTATTTTAATCCCCAGATAACCATATAACTTGTTACACATAAAAGTATGGCCGACAACATATATCAAAGCCTTTGAATCGATATCCGACATTTTATAATATCAATATCCATAATATACTATGGTTTTAATTCGAGTCATGGCTTATTAAAACTTCATATCATCGCATCAGTTGTTATAACATTAATATATGCCTCAACTAAGGTTTAAACCCCAAACAATAATCTATGTAATTGCCTCGGGCCCACAGCTTAACACATATATGTGGTCAATCATAGTAGTTCATTTCCCATTCACATGCAACAACACATGTCTTATCACGCTCCAACCCTCCGATCCTACGATAATTGCACGATTAAACAATATGAAATTTAACTCTCAGAAGCCATGCGATGAACTGGGGTCTAGTTGCTTATCGTGTTGTCCCTTGAGTTATCTTCCATGCTATTTTGAGTGCAATTGTCATTTGATGAACCCACCTCCAGATCGAACGACGCACGTCAATATCACGTTTATTTCACCGTCGATAGTTAAAGCGCGATAGCCATGTGATGAGAGTGATTTCTCCAACCCGCTTAAGACCATGTGTCAGCTCCTAGCATATATCACGTTTGAATTGTAAATACAGCTTACCTTAAAAAATCGGTGCGATGAAAACCGTCGAGTGTTCCAAACCCACTGTCACTGTTCATAGCGCTCGTGGTTCCTCTCCTTTTCCCTCAGGGTTCCGTCGTGCTCTTTAACAACATTTCATTTGTAGTCAAACCGCTCCGTCGCACAGTTCTAATTAAGATGCTTCCACCACTATATTAATTGCTCCCTATTCCACACAATCGTAGTTCCATTTCCTCCGAATCCCATCTTCAGAGCACCACCTTTTTCATTTACTTCACCACATCATTAATTCAAAGTTCTTCTCCATATTCTGCCTTCAATAGTAAGCCATCGCTACACCATTACTGTTCTAAATGCATAGTTATTTCATCTTAATCTCTGTGATTTAATAAGCCCTTATTTCCCTTCCATGATACATCTATCTCACGGTTCCAATGGTCTAATATTCATATGCTAATTACTCTTCCATTGCTTGAATAATTAAATTCATTTTAAAAGCAGTGTGAATTCAATGGCTTCGTTTAATAGAACCGCCTTTTCTATTCATCTCTCATGATTTCGATTCCCTGTATCATTTTTGTTCCTTCTATCTATTGTTGTGATGAATAGCTTTAAACACAGAGTTTATCACTCACTACTCACACAACTACCCGTAGGCTTGACAAACAATACTTCGTTTGCCTTATTGCTGGTTCTTTGCCTTTGTTGTTCCTTGCCTTTGTTGTTCCTCTCTTTTCTTGTTCCTTTCGACTCCTTTGCCTTTATTCTGCTGTTCCTCTTGACTCCTTGACTAATTCTTGTCCTTTTGCTACCTCTTCTAGCTCTCTGCTACCTCTGTTCCTTGTCTTCTACTTTGCCTTATTGCTAACCTTTGTTTGTCTCTGCCTCTGCTGCCTTCTTTGCCATCAATGAAAATATTTCCAACAGTCTCCCCCTTTGGCATTGATGGCAATACATTTCCTCTGCTTGCGGGTTGGCCCCTTCCTTCTATTGCTTTCTCTTCCTCCCCCTTTGACATCAATGGCAAGGGGTTGTTCTATTTTTTTAGTGTGCTTTGAACTCTTGCCCATGTTGTACTGATCTTGAGGACCTGTTTCATGCTTTCCTTGCTAGTTGTTACTCCCCTAGAATGATATCTTCGTTTTTGTTCTCCCCCTGAAACTATGCTTCCTCTTCATATCAAAGAGTAGAATCTACAGATACTACCCCTAGTCTATCTCTCAAATAATCAAATGGTTCTCTAGCAAGAGTTTTGGTAAATATATCTTCTATTTGTTCTTTTGTTGGTACATACTCCAACTTTACTACCTTCTGAGCTACTTTTTCTCGGAGAAAATGATACTTGATTGGGATATGTTTAATTTTTGAATGAACCATAGGATTTTTTGATATGCTTATAGCACTTGTATTATCACATTTGATATATATAGGTTCATCAATGCTTACCTCCATGTCTTGGAGGGTTTGCTTCATCCACATGACTTTTGTACAACATGCTGCTGCTGCTATGTATTATGCTTCTGCTGTAGATAGAGAAATAGATGTTTGTTTCTTGCTTATCCATGCCACCAGACTTTCTCCTAGATAGAATGTACCTCCACTTGTGCTTTTCCTATCATCCACACAGCTGGCCCAATCTGCATCTATGTATGCTGTCAAAGTAAAGCTTTTTCCTTTTTGATACCAAAGTCCAAACTGTGTAGTTCCTTGTATATATCTGAATATTCTTTTGACTGCTAGAAGGTTATTTTGTTTAGGTGTTGCTTGGTATCTAGCCACAAGTCCTACTGCTAGCATGATGTCTAGTCTTGATGCTGTCAGGTACATCAGACTTCCTGTCATGGATCTATAGATTCTTTGATCTATATCAGCAGATCCATCATCAGCACACAGCTTGCATCTCGTGATCATGGGAGTTAACACAGGTTTGCAGTCTTCCATTTTGAATTTTTTCAACATTTCTTTTAAGTATTTTTCCTTTGATATGAATGTACCTGTGTTCTTTTGCTGAATTTGAAGTCCTAAATAGAAACTGAGCTCTCCAATCATAGACATGTCAAACTCTTATTTCATCTCCTCAGCAAACCCTTTTGCTAGCTCATCTCTGTTGCTTCCAAACATAATGTCATCAACATATACTACAACAATCAAGAGTTCATTTTCATGGGCTTTTATGTATAGATTGCTTTCTACTCCTCCTCTCTTAAAGCCTTTTTTTTTAAAATACTTATCCAGTCTTGAGTACCAAGCATGAGGAGCCTGTTTCATTCCATATAGAGCCTTCTTTAGTCTACACACATAGTTTTCTTTGTCTGTTAAAGAGAAACCTTCTGGTTGTTCCATGTAGACTTCTTCTGCTATATCTCCATTCAGAAATGCAGACTTTACATCCATTTGATATACCTTGAAGTCATGGTAGCATGCAAAGGCCAGAAAAATTCTGATAGCTTCCATTCTGGCTATAGGGGCAAATGTTTCATCGTAATCAAGTCCTTCGATTTGTGAATATCCTTTGTAGACAAGTCTGGCTTTATTCCTGATTACCTGTCCTTACTCATTCATTTTATTTTTTAATACCCATTTTGAGCCTATCAAATTTTTCTCAGTGGGTTTAGGAACTAGTGCCTAGGTATTTTTCTTCTCAATTTGGTCCAATTCTTCATTCATAGCATTCACCCAAGATTTGTCCTTGTTGGCTTCTTCAAATTTCTTTGGCTCTATTTGTGATGACATGGCTATGTATACCTCTTATGTCTGTTCAGTTAGCTGCCTTCTTGTCTAGACCCCTGCTCTCTTGTCTCCAGTGATCTGATCTTCGGGATGGTTCTTCTGAGTATATATTGAGGGGGCTTTCGAGCTCAGTTCAACATCTTCTGTTGTCTTTCTTGTTGCATCATCATCTTGGTTTTCTTCCTCATGGTTGTCCGAAGGACTGTTGCAGTTTGTATCCCTTGTATTGTTTGGAAGTTCTTCATCAAATCTCACATCAATGCTTTCTACAATTTTTCGAAGAGTCTTGTTGTAACACCTGTACCCTTTACTTTTGGATGCATATCATAGAAATATCCCTTCATCTGCTCTTGCATCAAATTTCCCAAGATTTTTATCATTATTCTTTATGTAACACTTGCTTCCAAAGATTCTAAAGTGCTTGATTGAAGCTGGTTTACCATGCCATAGTTCATAGGGAGTCTTGTCACTTCTTGGCCTTAAATGAGATTTGTTTAGGATATGCACAACTATGTGTACTACTTCTGCTCAGAAGTTTTGAGGAATATTACTCTCTTGCATCATAGCTCTGGCAATTTGTTGTATAGATCTGTTTTGTCTCTCTGCTACTCCATTATACTAAGGTGTCCCTGCAATAGTAAATTGTTGCTTTATGCCATGTTCATTGCATAGGTCTACAAAGTCATAATCTATGAATTCACCTCTTCTGTTTGATCTGATGCATTTTAGCTTGCATCCTGTCTGATTTTCTGCTAAAGCTTTGAATATTTTGAATTTTTCCAGAGCTTCTGATTTATTCTTGAGCAATGCAACCCATGTGATTCTGGAGAAATCATCTATTATCAACATGAAGTAGGATTCTCCACATGGTTTTTTAGTTCTTACAGGTCCACACAGGTCCATGTGCATAAGCTGGAGTGGTCTTCTAGTTGATAACTCATCTTTGGCCTTAAAGGATGTGCGGGTTTGTTTGCCTAAATGACATGATTTGCATATGGTATTAGAAGGCCTTTTTATTTATGGCATGTCTCTGACAGCTTTCTTCTTGCTCAGTCTGATGATATGATAAAAGATGAGATGTGCCAATCTCCTATGCCATAACCATGACTCCTCAAGTTTGCTAAGATGGCATGCTTCATATTCCTCTTTCACTATGTAAACATTACTCTCTGTTCAGACACCTTTGATCAGAGTCTTACCTGTGGTGCTTGATCTTACTTCACAGTTTTGTGCTCTGAAAAAGAACTTCATAGCCTTTATCACACATTTGACTGACACTCAGCAAATTTTCTTTCAGCCCATCTACAAACAGTACATCTTGGGCCTTACCTCTCCCATTATATAAGCTGACTGAGCCCTTTCCCTTGATTTTTCATTGCCAAAAGTAACATTACCAGTTTTCTTTTCATAAAAAGTTATAAATTTGCTTCTGTCTCCAGTCATATGTTTTGAGCAGCCACTGTCCAGATACCATTGGCTTTTCAGGTCTTTAGTAGTTAGAGCCAAGTCACACTTATTCACCTTCTTCTTCCACTGGAAGCATCCTTTTTTTTGGTATCTTTTGTGAGATGATGAATCACATCCTCTCAAAGGACATTTGGAAGGCACATGTCCAATTTTATTGCATACATAGCATTTGATCATAATTTTTGCAGAATTGTGAGTATGAACAAAATTTCTTTGATTCATAAACCCCCTTGAGGTTTTGAACATCAATCTTTGTCCATATTTTCTACACTCAATGATTTTATGGCCAAATTCCTTACAATAAAAACAGTAACCATAGAAGCTATTTGCATACCTGATGTGAGGTTGTCTTATCCATTTGTTTACTTGAGACACTCTCTTCACTGTTTGCAATTTTTGCTGGTTTGAATTACTCCTCTTTGCATGACAGTATGTAGCAATGTGTCCCAGCTTGTGGCAGACATAATAGGTGGCATTTTTCATAGGAGGGAAGAATCTCCTTTGATGGCTTCCAAATTTGACATACTCAGGGGTATATAAATATTTTTCTGTTGTCTGAGTATTTCTTTCATTCTTTGTTACTAGAGGATTCTTCTGGGTTCTATCTCCCTCCTTACATGTTTCTTCTTTTGTAGGAATTATTTGAGTTGCTTCATAATCCTTCTTTGCTTTTACAAAAATAATCTCTCTATTTTCTTTTTCTTTGCTTCTACTTGATTCTCCTTCATAGCCTATTCCAGTTTTTATCATAGGAGATCTTTGAGCATCCATAATTTCATTCAACTTACTAGAGCTTGTTGTTTGAGAAGAATTTATAGCCACTTTCCTTTGAGCATTTTCTAATTTCTTCCTGAGACATACTACTTCTTCTTCCAACTTCTCTTGTTCCTGAGTTTTCTCCTTGATTTGCTTGAGTAGCATGTGTTCTATCTTCTTGGCTTCTTCAAGTTCTATCTTTAGCTGCATGAGGACTTCTGAATTTTTTTCTTCTTGTACATACATGAGGAGAATGTCCTTTTGTTTTCTGCACTTCAGTTTGAGTCTATCAATCTCCTCCAGGGCACTTCTTACCTCCCCCTCAAGGTCGACTTCACCTTCTTCTTCTTCATCTTCTAGAAGGAGTCCTTCAACTTCTTCTATGGCCATCAATAAAAATTCAAAGGTTCCTTCTTCACTTGAAGGTTCATCTGAGTCTTCAGACGCACTACTGTCTTGTTGAGCATAGAAGGATTTTCTACTGAACTTCTTTCCTTTCTACCAGTTTTTTGATGTATTTTTCTCTGATTCTTGAGCCTGATTCCTTACTTTCTTGTGAGGACACTTAGCAGCATAGTGTCCAACTCTTCCACAGTTAAAACATTTGAAGGGAAGTTTACCTTTGTATTTACCTGAGCCTCTATCTAGTTTCGTGACAAATTTAGCCTCTTCTTCATCCAAGCAAGAGAATATGTCTTCATTTTCTTCTTTCTTATTTTTTGTTTTAAAGGCTGCCTCCCTCATACTTGGCTTCTTCTATGGTAGCCTCATCTCATATGCTGTTAGATTTCCAAGTAGTTGGTTCATGGTCAAGGTTTCCCAAACAGCTATTTCTTCTATTGCAGACACCTTGGGGTTAAAACTGGGTGGAAGAGATCTTAGAATATTTTTTACAATTACAACTTATTTTATGGTTTATCCTAGAGCCTTCATGTTATTTACTATTTCTGCAACCCTTAGAAAGAAGCTAGCAATGTCTTCATCATCATTCAATTTTAGGTTCTCAAACTAGGCTCTATAGACATGAATTTTGGCAGTCTTTACCTTCTTGTCTCCCTCATGGATGTTCTACAGGGTATCCCACATCTCTTTGGCAGTGTCTTTTTGCATTACTTTGATAAAATATGCCTCACACAATCCATTTAATATGGCATTCATGGATTTTGCGTTAGCTACAAAATCTTGTTTGGTTTCTTTCTCTAAGTCATTTTCCTTTGCGACATATCCTAATTCCACCACAGCCCAAAATAATATTCCTAGAGAGATTATGTATGTCCTCATTTTGATTTTCTAGAAGGTATAATTTGCACCAGTGAAAAAAGGGACTTTAATGGTTGAGCATCCTTCTTTACTAGCCATCCTGGGAACCTAGGATCTCCTTTCAGTTGTTAAACTGATACAAAAGGAACCTTCTCTGATACCAATTGTTGAATCTTTGGTTAAACTGAGAGGGGGGGTGTGAATCAGTTTAACATATGCATTATATTTTTCTTAATTTTCATCAAACTTATTTATAGCTTAATATATGAATAGTCTTCAAATGTTGCAGCAAGTATTAAATTAATGTGACATAAACCTTATTGTGAGAGCAGCAAACAAATAAACAGATTTAGTGGATCATATCAACATATAAGCAACACACATAGAGACAGCAGATGTAAGTCGAAACCCATAAAGGGAGAAAACCACATCTTATTATTGTTGTGATGCAATGGCAAGCTCCAACTCCCTCTGACCACTTTTTTTCTACAGGCACCAACCTACAGGAGGCTCCAACCTCATTCAGTTACAACTGATAGCTATCAAGCTTCAACTTGATAGGGAAGCTCCAAATTAATCAATTTATCTAAAGAAATGTTTGTTGATTTACCTTAGATATCAACTCTTTTCTGTAGCATCTCTTTCTGCTCCTCTCTTCCTTATCTTGTCTGCATCAATCTTCTATACTTTGCATTCTCTATCCTTACTCTCTCTAACCTCTCTATGCATATCAAGTTGATATTATATATATAGTTCATCGCATGACTGTTTGTATTCCACAAGGAATTTGGAGTGAACAGCCATGACTCTTTGGCTTCTACCTTCTCATTCCTTTGTCCAACTCATTTAAAAAATATAAAAGTATGTAAAAATTTCAATGTTACAGTGGGATTTTTGTTTTCCTTTGGATAGTTGCCTTTGCATCACAAACAATATAAAACAATTAAACATTTACATTTTCAGTTTCAATATATAAACTTCACTCAGCCCTTGGCTTGATGGTTTTGTCTTTTCTGTTGCTGTCATGCAACGATCCTACATACCTTTTTTTACTGCAACTCTGAGCACCTATGCATGTATACTTGTTCACTGCAAATCCCTTCGTTGCATACCTCTTCAATTCTGCAGTCTCTGTTTAGCTCTGTACATATTCTCCAAGCTCACTATAGTTGTATATCTACTATATATATGCTTGTTTTATAAGTTTAGCTCACCAATAAATCTCAAAGTCTCATACATCAATTAATCATTAAAAAAGGGTCCATATCTGTCTAATTTGGGCAATCTCTATCCATTATAGAGGTTTAATTCTCGGCTTCAAACCTTTAACCCATGCACAACAATCATATACAGTGCATATGTTTAAGTTATATGGTTGGCACCTTATTACTACATCCCCGCTCTGTTAAAGTATGTGTGAGCTATAATAGTTAAAGTATAAACCCCAAACAATAATCTATCTAATTGCCTTGAGCCCACAGCTTAACACATATATGTGGTCAGTCACAACAGTTCATTTCCCATTCACATCCAATGGTGCATGTCTTATCGCGCTCCAACCCTCTGATCCTATGGTAATGGCATGATTAAACAATATGAAATTTAACTCTCAGAAGCCATGTGATGAACTAGGGCCCAACTGCTTATCACGCCGTCCCTTGAGTTATCTTCCGTGCTATTTTGAGTGCGATTTTTATTCGATGAACCCACCTCCAGATCGGATGGCGTACGTTGATATCACGTTGATTTCACTGTCGATAGTTAACGCGCGATAGCCATGCGATGAGAGCAGTTTCTCCAACCCGCTTAAGACCACGTGTCAGCTCCTAGCATATATCACGTTTGAATTGTAAATACAGCTTACCTTACAAAAGTGGTGGGATGAAAACCATCGGGTGTTCCAAACCCACTGTCACTGTTCACAGCGCTCGTGGTTCCTCTCCTTTTCCCTCAGGGTTCCATTGTGCTCTTTAACAATGTTTCATTTTTTGTCAAACCGCTCCGTCGCATAGTTCTAATTTGGATGCTTCTACCACTATATTAATTGTTCCCTGTTCCACACAATCGTAGTTCCATTTCCTCCAAATCACATCTTCAAAGCTCCACCTTTTTCATTTACTTCACCACATCATTAATTCACAGTTCTACTCCATATTCTGCCTTCAACAGTAAGCCATCGCCGCACCATTACTGTTCTAAATGCATAGTTCTTTCATCTTAATCTCTGTGATTTAATGAGCCCTTGGTTCCCTTCCATTGTACATCTATCTCATGGTTTCAATGGTCTAATACTCGTATGCTAATTACTCTTCCATTGCTTGAATAATTAAATTCCTTTTAAAAGAAGTGCGAATTCAATGGTTTCGTTTAATAGAACCACCTTTGCTATTCATCTCTCATGATTTTGATTCCCTGAATCATTGTTGATCCTTCGATCTGCTATTGTGATGAATAGCTTTAAACACAAATTTTATCACTCACTGCTCACACAATTGCCCGTAGGCTTGACAAAAAATACTTCGTTTGCCTTATTGTTGGTTCTTTGCCTTTGTTGTTCCTTGTCTTTGTTGTTCCTTTATTCTATTGTTCCTTTCAACTCCTTTGACTTTCTTCTGTCATTCCTCTTAACTCCTTGAATAATTCTTGTCCTTTTGCTGCCTCTGCTAGCTCTTTGTTGCCTCTGTTCCCTGTCTTCTACTTTGCCTTATTGCTGACCTTTGTCTGTCTTTGCCTCTACTGCCTCCTTTGCTATCAATGACAATATTTCCAACATCCTCACCACCCCTGGATATTTCTGTAGATTGAGAGATAACATCAAGTGACACTGTGAGGTTCAAAACACAAACCTTTGAGGTTATCCCTGTAAAATTTTCTCCAAAGTGTTTGGATACCTGGACATGAAAAATTTGCAGCTTTTGACAAAATTGTAGGCAACCAACCTTCCTGAAGGCCTCCATAGCACTGGGATCTTGATTTAACATTTTCAAATCCATAGGCTCGTACCTCACACAATAACCCCCTTTGTTTTCTTTCTTCTTCGATGCCATTGATCCTTTATAATCTCGCTACCTCCTTGCTTGTGACACCTCTGAATCAAAACTAGACATAAACCTACTTTGTGTGGTGAACCAACTCTCCAAAAGTGACAGTGATATGTTTTTAATGCAATAATTTGGATGATGAATGAAAAAAATAAGATTAGGGGAAAGGTTTAAAAAGTAATTCGGTAAGTTCAGGGAAAATGATGACACATGTGACCACAAGAGGCAATGATTATAGAAAATATGACCTTGCATGTTTGGTGATTATGATAACTAATTATCTGACGTCATCTCTATATTTAGCCATAAAAAACAAGACATCGCACTTCTCTATCATTTTATATAGAAAAACCCAGTTTCATTGCGAAAACAACTAAATTGCTGACAGATCTGCTACGGAACTGTCAAGCAGTTTCGTAGTGAAATCTTCTATTTTTCCATATAATTCGCTATGAAACGGTGAAAAATTCACAACTGGATTATTTTTTAATTTGAAATAATGGGAGTGAAAACTAAATGATATGATATGGATTGAATTATATGACAAGGTTGAAGGTGGTTCTAGAATTAGGGTAAGACTTACCACTTGTGTTTTTTTTTCATGAATTTGACTATAAAACAACATGGAACCTAGGTGAATGAAATGTAAGACCCTATCAATGAAAATGTTAAGAATAATGAGTGATAATAGTGGTTCCACCGGGGATGGTGTGCCCCTTTGGTACAACAAAGAACATGTTGTTCCAGTGCATTATTTTGATGAAAAAGAAACTTTTGAAATTCACAAAGCCTTCTTCAAAATCTTATGGCCTTCTCCTCAAGCTCAAGCTTGATCATTATATTATATTTATTAGCAAAAAAATCATAACAGAAAATGAAATATATACAATGGAGTGAATATTCAGTAAAAAATTAGGAGTAGTGTATCAGAAACCTGTCATTGACAGGTACTCCTTGACACAGCTATCCATCCATTTCCTGAACCAGATAAGTGGTGTTTCCATGATATGTAGCTACCACAAACAGTCCCTTCTAGATATTCTCAAAATTTTTGTGCTTCCCCTTTTCTTCAATTCTGGCTTCCCATTTCAAAACTACATCTTGAACTTGGAAATTTTCCTATTTAACCTTTCTTTCAAATGTTTTATTCACTACATTTTGTGATTGCTAATGGTTTTTATATACCTCTTCTCTTTTTTCTTGCAGATCTATAACATGGTTTATCCTTCCCTGAATAGCATTTGGCTCCTCTTCAAGTCCTTGCAGCAACTTCATTACTGGAACTCCCAAATAAGTGGGAAAAATAACTTCAGCTCCATACACTAATTCATAAGGGGATGTACCAATGGATCGCTTTGTATAGACTCTATCAACCCAAAGTGCATATTTCAACTTTATATGCCATGATCTCTTGTTTTCTTGCAACAAATTTTTGATAATCCTCGCTATACTTTTATTGGATGACTCTACAAGGCCATTACCTTGAGGATAATAGGTTGTTGAATGTCCGAGTGTTATATGATACTGATGAAAAAATCTAATTAATTTTTTAGATTTAAAATCTTGTGCTTTGTTAGTAATGATATTCATAGGACAACCAAACCTTGAAAAAATATTGTTCTCCAAGAATTGAATGATGACTGAATCAGTGGCCTACCTTGTTGGGATTACTTTAATCCATTTAGTGAAATAGTCTGTGGCTGTGAAAATCTAGCGATGTTGCAATGAAGATGATAGGTGTATTTCACCAATTAAATTCAACCCCCATTGTTGGAAATGCACTTATATTGGCATCAAACGTAAAGGAATCCTATTTTTCTTACCATAAAAAATTTGGCATTCATGGCATGCAATGATATTCTTGAAGAATTCCTTAAACATAGTAGACCAATAATATTCTGATCTAAGTATTTTGTTGGCTATGGATTATCAGTAATTGTTTCCTCCACAATCTCCCTTATGAAACTCTTCAATGACCTTTTCAGCTTCATCTTCCATCAAACAATTCAAAAGGATCCCACTGGTATCTTTCCAATACAAATTATTATTCAAAATTTAGTATCTTAATGAATTCAACTTTACAAACATTTATTTAGACTTGGTCAACTCTGGAGGAGCTTTCTGATGATGTAAGGCAAATATTATATCTCTATACCATTCAAAGAAGATGAATTTCTCTTCAATAGGTACCAACTCTTCCTCTTCTTCTGACAACTCTAAAATTTCTGCAATGAAGTTCATGTCAAGAAATTCAAAGTTGGATTGTGCCATTAGTTTTGATAACCCTTGTCCCTTCACCAACTTTGTAGGCTTGATTTCTATGTAATACTCCAGCAAAGTAGCTATCCATTTCCCTCTTTGTTCATCAAGATCATCTTGTGTCAAAATATCTTTAACCACAGTGTTAGGTACAAATGCAATGACATGAGAGTGTAAAATACAAATTTTGAAGTCTTTAAGAGCTTTGAACAAAGCATATGCATGTTTTTCCAAAATATTGTACTTCAACTCAGAGTTGGCAAGAGTTCTGATAAAAAATGAAATCAGGTATTCAGTGCCTTGCTATCATTTATGCAATAAAACTTTGGCAATGGTATTTTTAAAGGAAAATGTGAAAACCATAAATTCACTTGAGAAATTTGGAATAATAAGCACTAGGGCTTGAGTGAGTGATTTATTTATCTCTTAAAATGATTTCTTAGCTTCAATAGTCTATTTAATATAAACTCCCATTTTTAGCATCTTCGTGATATCTTTGAAAAACTCAACAAAGTTAGGGATGAACCTTCTAACAAAATTTACCTTCCCAAGAAAAGACATAATTTCCTTCTTATTCCTTAGTAGGTCTATGTTCTAAATTGCATTAAATCTATTAGGATCAATCTTTATCCCATCCTTTGATATGATATGTCCAAGCAATTTCCTATAATTTAGAGAAAAAATAATTTTAGTGGGATTAAGAGAGATACCAAATTTTCTGCATTTCTACAAAATTTTCTCCAAATGTTTCAAGTGTTCCTCCTCCTTTCTTGAAAACACAGTTATTTCATCCAAGTAGACCAAAAATTATTTTTCTTTCTCCTCGGAAAATGAAATATCCATTTCTCTTTGAAAATACGATCCTGCATTCATCAAACCAAAAGGCATCTCGGTGTACATGAATGTTCCCCATGGAGTGGTAAAGGGAATATTCTTTTGATCTTCTAGATGTACCAATATCTATTTATAACCTGAAAATCCATCTAGCATGGAAATTATTTAAGAGCCAACAATATTCTAAAAAATTTGATCCATCTTGGGAACAGGATAGTTGTCCTTCAAAGAAGCGTTGTTCAGATTTATAAAATCAATACAGATTCTGATCTCACCACTCTTATTTCTAACAAGAGCCAGATTAGCAAGCCATTTTCAAAACGTTATAGGAACAATGATCTTTGCATCAAAAAATTTCTTAATCTCTTTCTCAATTAGATGCAGGAGCAGAGGATTAATTCTTCTCAATTTCTCTTTGAAAGGTTTCTCATTCTCCTTGATAGGAATAGTATGTTGTATAATACTAGGATCATACCTTTTCAAATCATCATAGCTCCATGCAAAAGAATCAATGTATTTCTTCATCATCTCCACATACTTCTGACTCATCTCCATAGAAAGGAACTTAGAAATCCTAACCAATTTAGGTGTTGTTGTTGTACCAAGATTGCAAGTTTCTACCTCCTCATCATCAACCTTCATTCTAGGTGATTTAAAAACATCATTTTGATCAAAAAAAAATCTAAGAGGAATAAGGCCCTTTGGTATACAATTGATTTTCAGTTGTAATACTTCATAATTGACGTTTTTTTCATAAAACATATTTTCTTGATCCACTTGTATGTTTTCAAACTCCTCCTTTAACTCTAGGAAATTTCCGAATTGTTGGTAATCTTTAAACACTTGTCAAGGAATGATATTAACAGGAATTGTTGGCCTATTTTGGACTTCAAATTCATACTTCTCAATAGAATGTGTGGGGATGACAAATAAACTTGTAGAGACAACTAAAGAATCAACCATTGAATTTTGGTCTCTAGTTTTCACAATGAAGGCATATTCTTGAAAATTTTCAAGCATTTCCATAATCAGATTTCTGCAAGCCCTCATTATTACATCCTTGGTTTGGTATGATCCTTCAACTTTTTTTATTAATAACTCTAAATCACCACACACCGATATATTCTTGGCACCTAGTCTCTTCAAAATTTCTAAACCCAAAAACAAAGATTCATATTCTACCATATTGTTGGTGCAATCAAAGTTAAGCTTAAAGGAGTAAAACTTACTTTCATAATCAGGAGTAGTGATCCATATGCCTACTCCAACCCCCTCTATTCCATTAGATCCATCAAAGTTCAAAAACCACAACCCTTCTTCTTTTTCTTAACCACCTTCCTAATTTTCAACTTGCTGATTTTCTATTTTCTCTTCAATTTATGCTTCATCAGTTAGCTCATTGAAAAAAATTGATGATCCTAATTTTGTCTCAATAGCATCAATTGGAAAATGTTGGGGCTTATCATTACTGCTCACCATGTAGGCCATCCTACTTTCCCTATATAATTTTCTCTGCTCACCAAAAACATGAATGGTAGCATATGTCATATCCATCTGCATAGTACCTTTGATTTTAGATGCCCAAGACCTTGATAAAAGAATGTCAAACTTTGGATGGTTGTCAGCTACCACTATGTCCATTGACACTATTTTAGCAGGAACTTGTGACAATCCAACTACAAAATATTTGATAATACCTATGCATTTAACTCTCTTTGCGTAAAAATAAAATATATCTTTACAAGGTCTAGTGATTTCCAAACCCATCCTCTCCATGATTACCTTAGGAATAAGGTTGTAGGAAGCCCCTCAGTCCAACATGACATTGTGCAAAGTCATATCATGAATATTTAGACTGACATAAAAATGAGGTACCTCATCACTCTATCCATCTTTCACCCTTGGTCCTAGGAAAATGGTAGGATGGTCTTCTTGTAGATTAAGGATATCTAAAGGCCTTGGATGAGAATTCAACATCTTGAAAATTGTTCTTCTGTATTCATTGACCTTGATAATTTCTCCAAAGGGGATAAGAATATTAATTTTAGAGATCTAATTATCTAGACTAAAAGTAGATGTGTTTTCTTCAACTTCTTTGGTAGGAGGTGGAGGTGGTGGGTCCTTCTTTGGCTCAACTGCTTTAGCAACATCCTTCTTTGGCTAATTTTTATTTTTGGTGATGGGAACATTTATGTTTCTTATATTGTATTTTTTTTTTTCATTTCAAATATGACATGTTGATAACCCTTTAGGTAATCATATTATCCCTCATCATTTTTCAAATCATGACCAGACTCATCATGCTCTTCCTTAGTCAGAAACATCCTAGACATATCTTCATCTAGATAGTGGATAATACCCACTTGAAACTTAGGCTGAGCTTCCTCTTCATCAAGAAAATTTTGTTGAAAGGGAGGCCTCACTTGTGGGTTTGGATGATTTCTGTTTTCTCTTTGTCTTTGCTTCTTTTGAGGCCTCCTAAATTGTGGATTTCTGATCTATGGATCAGATTGTGTAGGAGGTAAGGGAGTGGCTCCAAGAACAAGTCTATCCATGATTTTTTCCATAGTCTTCAACATAGAATCAAATTTATCATATGAGGATGAAGGTTTTTCTTTTTCTTTCAATTTGGATTTACCCATGTTAGACGTCTTGGCAGCTATCATGTTTACTTCTACCTTTACTACATCCTTCTACATTTCTGCTAGAGAAGAAAAATATATTTCCCTAAGCAGGATGGAAAACTGATAATCAAATGCCTCTGCATAGTGTAATTGAGAAGCTCCTTGGTGATCTTTAATATGAGAAGGTATGGAGTTATAGACTTTTTTAAACCTCTTAGAGAAGTCTTGGACAAATAAATTTAAGGCTCTTTTCAAATTGGTGTATTATGTCAGGGCTTGCACTGTATTCACCTTACTCCCCCACTTTGTCAAGAAACTATCTTCTAGCTGGTCCCAATTTTTCAAACTTGCTAGAGCTAGGGCCTTAAACCATTTTCTTACTTCGCAAGTGAAGCTCTAGGAAAATAATCTCATTTTTACATCTTCATGGTCTACCTCCTCTTCACTTCCAAAGGTTTTAATTCTAGTTGAGTATTGATAAGGGAGGTCATGAAGAACATCGGGGAGGACAATTGGAGCATACCTTGCAGATCCGACAGGAGGAGGAGAAGGGACAACTCCATCCATGATGACATGAACAGTGGTATGGGTAAGGACAACAGATGAGATTGATTTCAGATTTTTTTGGAAAACAATAGGTTAAGATGAGATGTTAGGAGGTGATGTAGATGGTATCTGTAGTCTGGATATAAATGAACTCCACTCAGGAAAGGGTATACCAGATTTTACTTTCAATGGGAACTAAAATAGATATAATTCCTTTAAAATTTCAAAAGACTCCCTATCTAACAACAACTCTGATGTGACTGTTTTCTAGAATTCTTCTTTTTCTTTTGTAGATACTAGGGATGATGTGTCAATACCTAGTCTTTGCATCTCTAGTATTATATCAGTGAGTTCATTTTTAGTATTAGACCTAAACAAAATTTCTTCAATTTTATCATCAAATGCCTATATTTAGGACTTCGAATAATTTCAGCGGATAAAGCTCTTGAATGTGATGGAATACTTGATTTTGAAGAACTACTTCCAATGCGTATGACAATCCTCTCTGGATTATCCACAATTGTAGGTGGGTTAGGATCTGGATTTCTCCTTGTGTATATTTTTCTTGAAGCCACCTTTTATCATGAAGATTTTTACTGGAGTCACAAGGTAGTTTGTGCAGCCTCGAAATGCTCTGAGCTCCTCCTACCTCCAAGAGTTTAGCTTCACTATTTGAGCACAAACTTTGGGAAATATTTGTTTATATTCCCAGGAGACACACCCAAATTTTATCTTTAAACTGGTCCTAAGGGGCTGCTCCACCAGACAACTTAGAGAAACTCTTTCAAACCAACTTTTGACTGAGGATTAGACTCTTCAGCCTGAGAGGGCTCTCTCAATTTAGCTAATGATTTTCTGAATTAGGAATTAAAACATATGGCTAAATCTGTGAGTATCTTAGTGTATTTTATTTGCAGGTGAAAAATGGGAAATATTTAACTACCATTGTGCTCATTGAATCAGTAAAAGGAATTTGATGACAAGTATATCTACTTATGGAAATTGAGGCTTCTCCTGTTTCATTGAAAGGACAACATTAACACAAGGAGATAATCAATAACTCAATGCTAAAAGGAAGTCAGAGCATGCATAACATGAATTCTGAGTAATTTAACATCAAGATACTGGAAATAAGATAAAAGGAAACACATAAACTCATTGAAACATCTCAAGAATCTTAGGTGAAGGAGAAACACAGTCACTATCTACCTATTACTTATATAAAAGTTTTACAATAGTAGTAGTGTCAAAAGCATTCTCCAACCCCTTCTCATTCGATTTTCTGTCTATAAATAGACCCTTTTTTCTTACATAGGATCTACCCAGCTGGCTAGACCATCAAGCCATGACTTTGACACCTAATCATAACTAAAAACTACATTTCTAGAACAGAAAAAGACACCTAGTCACTAATGAATTACTCTTCTAATAAGACTATTCTTTACATTTATTTCATCCACTTCTCTAGTAGTGGGACAATTACATGGATAAGGATGAGATACTTGAGTGGAATTCTCCATCACTAAGACATGAATGTATCCCAATATTTAAGAAATAGTTGTCCTATTTTTTAGGAAAATATAAACACTATTTAGAAATTTGTCTTCATGCTGATTTGGATGAGTGACACATATTCCAAGTAATGGATCTTTGTTGGGATGGCCCACTATCTTCTTGGATGTCTCCAGGTGGTTTTTTGTCCTTAAATATGCTATTCAAACCTTCAAAACTCTCAAAAAACATTTCACTGCAAAAACATAGTAACATTAGGCAGTTTTGTAGAGAAATTTTGTAGCAGGTCCGCTTCTTCCATTTAACCTGCTTTTTTGCCTCCTTTGATAATCAAAATGTTTTTCTAGGTCATAATAAATAAATACCATTTATTTCCCTCCTTGGATCTCCATCAAACTTATTTTTTTAAGTAAAAATAATTCTTAAGAAATTTCATAGCGAATTTCAGCCCTCAAGCCTCGAGCTCGCTACGAAACTGCCTGATCTCGCTAAAAGTGCAGATTTGGAAATTTTCTTCAAAAAATAATCTTCTAAACCAAAATTTGTGTTACCTGTAGGCTGTAAACTTAAAAAAATATATTTCAGATAAACTCCTCAGTCCTTGGGTTCTTCATCTTCATCAACAACAGGTTGTACCTCAGGTTCCTCTACCAATCCAATCTTCAACCCTCTTTTCTTCAGTTATTCTTGGATCATGTCCATTTGGTCTTCCAAATATTTGACCTTCCCTTTGAGATTTTTTCTCTCATACTGTAACCATAGATTCCTTTTCTTGATTTTTTCACCACCTTCCTCAGAGGAAGATTTATCTTTAGCATCTTCTTGGCATTTGTCAAAGTCTTATCATACTTGTCCAGTTTCTCCTTCACCTCTTTCTCAAAATATTTCATTAGTTGTTTGTCAACCTTGGCCTATTTCAATTCCAGGTTGAATTTAACTATTTCTTCCCTGGTCTCTCTTAATTTGTCTTGCAAAATTTGCACTTTAGTCTTTTCCTCAACATGTTCTTTTTGTTTCCTTTTTACAAATACCTATTTTGCTGCTGTAGATAGGTCTATGATGTTCTCTAGATGCTTACCTTCACTAATATTTTCTTCTCTTTTGCTTTCCATGGAATCCTTTACAAGATTTGACCTAGGCATTGGCTTCCTTGGCTGGAAAATGAAACCAACATCCTCTCCTGCAAAATCCAAGTCCTTAACAGACTTACCTTTTTGCATTTTTCTTATATATCCTTCAATGTCTTATGCTTGTACAATTGGGGATTCTTCAATGTCTATTGCGTGGAGGATGTCTTCCAGGGTTTCCTTGGAAAAAAATTTCCTTCTTGTTACCCTCCTACTGTTGTGTTTAATAATTCTCTATTTTTGTCTTACAGGTGATGGCTGAGGGATATTAGTCTCTTGTAGAGGTTCAACTTCAATGTCCATTGGTTCCACAGGAGGCTGTCCTCCTTCTTCATTATTATTTTATATTACAGCTGGAGATGGAGTACTCCTTGGTTTTGAAACCTTCTTTGGTGTCACTAATTCTACTTCATATCCACTCATGAAAAGAAAATAGGCCCAATCTATGTTTAACTTTTTTAATTCCTCTAGTACTAGAAATTTGATCAAACCATGGTGAAAAAATGATGTCTCACTACCCTCAACTTTGGCCTGGAACTTATTTTACATTTTCCCCAAACTTCTAAATAAAAAGAAAGGTATTTCAAGTGGTTTCTTACCAACGAAATGTAGAAGGCGTCTGAAATGATAAGAGTAAACCATGTGAAACCTCCCTTCGCAGGTAAAGTATTTTTGGACCATGAACAATAGTTTTTCATAATTTTGTTTCATATAACCTCTAGGGATGCCATTTTTCATGTCAGCTCCTTTATGCTCCCATTTGAGAAATTATTCACATCTTTTCTTCATGAATTTTGTACCTTTGAACCATTCCTCACCACCCCTGGGTATTTTTGTAGCTTTAGAGATAGCATCAGGTGACACTGTGAGGTTCAAAACACCAACCTTTGAGGTTTTCCATGTAAAATTTGTTGCAAAGTATTTGGATACCTGGACATGAAAACCTTGCAGCTTTTGACAAAATTGTAGGAAACCGACTTTCCCGAAGGCCTCCATAGCACTGGGATCTTCATTTAAAAATTTGAAATCCATAGGCTTATACCTCACATAGTAACCCCCTTCATTTTCTTTCTTCTTTGATGCCATTGATCATTTATAATATCGCTACCTGGTTTCTTGTGACTCCTGTAGAATCAAAACTAGACAACAACCTACTTTGTGTGGTGAACCAACTCTCTAAAAGTAACACTGAGATGTTTTTCATGCAATAATTTGGACGATGAATGACAAAAATAAGCTTAGGGTCAAGGTTTAAAAAGAAATTCAACAATTTGAGGGAAAATGATTACACATGTGACCATAAGAGGCAATGATTACAGAAAATATGACCTTGCATGTTTGGTGATTATGATAACTAATTTGCTAACCTCACCTCTATCTTTAGCCATCAAAAACACAACATCTCACACTGCTCTGTCAGTTTCTACAGAAAAACCCGGTTTCATAGCGAAAACTGTTAAATTGATAATAGATCTACTACGGAACTGTCAGGTAGTTTCGTAGCAAAATCTGTTTTTTTTCCATAAAATTCACTACGAAGCAGTGAAAAACTGAAAAATGGATTATTTTTTAATTTGAAAGCATGGGAGCGAAAAATAAATGATATGAGATGGATTTGAATGATATGAAAAGGCTCAAGGTGGGCTTAGACTTAGTGTAAGCCTTACCACATGTGTTTTTTTTTTCATGAATTTGACTATGAACATCATGGAACCTAGGTGAATGACATGTAAGACCCTATCAATGAAAATGTTAAGACTAATGAGTGTATCACCATATACATTATTTACCTTCTTCTTCTTCTACCCAGCAACATTTTAATCCTTTAGATGGTTTAGATGAAATGGCTAGCACATTTTCAAGTGTACTTAGAAGAATCAAACCATCCTTATAAGAAAAGAGATACAACTCTTATAGCATATTTTACGCACATTGAGTCCACATGAGATACCTTTGACTTATTTACCTTAATAATACCTTTTTCTCTTAATTCTTCCTCTTTTAGAGTAGAGAGTCCAGTCCTACACAAACATTTGTGTCCAAACTTTGGTTTATAGTGTAGATCATGAGCCTTGGGACATAAGTTTACCTTTTACAACCTACATCTTTGTTGAAAATTCTATATTTTTTCATTGTCCATGAGGTTGTTAGGTGTAAATCATTGTAGAAGTTTCCTAACTTCTCAAGCCCCTAGTTGTCAAGATACATTCACCAATAAGATAGAATGAACCTTTATAATATGACCATAACAAGAGCAAGGGAGTTAGATTCAGTTTATTCCAAATCCAATTAGATCCAGAATGAGTTATTTTGAAATTGTGAGATCTTTTCCATATTGTTGAATGTGTGAAGATTATCTATAGGAGAAGGCTGGGATTGTACGGTGAGGAGGAGGAATATCATGTTGAAGGTATGTTGTATTGATTTGGATTATTAATGAATGTATATGATTTACTTTATTTACATGATGTTTTTATCATGTTGATGTTTATATCTTTTTCTTGCTAATATTCCCTGTACCGGAGGAAAAATTGTTTTTCATAGCTATGCACGTGTGCAAGAGTTTTATATAAAAAATGATAGGAATGAGATCTTTAGGAGAAGTAGGTTCTGTAGTCAAACTTCATATCCAACATTCCTCATCAACCTGCGAGGTTTAAAGTATATTATATTGAGTTGTTTCACTAAAATTTTATGTTTGAGTGTGATTTACATTTAAGGGATTCCATTGATTTCATCACATGCATGGTCTGGAGAGTTCTTGGAAAAACCCACGAAGAAATAGATTTCTATACTATATTCATTATGTTTACAAAAAAATTGGAAAATAAACTACCGAGTCTAGCCCTAGTCTCGTGCCTCTCCTCTTTTGGCTTTAGATATTGGTTTTTTCTTGTGTTTGAGTGTTATCCTATATTTTTTGAGCTAGTCTTAGTGTATTTCAAATTAATTTCCTTAGATATGAATAGATATTTTCTTGATTTAGGTTTTAAATTCACATTGGTCCAAAGGCATTGGTCTATATTTGATTGCAATATTCTGAGTAAATATGTGGGTAATACACTTCATACATGTGTCTTAGGACACCTGCGACTCACGATTTACCTATGTCTTCCTTGTAAGTTGAGTTTTTTAAGGTGTTCTAGAATTTAAAAAAAAAACACTCTTTTTTTGTAATTCTTTTGGTGTTTTCCTTGTGAAACCTACAAAGTATTTTCCTTCATAAGATGCCATTAGGAACCTCTTCTTTTGAAGAATTTTTTAGGACTATTTTCATACTATAAGGAGGAAAAATAAAATCTAGTTTTTATGAAGGTGTTTGTTGGAGGACTAATATCTCTCTCACATTTTGTAGATATATCCCCTACTAATTGTATAAGTATAGATCTATTTTAGATCTATTTCAATAATATGGTTTTTGAATTGCATCTGATTTTTTTTTCAATTTTGGTGTTTTCATCAAGGTTCTTTTTCTCCATTTTTGTTGATTTCATTAGCACCCTTTTCCTCCATCTATTATGGTTATGAAAAATTAGATCTGAAAGGTCTAGTTGTGTTTTTTTGGTCTTCTGGTTTGATTGGATCATTAAATTCTCCATTTTTCGAACCACTCAAATCTTTCCCTTCAATTATGGTTTGTTTCTTTACCTTTATAGATCATTTTTGCTTCATTTTTTTGTTATCTCCATTCAAATACACATCTATAACTTTCTTTCCACTCCTTTTTCATGTTTACCCATGTGTGATAAATTGATTTTGGTGATTTTATTTTACAAAAGCAATTCCAAGATTTTGAATGCTTGGTGTTCTTACTTGGTTTTTATCTGAAACACTTTTTTATATCTTCTTCATTTCTTTTTTTTCTATCAAATTTTTGTTGTGAATTTGGTGAATTTTAGGAGTGAATATTGAGAGTGTGAGAGTTTGTTGTCATTTAAAAAGGAAAAGGAATATCTTCCTTTCTATAGCTAGTTTTGATTAAATGAAAAATGAATTTCATATAGCATACATTAGGATTGGGTCTTGTATTTACACACCATATTAGCTACACACCACTTCCCTAGAGTAAATAAAAACTCATAAAAACAATTCTTAATAAATATTATTCAACATTTTTCCTTTCTTTGGTAGCACACCAATAATAGCCCACACTACAATATTGGGTTAGGAGGATGAGGTAAAATCTCAAATATCACGAAAACAAACATATTATATTGATTTAGGAGATAAAATAAATTTACAATGACATATTTCCTTGGAAGCCCTTCTCATACAAGCATCAATCAGGAGGTCATATTGAGCCCAACGTAGTGATATAGCCTACTTCATTGGTCTTGGTGGTGTTGAGTTGCACATATTGCTAAGGGATCTCCTTTAGAGGTGTATATCTTAATGTGAGTAATATGTGTGGAGGTTTTGGGCCTAGTTTATTTTTTGTTGCATGTAGACCCAAATGACGACTAGTCACAAAAATTAAGTTTTTCTATGTGTTATCCATAACAATAGTATTATTAGGTATCTTACATGGGTGATGGAGAGGGGGCATCCTTGTTGTATCCACTAGAGAATTTGGTGGAAATTCCGACGGCCAATTCGTCGCTATTCCGACACATAGTCATCACAAGAGCGACAGCTCGGGGGCGGACAAACTGTGGTTTGTCATGCCGTCGTTGTTCCGACGCACATAAAAAGTGTCGCACTATCGACACTTCTTCCGTCATTCCGAACAAGCATCACTCTTCCGACGTCTCACAAACCGTCGCGCCTCCGACGTTTGTAAACTGTCGCACTTCCGATGAAATGTGGTTCAACGTTTGGAACGTCGCTCTTCCGACGCTTGTAAACCGTCGCAATTCCAACTCAACGTGGTCCGAATTTTTGGACGTCGCTCTTCCGACGCTTGTAAACCATCGCAATTCCGACTAAACGTGGTCCGACGTTTTGGACGTCGCTCTTCCGACGCTTGTAAACCGTCGCAATTCCGACTAAATGTGGTCCGACGTTTTGGACGTCGCCCTTCCGACGTCTGTAAGATGTCACAATGCCGACGATATGTGGTCCGACGTTTGGATCGTCGCTCTTCTGACGTTTTCATACTGTCTCTCTTCCGACGTTTCTGGGTTGTCGCAGTTCCAACGTCTACAAGGCATTGGTAGACCGACGAAGGGTTCAATTTTAAAAAAAAAATTGAAATTTTAAAAGACGAGAAATGCTATTTTGAATATATTATATGAAGTAAAACAGTCCATGAAAGTGAAATAGCAGTATGTAGAATAGTAAAGCAACAGATAGAGTACCGACGTCCATTGTTCCAAATACAAATTAAAGTACCCAAAACCCTGCAACAGAGAAAAATGCTAATCATAATCATGTGAGGAGTGTGATATGTCCAAAATATAAAAAGACCATCAAACCATATCAATAAACCAGCAACATAGACCAGCATCGCTAGTTTTGAAGGCAGAGTGATAAACATTAATCATTTTTTTTTCACAAGAGAAAAAACGTTGCTTTGAATATATTATATGAAGTAAAATTGTCCATGAAGTTATTACATTTTCACATCTGAAGATTGGAACCCAAATATCCATCTAGAAAAGTGGAAGTCCCACCCCAGACAGTGATAGAAAAATACCCCATGTCACATATAGGGACTTGATATAAAACCCAGTAACGGTCCACATGGAGATTATCGACAAATCTGAGAAAGCATCCAAATATGCCCAAGGCATCTATAAGAAAGTGAAATAGCATTATGTAGAATAGTAAAACAACAGATAGAGTACTGACATCCATTGTTCCAAATACAAATTAAAGTACCCAAAATCCTTGAACGGAGAAAAACGCTAATCATGTGAGTGTGATATGTCCAAAATATAAAAAGACCATCAGACCATATTAATAAACCAGCAACATAGACCAGCATCGCTAGTTTTGAAGGCAGAGTGATAAACATTAATCATTTTTTTTTCACAAGAGAAAAAAGGTTGTTTTGAATATATTATATGAAGTAAAATAGTCCATGAAATCATTACATTTTCACATCTGAAGATTGGAACCCAAATATCCATCCAGAAAAGTGGAAGTCCCACCCCAGACAGTGATAGAAAAATACCCTATGTCACATACAGGGACTTGATATAAAACCCAGTAACGGTCCACATGGAGATTATCGACAATCTGAGAAAGCATCCAAATATGCCTGAGGCATCTATAAGAAAGTGAAATAGCATTATGTAGAATAGTAAAGCAACAGATAGAGTACCGACGTCCATTGTTCCAAATACAAATTAAAGTACCCAAAATCCTTGAACAGAGAAAAACGCTAATCATGTGAGTGTGATATGTCCAAAATATAAAAAGACCATCAGACCATATCAATAAACCAGCAACATAGACCAGCATCGCTAGTTTTGAAGGCAAAGTGATAAATATTAATCATTTTTTTTTCACAAGAGAAAAAACGTTGTTTTGAATATATTATATGAAGTAAAACAGTCCATGAAGTTATTACATTTTCACATCTGAAGATTGGAACCAAAATATCCATCCAGAAAAGTGGAAGTCCCACCCCAGACAGTGATAGAAAAATACCCCATGTCACATACAGGGACTTGATATAAAACCCAGTAACGGTCCACATGGAGATTATCGACAAACTGAGAAAGCATCCAAATATGCCCGAGGCATCTATAAGAAAGTGAAATAGCAGTATGTAGAATAGTAAAGCAACAGATAGAGTACCGACGTCCATTGTTCCAAATACAAATTAAAGTACCCAAAATCCATGAACAGAGAAAAACGCTAATCATGTGAGGAGTGTGATATGTCCAAAATATAAAAAGACCATCAGACCATATCAATAAACCAGCAACATAGACCAGCATCGCTAGTTTTGAAGGCAAAGTGATAAACATTAATCATTTTTTTTTTCACAAGAGAAAAAATGATGTTTTGAATATATTGTATGAAGTAAAATAGTCCATGAAGTCATTACATTTTCACATCTTAAGATTGGAACCCAAATATCCATCCAGAAAAGTGGAAGTCCCACCCCAGACAATGATAGAAAAATACCCCATGTCACATACAACGACTTGATATAAAACCCAGTAACTGTCCACATGGAGATTATCGACAATCTGAGAAAGCATCCAAATATGCCCAAGGCATCTATAAGAAAGTGAAATAGCAGTATGTAGAATAGTAAAGCAACAGATAGAGTACGTACCGACGTCCATTGTTCCAAATACAAATTAAAGTACCCAAAATCCTTGAACAGAAAAAACGCTAATCATGTGAGGAGTGTGATATGTCCAAAATATAAAAAGACCATCAGACCATATCAATAAACCAGCAACATAGACCAGCATCGCTAGTTTTGAAGGCAGAATGATAAACATTAATCATTTTTTTTTTCAGAAGAGAAAAACGCTATTTTGAATATATTATATGAAGTAAAACAGTCCATGAAGTCATTACATTTTCACATCTGAAGATTGGAACCCAAATATCCATCCAGAAAAGTGGAAGTCCCACCCCAGACAATGATAGAAAAATACCCCATGTCACATACAGGGACATGAACATAGTTACCGATGAAATAGGTAACCTGACCTCAAAACGGGAACTCTAGCCCAAAAACTCTCAAAAAACATGAAAAAACACCCCCAAAAAAAAAAGTGTGTCTTCCAGAACGCACTTGTTTTTTTTTGAAGGTCAAATTTCAACATTTTCTAAAATTATGCTAAAAAAAAATTGTTTGTTGAAAAAAGGATTGAAAAAACACCCCAAAAAAAAAAAGTGTGTCTTCCAGAACGCACTTCGTTTTTTTTTAAGGTCAAATTTCAACATTTTATAAAATTATGGTAAAAACAAAATTGTTTCTTGAAAAAAGGATTGAAAAAACACCCTCAAAACAAAACCAGTTGATGCTGGAATAACAAAAAAAAAATTATGTCATACTTTTGGCATTTTTAAAAATAGAAGTAACATTTTTTAATTTTTAAAATTCAAACATTAAAAAAAAACCTAAAATTTAAGAAAAAAAATAAAAACATTGAAAAGCTTAAAATTTAAAAATATATGAAGATAAAAAAAATAAAAATAAAAACAAAGTAAAAATTTTAATTCAATCATTAAAAAAAACCTAAAATTTAAGGAAAAAAAAAAAATAAATAAACCAAAAAAAAATTAAGATTAAAATTTAAAAAAATATAGAAATTAAAAAATAAATAAAAAAACAAAATAAAAATATTAAATAATAAAAAATAAAAAAATAAAAAAAGTTAAAAAAAGAAGGAAATTATAAAAAATAAAATATAGAAATTAAATTCAAAAAAGAAAAAGAAAATGCTTATTAAATTTTAAAAAGAAAAAAAAATTAAAACAAAAAATTAAATTTAAGGAAATATATAAAATTTTAATAAATTTAAAAATTTAAAATGAAAAAAAAAACACTATTCAAATTAAAAGGAAAAAAAAAGAAAAATTAATTAAAAATAAAAAATAAAAATAAAATACAATGAAAATATCAAATTTAAAACAATATATATTAAAAATAAAAATAAACTATAAAAATAAATTAAATTTAAATTATAAAAAATAAAATATATATATGAACTTAAATTAAAATAGGTATATACATCAAATTTTATTAAATTAAAAAAAAAAAAAGGTTAATATTAAAATAACAAATTAAATTTAAAAACAAAAATATTAAATTTTAATAAATAAATGAATAAACAAATAAATTATGAAAGAAAAAAAAAATTTAATATAAAAGAAAATATATATATATATTGTTAAACGAGAAACTTTAAAAACTTTAAAAATCAATTAAAAATGGAAAATTAAAAGAAAAAGAAAAAAAAATTTAAATAAAAAAAAAATTTTTAAAAAATAATAATTTAAAAAAATTAAGTTTCATTAAAAAAAAAATCTAATTTTAAATACACAATTTTAATTGAAAAAAAATATAAAAATTTTATGTAATTAAAAAAAAAAAGTAAAACATTTAAAAAAAATATTAAATCGAAATAAATTAAATATATATATATATATAAAATTTATTGAATTTTATAAAATTATATTAAAAAACTAAACGTAAAAGTTAATAACAAAGAAAAATTATGAAAAAAAAAATCAATTAAATAAAAAAAATGGGCAAAATTTAATAAAAATTATTAAAAATAATAATAATAATAATAAATTTAAAACAAAAAAATAATAAAATTAAAAAAAATTAAAACAAAACGAATTTTATTAAAAAAATAAAAAAAAAAATCAATTAAAAAAAAAACATTAAATTTTTTTTTTTTTTTTTAAAAATCAATAAAATATCGTGTTTTATGGGTCGGCCCGCCCGTCGAAGGCTGTGGTCGGCCGGGCGGCGCTCTGGGCGGCTCACCAGCCTCCTGGCCTCAAGTGAAGTGAGGGGTCAACTTACAAAACACGATATTTTATTGATTTTTTTTAAAAAAAAAATTTAATGTTTTTTTTAATTTTTTTTTTTAAATTGATTTTTTTTTAATTTTTTTTTTAATTGATTTTTTTTTAATTCTTTTTTTTTTAATTGTTTTTTTTTTTTAAGTTTTTTTTTTTAATTGATTTTTTTTTTAAATTTTTTTTTAATTGTTTTTTTTTTTTTTAAATTTTAATTGTTTCTTTTTTAAATTTTTTTTTTTTTAATTTGAAAAAATAATTTTTTTTTTTTCAAAAAATAATTTTTTTTTTTTTTAATTTAATATTTTTATTTGAAGTAAAATTCGTTTTATTTTTTTATTTTTTTATTTTTTTTATTTTTAAATATATACTTACATCTATTTTTTATTTGATTTTATTTTTATTTTTTTTTTTTTTTAATTTTTAATATTTTTATTTTAATTTGATTTTTTTTTTTAAAAATTGAATTTCAAAAAATTTAAAATTATTTTTTTAATTCAATTTTTTTATTTTAAATTCAATTTGTTTAATTTTTTTTTATATTTAATATTATAGAATAATTATTTTTTTAAATTTAAAATTTAAAATTTATTTATTAAAATTTTTAAATTTTAATTTAATTTAATTTAATTGTTTTTCTTAATTTTTTCGTTTATTTAGTTTTTCATTTTTAAAATATATAAATGGTTTTATTTTTAAAAAAAAAAACACTAAATTTATGTATATTTGTTTTTTAATTATTTGCACGTGGTTTTTTTCATTTTTTTTGTTTTTTAATGATAGGTTTTTTTTTTATTTTTTATTTTTTATTTTTTTTTTTTTAAATTTTTTTAATTTTTTTTTTCAATTTTAATTGTTTTTTTTTTTAATTTCGTTTATTTTTGAATTTTAAAAAGTTGTATTTTTTTCCTTATTATTATTATTATTTTTTAATTTAAATTGTTTTTTTTAAATTTTTTTTTCCTAAATTTTAATTTTGTAATTTTAATTATTTTAAATTTTTTTTAAATATATATATATTTTTAAATATATTGTTTTTTTAATAAGTTCGAAAAAAATGTTTTTGATTTTTTTTTTTTTTTTTTTTAATTTTTTGGTGAATTTTTGTTTTTTTTGTTTAAATTATGTGTTTTTTTTCTTCAAATTTTGTCATTTCCTTTGATATAATTTTCAAATATTTTTGTTTTTTTTATTTATTTTTGTTTAAATTTTTTCTTTTTTATGAGCTATTTTTGTTTTTTTTTTACATTTTTATTGGTTTTTTTTATTGTTTTTATATATTTTTTTAATCTAAGTTTGTGTTTTATTACCTACATGAAAATCACCACTCTAAAAAAAAAGGGTTGATGCAGCGTCAATACGTTTCAAAATTAGCATGAAAATCACTGCTCTAAAAAAAAAAGGTTGATGCAGCATCAATACGTTTCAAAATTAGCATGAAAATCACTGCTCTAAAAAAAAAAGGTTGATGCAGCATCAATACGTTTCAAAATTAGCATGAAAATCACCACTCTTAAAAAAAAAAAAAAAAAAAAAAAAATTGATGCTGCATCAATACATTTCAAAATTAGCATGAAAATCACTAACATTTTAAAACAAATATTCAGACTTCATAAATAAAAATTTTAGAGTGTCAAAAATGTGCACCAAAAAAAAAAATGGTGATTCTGCATCACCACTTTTCAAAATCGGGTGCTTTTTATGCTACCAAAAAAAAGTAGGTAACATTGCGGTTACCTATTTCATCGGTAACATTGTTCATGATATAAAATCCAGTAACGGTCCACATGGAGATTATCGACAATCTGAGAAAGCATTCAAATATGCCCGAGGCATCTATAAGAAAGTGAAATAGTCGTATGTAGAACAGTAAAGCAACAGATAGAGTACCGACGTCCATTGTTCCAAATACAAATTAAAGTACCCAAAATCCTTGAACAGATCAAGAAAAACGCTAATCATGTGAGAATTCAAAGCAAAGTTAATCTATTAACATTGCGAATAAAATTACACCGAAGTCAAAAACATTGCCTGGCCATACTCATGGCAAATTTGTCATCAAAAAATCAAAAAATTAAGAAGACTGCCCTCATACGGGGAAACCAATCTTGAACGTTTAATTTACAGAATTCAAAAATATTACTTAAAGGTCCAGCACAGTAAAATAAACTAAAAGCAGCCCAATTAACTGGGCCTGCTAAGCAAGAAAAAAAAATTAACCAAACTACTCCTCCGTTGGTTCCTCCACGATTCGGCACCATCCTTCGGAAGGTCCAGGATCGCTAGGTGCTACCTCCACATGCATGCCACGGCTCCCCTCCTGAAGGCCCGAATGTTGGCCGGCTTTTTCCGAGCTCAGACCCGCCGGACGGGTGCATTCTTCCTCCGTTTGGGCCTCCTCGCGGAAGACCACAGTGACTACAGCTGTGATTCGTGGGTGGTTGAGAGAGCAATCAAAGGAAAATTGCGTAGTGCATGTCATGGGAGAAGGTGAACTAGCGGTGGGGAAGCTAGGAGCAAGGGAATCCATACGGTGGCCAAATGCTACAAGCCGACCCCGCCCACTCCTAGTATTTGGATATCGACCTAAGTAATAATCACTGGACTGGCCGAAAGTCATCTCTGTTGAGGTGCTGGAGGGAGCGCGCCGGGATTGACCTCTAGTGCTCCCCCTACGGCAACGCATCCTATGACGCATGCGAGGCATGGGTGCAATCTCAGGCATAGTGGGCACAAGAGATGAAGAAGCAGAATTCCAATTAACAGAGGAAGACAGACAGAGACAGAACCGAGAGAAATGGAAATATGCAGCAAAGTCTAGGTAGAAGTTCCGCTGGCCACTTCTCCTTATCATCACAGTTACTAGGCAGTGTAATCCAGCAACCGGCTTGTCTAAAAAACCATGGCTAAATGCCATTTTGTCGACCCGTCTGCAATGCAATCAAAGGACGTCCGTCATAATTAATCTCTGATCATTAATAATGAGAGCCGAAGGCCGGATCAAATTGGAGCGTGCGGAATCACTCAGAAGAGTGGAGGTCTGATCTTGAACAGTGTTAAAAATTAATTAATGCAGATTTGATGTGAAAACTTAATTGAACAGCGTTAAATGTTAATGCGATTGATATGAAATTGCCATATCCATGTCCCATCACCTTAAACGCCATTGAATGCACCCGCATCTGGGAGCAGGGCAAGTTTTTATTGAGGACACGTGGCATAAATTGATTGGAGTGGATCTTTGTTTGGGCCGCTCGCGCAATGGAAATCCAGACCCGTAAAATATTAGGGCGAATTTGATAAGAAATTCGTGTCACAAAATTGGCCGACGTCAGCAGGCTATTTTGGAACGCGAATTTGGTTTGAATTATGGTTTATTGCTGTTTGAAGTCTGGCGGGCTCGACTTAAGAACAATTTTGTTTGATCCCATCTTATAAAATTTGTGTTGGTTTTCTTTGATAATACACATATTAAAATCCCGCTTAATAAAGAGAAAAAATTGTTGTACTTTCGGAACCTGACCCGAGGATTGGACATGAGTTAACAAACAAAAGGATATCGGAACCAGACATGCACCCGTGGTCAAGCCCTCTACCAAAACCACGAGCGGAATCACAAAAGCGGGTTGCCCATATCGCACTGCTTTTGCGGAGTAGGCAATATTTCCTATTCGTGAGCGATTCCATAGGGAATGTGACACGTGGCGAAGTGACCCCCGGAAAACAACCGTTTAACCCACGCCATCGCATTTTAAAGCCCGACGTTGGAAGCCAAGCGAAATTGCCAGGAGTCGTTGATTTGGAGAAGGGCCATCGGACGGTGGTCGCACGTTGAACTTGCCCGGAGGTTAACTAAGGTGTGCAGAGGATAGCCAGGTACGATACGAGTGTTTGATTGGTTATTGATATATATAGGTGGGGCCGGAGTATAATTAAATTATTTAATTAAACGATTGGCGGATAATTAGCATAAGTCTGGAGCGTGATTGTTGTAAGGCTGGGTGGTGAAATATAGAGCCGAAAGTTCATTACAAGTTATTTATTTAAAAAGAAACGTGGAGTATAAATACAAGGTGTTGAAAGTTAAACATTGGTTATAAGGCTTGGAGATAATATAAAGTCGGGAATATAAATTAAAGTCCAACCATTGTGGATAGTATTTATTTATCAAATTCTACGAATTTGATAAATAAACCCGAAGAAATAAGAAGTCAATTAAGACTCAGGCTGGAGGAAAAGAACGAGGTACACCAAGGGAAATGCTGACAGAGCGATTGTAGACACACCAGCTCTCCTTGGGGGTCCAATTTCAGTTTTGTTGCGTCACACGATGATCTCTCTTCTCTGGCATTTACTTGTATTGAAGATCACTATTCTAGGAATAAGGAGTTATTTTCTCCGAAAATAACCCTAGCCAAACATTGACAATGCATCAAGGATATCTTTCTATGCTTCATAAGCACATTTGTTCTACTTCTAAATCATGTCTTGGAAGTGGTTGTTTTGCTGGAAATTATTCACCAGTTGGTTTCATACCAAAGTCTTTTTCACATTTTCAGCATCCAATACATGAAAAAGATAATGGTTTAAACAACATAAATATTTGAAATTTTGCAAGAATTGTCTGGCACACTTTGAATATGAATTTTGAAGTCAAGTGCATGATGCTGTATAGGATCAAGTGTCATTTTGAATACCAAATGTTTCACAAAAACTTCTCAACATGCTACCCTGCAGTAAGGATTAAATGACAATATTGCATCAACTATTTCCATAATAAAAGTGCACCTCGGCCATAAGACTAAACAACTACAAATGTTGTAGATATAACAAGACCACACAATCAAATGTATTCCACAAGGCCAATATTGTATGAAAAATGAAAAGGAGTTTGCAACCAAAAATACCTTGGGCAACTAATTCAATTAGATACACCAAACCATCAGCAAAAAGGAAAACCAGCCTACTCAAAAGGCAAGCATTTACCTCCTTTGACAAAATTTTGAGTTCCAAAACAAGGGCCTTTATTGTCTTGTCAATGCCCCTAGTAATTTGAACGGGGTTTGCACCTGCTGCAACAACCTAAAAAAAAAGGTTTCATTTCAAATTATTTTCCACAAATTTAAGATACAACCATTGTCATTTTTGTATTTCCTAACAAGCTCATAAATTTTGACAAAAGAACCAAAATTTTTTAATACCCGATAGCAATTTTTTCACTCAAAAACTATCTTAGACTCAATAAGCCCAACCCAAAACTAAAAAACCAAACACCATAAGACCCTACAAAAATGAATAGATGATCTTAATCCAGTACTATTGACAAAAAGTTACCTTTACACCCTCACTTATTAAACCCTGTGTTGTTGAATTTTAACTTCAACTGCTGCAGCAGAAGGACGGATGCAGCAGCAACATTTTTTTTTGGAGGTTACTTGCATGCCATCCAAAAATTTAATTCAGCATTTAAAATACCTGCAAGTTTTTTTTGTAGACGACCACAGCCATATTTCTGTACAGGATTGTATTTAAACACAACAACCAGCATTAACGCAATTCACCAACCAAAAATTAAACAAACAGAAATTTACCCGACAGTTTTGTAAATTCAAAAGGAGGACACGTGGAGCATTAATATTGGATCGCATGAAATTGAAGGGAATCTGAAAACCTGAAAACCGGACCCGAATTTTTTATAGGGCACATTGGATTGAGAATTCGAGTTAAAATTAGGAAGACGTCAGCATCCCATTTTGGAACGCGAATTTGGTTTGAAATTCAATCTATTTAGACTTTTGAAGTCCGACGGAAAGGGTTCTTTAATGTTTTGATAGTTATGTTATATATATATCATATGCGAAATGAAAGGTGGGCCATAGAATTTAGTTTTAATTTTATTTTTTTTAAAAGAGGGTTTATTATAATATGTTTTATATGTTCCGACATATAAAAATAAAAAGGTCAAAAAAGCTTGGTAGTTTTTTTTATAGACAGTACATAAATTTTTTATTACATAGCAGTGTGTAAAAAGTGAAAAACTGAGTGTAACTTTTTAAGTGTGTATGCACAGCAGTGCGAAAGGGAAAAACACAGCAGAGTGTCTTAGAGACAGAGTATGTTTGTTTTGAACAGACAATGAGTTGGTTTTATGCACTGCATTTTGTAGCAGTCATAATTTTGTAATCCCTCTCAGTGAGGAAGTAGTGTAATAGTTTTTTTTTGAGTTATTGAAGGGAATAGAAGTTTGTTTTCAAAGTATTGAAACTTTTTCTCCTGTCAAAGAAATTTTTATTTTCTCTGTGTTAGAGGAAGGGAGATTTATGGGTGGTTCTTATGAATCAACCAACCATTCAGAACATCCTCATCAATCCAAACCATAAGTATTATGTGGCAATATTCAAGCAGGCACTGAATCGGATTTTGGAAGCTATGTTAGAGAAACCCTAAACCCTCACTGAAAATAGGTGAAATGTGGCACCACTCAGAGATTGACATGTGCCAACTGGTACAAGTGGTAGAAAATTGGCATGCTCAAACAACAAGGTGATGCAGGAATGACATGAGGGAGAAAATATCAGAAAAGCCCCAAATCTGGAGAACTAAAGCTCATCACCAACTTGAGATTGACAACTTTACATGATGTGACCTATGAAATCGTAAATGGAGAAATCATAGTAACAATAAAGTAACCTATGTAACAATAAAGCCAGATTCATCCTAGGAGTGGTAATGGGAGAAATCATAGTGAACAACAGGAAACATGATAGTTGCTTACAATCAAATAGATGAAAAAACACATACAAAAAACCTAGATAATAATCGTGAACAAGCTTAATATTGAATTATGAACTGTAAAGGAACTTACAAAATGTGACATTACAAACCTGGTCAAGCGCACAAGAAAAAATATCCTGGACATGACCCCGGTTGACAAGTTGTATTGCTCATGATGTAAGAGGATTTGTAGCTGCACTGCCAAGTCAATCAAAATCCATCATTATCTATACAATAAATACAAGTAATTGATGTAGTATTTTTTACTCTAAGATGCATTCTTATGATAATGTTAGAACATATGTTGAAAATATCAAAACATACCTGAATAAGCTCCTCTTCGTTTCAAGAACAATTTATTGGAGTCGCATGAACTTGGAACAAGCCTCCCACGATTTGAAAGAGTAGCAACTAAGTCAATAGTGACTTTTTTGTTGCTACGCTGGATCGAGGGAGGTTTGCTCCAAGATTAAATCGCTCTAATAAATTATTCTCTACTAAACAGGGCCAACCACATGAAGGTGGAAGCTCTTATGGCCCCTCCCCCCCCTCACATCACTCTCAATTCCCCAATACCCAATCTATATTTCATTTTTTACTTTCATGAGCATAAAAAAAAATATTCAATAACTAATAAAAAACAATTCAAGAAAAAGTACACAAGGAAACATTGCAATTAATGCTTAACATAAAAATAGTATGATAAATGAGTTTTTTATATAACGCAAAAAACGTTCCAAGTATGGTAACGTTTGTCTTATAATAATACAATATTTTACATTGTCAATTTTTCTTTTTCTTCTTCCTATTTTTAAAGCTCCTAATTACATCATCAATATCATCGTGCTCTACTCCTGTTTCATGCCTTTCGACCCGCACTGCTGACCTAGTTGCGTATTCACGATGTCTGGGCTCATCCAGTGACGGGGCATCGCCTACAAAAACAGATAATATTAAATTTTAATTGTCAGCTTTTAAATATCATTGAACTAGTTCGGTAATATTAATAAAAAAAATTGCAATGAGATTATTTACCTGGTGCACCAGTTGTCGCCGCTGACCTAGTTGCGTTGTCACGATGTCTGGTCTCATCCAGTGACGGGGCATCGCCTACAAAAACAGATAATATTAAATTTTAATTGTCAGTTTTTAAATATCATAGAACTAGTTCGGTAATATTAATAAAAAAAATGCAATGAGATTATTTACCTGGTGCACCAGTTGTCACTGTTGGGACTGTTGCCCTGTCTTCCTCTCTGGTGGTAAGATCCTCAAGGGAAACATTCTCTGTCATTTAAACAAAAAAAGTTATAAGGACAACCATCAAGGTATAATTAGAAAAAATTATAAGTGGAAATTAATTACCGTCACGGCCCTCACTGATAGCAACATTGTCGGCCTGGTCCCCACTACAATGATTAGGTTGCACGAGAGGATCATCTACATCTGGCTCTAAAACTGGGTTATTTACCTCGTCGGTAGTGTTGCTCCCCTGATTTAAACAAAGTTGTTAGACATTAAATTTATGGACGAAAACAAAAATATTAAAAGGTTAATGTTTTACCTTATCAGGCATTGTAGATCTTGGGACCTGCCCCAAGCTTCTGCGACGTTCAACTACAGCTTGATAGCCAAAACGGAAAGCAATATTTTTATCTTCCTCTGTAGTTATTGTTCCAAAGTCATCACCTTACATTATATATGATTGTGTATTTTTAATCATATCTGATAGGATTACAAAAACGTTGGAAGGCGATACAATTAATTATAAGATGTTTAGCTACTTAATTACAATTCTTGCAGCTAATTTCAAGTAGCCACCCTGGCCGAGCTTGTGATGGCCCTTTTTCTCCATCCTAGCTTTGGTTGCCTTTGAGGTGTCAGGCAACCTAGCATCAAAAGATTGAAGTCAGATATGACGTAGCACACTTTTATTTTAGACATAAAGAAAATTAAAGCTATTGAATTAAAGTTGTAATTTACCTTGCGGGTCCAGTTTGCATTTTTCCTTCTTTCTTTGCCCTTTTCTCTTTTCCGTCATGGATGAGTGCTCTCCACTCACTCTCTGAAACTGCGAGAGGACGCTCATATCTAGGGTTAAATTGCAATTGCGTCCTATAGGTTTCCCTGGTATATTTCAAATATTTGCCGGCTACCTGAGCCACCGCTTTTCTGTCAAATGTGCCGACCCCAAAAAGGGCTTCTAGATAATCTAAAAGTTCTTTTTTCAGGTTGGAATTCTGGGAATTCCACCCCGTACGTATGGTTGGGCCAAAAATTACCAACGCATGGCTCTCCAGAATCCTGTAGAACTCATTGTTTCCTACACAGAATAAAACCAAAAAAAAAAAAAGATATTATCATTAATTTAAAAATAAAAATCATGATAAATATGTTTTAGATAAATTACATGAAATAGTTAAAATATTAAAATTTACCTGGGAGTTGTACGTGCTTTATAGGGACACCTTCATCGTTCACCAACAATGTGCCATTAATGGTCCCTGTGGAGTTGACACGTGTAGCTCCAGGAAACGCAATAATGTAGTTGGCCATATCAACCTCATCATTGCCAACATGTTCAGCGGTTGGCTGGGTGTCTGCTTGGGCAGGGTGTGTTTCTTGGCTGGCACCTAAAGGAGTAGAAGGTGTACGAGAGGGTTGTTGGGCAATCTCTTGCCCTTGTGTCCCACTACCACCAACACCGGATTCAGCAAGTGCCAGAAAACGCTACATACAAAAGAATTTTTTGTTAGTTTAGTCAATGTAAAAATTAAAAATCAAACTATCACAATTCATCTCATGCAAAACAAAAAAAATATCCTTTTGACTTTTTATTATTACCTGATATCTATTTAGCTACCTCATAAGATGTTGTATCCTCTCTTCTGTTTCAGGTGTTTGAGGCGCGTCTATCAAAGCATTAAATTCTGACCTTGCATCTCGTGCCTTTTTTTGCAACAAGAACACTGGAGATAGGGATGAAGAAAGCTCTTCCTCAAAGAGGGAATCATCAGGCGTACCATGGCTAGATGTCTGCATATTTGAACAAAATTAATATTATTTCAATTATGTAAATAACTAAAATACCTGAAGATAGAGCAATGCTGGCACTTTACATGTTCTTCCGCTGGCCTCTTTCCGCGATCATCCCGTCTCGGGGTTGTTCCTGCACTGCTCTGATCAGTCCGCCACATTGCAATAAAATTATAAATGTAAAAACTTGAAAACAATATCTAACTTGAAAACACAAAATGAAAACTGAAATAATTTCTAATAAGACACCGAAAGACAGAGTTAGAGTTTCAAATATGCCTTGCATTGAATTCAGTCTTGGAAACATGTCATTGCACATTAAGGCACCCAAACATTCAATCCACAAATGATATATTTAAGTAGGCTTCTCCTATTCTGGGAAAACACCATACCTATAATGCATTCACTTGCATGTATAAAGGGAAAGGAAAACATGTTTTCATACAACGGTGACAAAGGAATCTTGGGGAAAGGTATCTTCACTTTTTATTTATGTTGTTTACCCACACCACTCTCGTGTTTTCACTAATCCTATTTTTTCATTTTTGGATTCAAATTAAGTTAAGGCCTTAAGTATTTTTTGACCTTTCGGTGTAGTTTTCATAAGTGGCATGTATGGATTTTCCATTAATTCTGCACTTTTTCTCTTCATGCGCATGTTTCCCTGGAAATCAAATGCATGATTTAGTCCCATATATTTAACAAGTTGTTGGATCAACTCCATAGGAAATATCATGTTTCCTATTCAATCAAAATTTATCTCAGTTAGGGTAGGTAGGAAGGTTTTCCCTTTGTATTAATAGGCACTTCTAGCTTGCATTTTTATTATATCTTTCAAATTTAGTGTCGTTTCAATTAGGGCATGATTTTTTGCAACTTTCAAGGTGAGAATGAACAAAGACAAATTTTTGTGATGGATGACTGTATATGACTCCATGGCCAGAGGTAAAGGCACTAATCTACTTCTTCAAATATCTATAGTTCTCATTCACCTCATACGAAGATGGTCCCTGATTTTGAGCCAAATGTTGCAGCAAAAAGTCCCCCCCCCTCCATAATTTGATAGTCAATGGAAATTTCTTAAATTGATGATGGGGAAAGATTATGGAACATTGGCACATACATATGTAATGGAATTCCAATATCATGATATATGTTTGCATATGTTTATGGCAATGTTCCACCAAGTCCCCTGGAGGTGGGAGCGAGGGGACGAGGGAGCGCGGGAGCGGCCTATGCAAAAGCTCCCTACCAATTTTCAAGAAACGTGGGGGGACGTCGGGGTCATAAAAATTATAAAATTTAATATTTAAAATGTAACTATATTTTTGCAAGGAATGTATATATAGTCATCATACACTTTCATCATGAAAGATAAATCATAAATGATAAAATTACAAATCGATGAATGATGAATCATATAATTGAAACAAATTTAAAAGTTAAAAGTTAAAACATACATCATACAATCATGCATGTAAGTTTGTAAGTTCGTAACTATATAATCATTAATGTAACTACTAACAATGTACAATGAAAATAAAGTTTAAGATATCATATGACATATTATATCAAGATTCAAAATAGAGTTTAAACTGAAGTTTACAACTCAAGTCTGAAACATAAAACTTAAACGCAAATAAGTTATGTCTGAAACATAAAACATAAAACATAACATATGAATATCAAATGATATCATCATACTGATAAATGAGCATAAATGCTCAAGTTAATGCCCCACTAGTCTCTGCATCCAACTTCTGTACGAATATATCAAGATCAACCATGTCACCATCTGAATCAGAATCACTTGGATTCTCAAATATGCTAAGTGGCACATCAACTTTTAACACGAAACCATAAACTAAAAGGGGCGGTGAGGGGATGTGAGGGGGCATGAGGGAAACATCCCCTAGAAGTCCCCAAGACCCCGGAGCGCGAGGGGGCGAGGAATCTAGACCCCTAGGTGGGGGGGCGAGACCCCATGTAACACTGGTTTATGGAGGTGGTGGAGCAAAAAAGAGCTCAAATAGAGCTGAAATTTTTCACATAAAAAGGACTGTGGGCTCGACTAATGGTTCCATTTAAAAAATGATATCTAGACAGAGAATAAGTGTAGCATGCAAACATGCATTGAAAATCCATCTGAGTTTGCATTGTATTACTTATGATGGATTCAAATTTGGGTTTCAAAATGCCAGGTTATGGCATGATTTTGTCGAGAAACCCTTAGTTGGATTCCCATGTTGGTTTAATTTATATTTTAAGTTTGTTTTGCAATCTTTGGGTGATAGTAACTCATGAACTAGGTTACCAATGTGTAACAATCATATTTCAAGAATAAAGTTGTGATTTTTTTATATTATTATTATTATCTATTAGCTACGAGTATTGACACCTAATGCCTGGAATTTTGACATCTTGATAGCATGGATAATTTCGAAATGTTTCTAGTAATGTTAACATAATAACTATCATTACATGTCTTCACTTTTTTCACCATAATAGACCTGTGATATGGACTCATCACACAACTTCATATGCTATGTCCCAACAAGTTCAAACTGGTTGAACCTACCTCATAGTGTGGTTATTAAGGACAAGTTGCTTCATATATAACTCGATAGCATAGACCACATTGCAGTTCTAAAAAGAATCCTCAAGTGTCAAAAAACTTCACAATATGTTCTACTATAAAGCCTTTTGGGATACCTGAAATAATATATGTATCATTGATGACTTTTAAAGTATGACAAGATCCAGAGGGAAAGGAAATCAATGGAAGAGTGATCCACCAATGAGAACCTAGAATTTAGCATCAGATGAGTTAGAGTCTAGGAAATTAAAACCCTATAATTTTAATTAGTGATGAAGGACATCACATATGTAATTATATTTTCATGTAGAATAATCTGTTAATTCAAATTTAAACTACATAATATGAAAGGCATACCATAAATTTTTCCACGTAAGTCCAAACAACCTATAAAAAGGAAAAACCTTCTTTTTCCATGGGAAATAATTTACCTTTCCTTTTTCAAGATAATCTAAATCACAAAAAATATGAACTATACTGCACACATTCTTGGATAATGTGAAAGTGGAAAAGGAATACGCTACACAAGTGATGCACACATGTACATTTGAACACTAATAGATTTTTGTAGTTGAAATGCAATGCTTGTTTTCATTTAAATGTCGGGTTTTTAAAGCAGGGAGAAATAATGGCTGCCAAATTAATAAGCGTTTCTTTGGGAAAAATTTAAATCTTGTATTGGGTGATGAAGATAATAGAGGGTATTGAATCTTGATTCTTGACACCTAGAGAGAACCATACAGCGTAACACAATCCAATAGAATTGACCAAAAAAACCCAAATAGAGTCAACCCTACTATAGGAGGAAGGGCCTGCAGTAAGAACTTACCATTTTGCAAGAGCTGAGGGTGAACGCTGAGGGCGAATGCTGAGGGCAAATGTTGTTCTGCAAGAGATGAGGGCGAATGCAGGGTGAATGCTGTTCTGAAAGAGCTGAGGGCGAATCCAGGGCGAATGCTGTTCTGCAAGAGCTCAGGGAGAATGCTGAGGGCGAATGTTGTTCTGCAAGAGCTCAGGGCAAATGCTGAAGGCGAATGCTGTTCTGCAAGAGCTGAGGGCGAATGCTGAGGGCGAATGCTGTTCTGCAAGAGCGGAGGGTGAATGCGCGCGTGATATCAAACGTTAATGTAGCACACATGTACATTTGAACACTAATAGATTTTTGTAGTTGAAATGCAATGCTTGTTTTCATTTAAATGTAGGGTTTTTAAAGCAGGGAGAAATAATGGCTGCCAAATTAATAAGCGTTTCTTTGGGAAAATTTAAATCTTGTATTGGGTGATGAAGATAATAGAGGGTATTGAATCTTGATTCTTGACATCTAGAGAGAACCCTACAGCCTAACACAATCCAATGGAATTGACCAAAAAAACCCAAACAGAGTCAACCCTACTATAGGAGGAAGGGCCTGCAGTAAGAACTTACCATTTTGCAAGAGCTGAGGGCGAATGTTGTTCTGCAAGAGCTGAGGGCGAACGCTGAGGGCGAATGCTGAGGGCAAATGCTGTTCTGCAAGAGCTGAGCACGAATACTGAGGGCAAATGCTGTTCTGCAAGAGCAGAGGGCGAATGCGCGCGTGATATCAAATGTTAATGTAGCTATTGCGACAAATACGAAACAATAAAATCATTTTTATGTAGCGCGCATATAAGTTTCGAATTTTTATGTAGCGCGCATATAAGTTTGGTACTTTTATGTAGCGTGAAAATAACTGTCGTTATATCGACGGTGGAATAGGCGTCGCTATTACGACGGGTACCTCCAAACGTCGCAATGGCGACACCTAGACATTGTGTCGCATTTGCGACGTTTAGAGTCGTCCCAATAGCGACGCTTTGGGCCATGGTCTCGCAATTGCGATGTCTTCCTCTAAACGTCGCAATTGTGACACGTTTTAAAGTGTCGGTATTGCGACACTTTTCTATAGACGTCGGTATAGCGACGGTTTCGGGCGGGATGGAAAAAATTTGGGAAAATTTCCAACATTTGGTCAAAAGCGTCGGAAACAAGTGTCAGAATTTCCGCCAAATGTAGTAGTGATCTAGAGTAGATGTTAGTCATGACTCATGTTAGTATGAATCTTTTGTCGATAAAATACCACTTTAGCTACACATAAAAAATAGCCCTAACATAAATTATGGCTGCCAATATCTTCAAATCTGCAGTTACTTGATCCAAATAAAGCTGCACAAATCCAGATCTATGCATAAAAAGACATTAAGCAGTAAAAATGAAATGTTGCTCCATGCATCCAATAGACAAGACAAGAACAATATTTTTGAAAGAATTTTTATATTAAAGGGGCACCTAAGAGGAAAAAAAGAAAGGTGTTTCCAATTCTCCTCAATGGGATGGGTTCTTGAAAGTCCTCAGCATTTCAGATCTAACATTTCTCTCTCTTGTTGGTATAGAAAACCCAGAAAAACATAGAACTCAAAGGGAGCTCACAAAGCAAATGATGGAGAATGTGACAATGATAATGGCTCAAAGTCAGACCAAGAATATAGATCTAGAGTGATGTAATGCAAATGAAAGGTGACCAATGAATGGAAAAACCCTTCTATTTATTACAAAATATTAGGGCAGCCTAGAACTTGGTGCATGAATAAAATATTATTAACCACATTCTAGAACCACCTTTTAGGAATATTTTATTATATTTTTTGGAGGGAAAAAGATTTTTAACTTGGGTTAAATCCTTTATTTATAAATAATAAATAAATAAATGATTTATTTATTATTTTAAGGAAATGGTGGAACTATAATTAAATAAATAATGATTTATTTAATTATTTATAAATGATTTAGTCAAATTTTACTAGGAATATTATTTAAATAAGGATTAAATAACTTATTCCTAGGAAATAATCAAATAAATAAGGATTTATTTAACCGATTTTCTTATTTTGGGTTAAATATGACTAGAAATAATAATTAAATTAATGTTTAACTAATTATTCCTTGAGGAAACATAAAAAAAATTAGATTTGTTTATTATTTCCTTTTGGGGTTTCCTATTTAGACCATAAACAACTTAATAAAGGTGTTTTACTAAGTTATTTCACATAGTGAGAACAATTTTACTTAGGGTAAAATTGGTCTTACATGATGTACTTGGGTCCATCTAATGGTAATAGGTTAGATAACCAAAAAATGGTGTAACAGATTGCCCCCCACCGTACGAGTGTTACGAGAAAATCGTATGACCGAAGTACGTTGTAAGAACTCAATCACCAGACATCAAGAGGGAAGTCAGAGAGAGAAATGTAATGTAGTCTAATTTGCTAAAGGACTAGACCCTGAGGAGATGAGACTTACAAGTGCAACAAGTCTCTTTTTATGAAATGGTACCTGTACTAAAGGAGGCAGGGGAGGCATACCTATGCTCCCCGAGATAAAGTAAAAAATAATAGTGTGTCCAGTAAACAAGGAACCGAACTATAAAGTACATGCTGGCCTAAACACGAGCTAGATAAAAGATAGAAGAATGAATCCCACATACATGTTGTGCTTGGGATAACAACCAGGAATTATACAATAATATATGAGTATATGAGATACAAATACAACCCAAATGTCCCCTATAAATGGGGAAGGGCTCACAAAATCCAACTGATACATGCAAATCAAAAAGGCGTTGCAAGCGGCTAAGGCCAACATCATCAAATATAAGGAGTTGCATCAAAAGTTGAAATGAAGAGGTCATCCGGGCATGTGGGGGACTACCTGCAGGGCCACCCCCTCATGAGGGTTGAGAAATCTCACACACACCCGGGAATCACCATTAGCTACTGCTGCATCACTGGACCATCAAGTATACGATTCTCGATCATGCTGAAAGGAGCTGGAGTTGAGAAACAATCAATTCAAAGGGTAATGAGAAATCCCTTTGCCTGATCCAAGGCACCACACAAGTGTAGGAACTGGAACCAAGGTACACTGCCCTCTAGACCTGTCTTCTGGAGTGAATGAGTTGATGTCGATAGAAGGAGGTCTGCCATAGGTGAGGCAATAAGGGATCCCCACCTAAGGCATGAGAGGGAATAGTAGATCGACTAACAGACAGACACCAATGATAATGATGAAATGTGGGATACTAAGTAGCGGATGGATGACTTCCCTTGTTAGAGCATAAAGGGCACGAATGACTTGGTAGCGACTGACACAATATCATGAGGGATAGGGGACAATGGGACTGAAGGCCATAATGTGTGACACGAGAGAGGGACCCAGCAATGAAGGATGGAGGACTATAGTGGGATACAAAGGGACTCGGGATAGACGCCATGAATGTGATGATTACTCAACTCAGATGCTTTAAACAAGGGTGACTCAATGGTGCTGCCACACAGTAAAGGTCCAATGAGGAACCATGAAAACATGAGTACAATAGGGTATCTCATGACGAAAATCAACACGAACAAGGACAAGTAAGGAGGCAAAGTGGTGCCCCAAGTACAAGTGTTGTACGTGAGGAAATTCGATTTGGAGGAGAGGTAAATAGACCCTTCGTGGACAAAATGTGTCCTAGTGAAGTATAAAAACATGAAAAAATAACAAATACCCATTTGAGTGCTCAGTGAGAGCTTTCCAACGGTGTAGACGGTGTGTCAAACGGGGCTACGGTTTTGTCGCAGCAGGAAAAAGAAAAAGTAGGGGTTTCTCTTCTAATAAGGCATTTTCCCTCCAAATGCATTCATTTGCTTGTGTAGCTATGGTGAATGTGGAGAGGAGAGAAGGCCCTAAATCTTGCAGTGATCCTAGCGGACAAACCAACCATTGGAATTGAGACCCGTCAGTTGCAGGTAAGAGGCCTAATCCTACTCTTTGTTTTTGATGGATTGAAAGTTTAGATTAGAGTCCCAAATCTCAAGAATAGCCCCTCCCTCATATTTATGGATGGGTCACACTTTTTGGGCCAAAAACTGCGACCTGGGAAGCAGTTTTTGGCCTGAAAAGTGTGACCTATCCCAGGAGTTGGCCAAAAGGTGCGACCTATCAGATGAAGGCGATTTCAGTGATGTTGTGGGCAGAGAGTCAGGTTTTATATGATTGAATGTAGTTTTTCCAATCTGTACTGACAAAGATGATGTGTTTGTGAAGAGATGGCAGATATACAGATCAAGTGGAGAGAAAGAGACCTAGGTACATTATGGTTAGAAATGCAAGTGGACCAGGGTGTCTGTCATGCATTAGCTAGGTTTGGGGTTCTGAAATTTGTGGAGAACCCTCTGATGAGAGCTGGGGAGCCCTTGTTGGCCCAGATTTTCAGTTATTGGGATCCAGATCATGAGGTATTTATAGTGCAGAGGCACATTATTGAGCTGATAATCCAGGATCTGTATTTCCTGACTGGTCTCCCACCATTAGGGATGGTGGGAAATACACAGCCAGTGTTACAGTGGGGGCGTAACATTATGGAGTTTTTAGAGCAACATTGTCAACCAGGTGTCCAAGTCAAAGGGACGTAGATATCGCTTGGGGATCTAGAGAGTTTGGAGACCTGTGCAGTGGTAGCAGCAGTGTTGCAGATTCTGGGCATCCAAGCACTCCATCACATCACTAGAGGGTATATGATGATTGTAGAAAGTGTGTTGAGTGGGATCTACTATGGGTGTGCCCAAATGATGTTGGTGTCGTTGAAATGACAGTTGTCGCTTTGCAAGCGGAAAGTGAACCATGATTGTGCTTATGGGAGGGTATTGTACTCTTTTTTTGAGAAGATCCCGACCTTGCAACCTCGTGTACAGCTACCTGATGGGGGTCTGAGAGAACCCAGGATGCGTCGGTGGGGGCAACTACTGTGCAGAGGAGGAGGAGGGGCGGTCGTATGGGTGTTTCGACTGGAGTTCTTTGACCATTGGGATCAGATGCCGTTGTACATAGACGACTATCCCGATAGAGGGATGAGTTATTGGGGAGATCCAGACTTGTCACTTCCGCCTAGTCGAGTATGGGGGCCCGATGGTAAGTGACAAGTAACTAATCTTTGACGTGCATGTGAAAGTTTGTTAATAGTATCTATGGTACTGATCCTTATACTTTTGGTATGCAGATATAGCTGTGGTGAAACCGGCCAGATATATGGGACAACCTGTAGTAGTAGGAACTACAGGTGTTAGTGGATCGAGAACGATACAGAATGAGGATATGGCCACTCTTCTGGAGGACATCCGTCGTAGATGTGAGGGGCTGCTGATCGGTGTTTCGGAGCGGGGTTGGAAATACTTGGACGACCAGTACATAAAGCTATGTATTGGGTTACCCTCGGAATGGCGAGGTATCATGCGGTGCATGGCGATGGTTGGTCAGATTGTGCGTGATCTACGAGCTGCGAGAGCAGAGCCATTGGCTCGGGATCCTTTAGAGAGTGATTAGATGTAGGGCAGGTGGTGCCCCCTAGTGTGTATGTAGGGGCAAGTGGTGCCCCCCAGTTTTTGAGTTTTATTTTTTGTAACATACTATGGGCATGTCATATGTTTCAGAGTAGATGGACTCTAAAAACATGTTTTATGATATATATTATGCATATTTATTGTGTTGATGATTTGAAATGTTATTGTCTTGTGTGTGATAAATTCTAGTCTAGAACATGGTTTGCAATGTTATCTACGTAGTGATTTTGACTTCTAGGTACATGGTTGAAAGTAATAAATCTAAATTCACATATCAAAAGTTTCACTCATAAATATTGTCTAAATAGGATAGGGTTATACACACGATAGACACCATTGAGTTGTAAGACAAGAAGCAGAGAATGTAAATGAATGTGCAAATGGAGTATGTGATGAGAGAGGGCATCGACTAAGAGGCCACGTACTGCATCATATTCGGCCTGATTATTGGTGGCATTATCAATGCAGACCCCATTATAAAGAACGAGGGTATGCAAGGGGGTAAATATGGCCCAAGCTACCAAAGCTAGATTCCGAGAATAGCGACTTGCCCCATCAGCATAGCCAATATAATGTGTGGACGAGAGGTCCGGCGAAATAGTTGTTGAAATTTGGTACCGGAGGACAGGTGGTTCCCTAAGGCTTTGATCTTTGGCCTAGGGAAAAGTGTCCAAAAGAATTTAATTTTTCTCCTAAAGTAACTTTATAATTTTTTATAAAGTTAAATCTAATTTAAAAGTGACTTAAGTGATAAAGTTACTAAAGTGACTTTATAAAGTTATAAAGTCAAATCTAATTTTAAAGTGACTTTATGTGATAAAGTTACTAAAGTTAAAGTGACTTTAAATAAAGTCAATATAAAATTAGAAAGGAAAAAGTGACTTTGGAAATAAAAGACTAAGTGGGTCTTTATTAAAGTGGGGTGAATTAAAAATGAAAAGTGAGATTTAAATGAGCATTTAATCTCAGCCCTAGATCTCAATCTATCTCAGCCATTGGATTTAGGGGCAGTGAGGAGAAGGAGACAGCAGCTTGGCACACATTCCAAGACAGCAGTTCAGCAAGTCCGTACAGCAGAGTTTGGCACACATTCCAAGGCAGTTTTTGGCACGATTTTCTAGAAGGCCGTACGGCAGCCTTTTGGCACGATTTCCAAGAGGCCGTACAGCAGTTTCAGCACAGATTTCGAGGCAGCAAAGGGGCTGTTTTATTTGGCACGAATTTCAAGGCAGGCCGTACAACAAGTGGCTGTACCGTTGCACGGAAATCGAGGCAGATTCCGTACAGCAAGTTTCTGCTGTCTTTTGGCACGAATTTCGAGGTCCGTACAGCAGCATTTATTGCTGTTTTGGCACAGATTTCGAGGTGGCTGTACCGCTGCATTTATTGCAGATTTTTGGGCACGAAAAACGAGGAAATCCGTACATCATTTATTGCTGTTCCTGTTTTGCTGTTTGCACATTTTCCGAGGCGGTGGTTAAGCACGGAAAATGAGATAAGTTGTATAAGTTTACTTGCTGATTTTTTGCTGAATATTTCTCTCACTGTAAAAGGCATTTTTCCAGAAATAAGAAGGAGCTTTCGAACTGGTTTTCCCCAAGAGTTGTAGGGGGTTTTTCCAGGGTCACCTTGACCAAAAATTTCTGAGTTATGATGTGTTGAATGACTGTTTGCTACTGCTGTTATTTTATTTCTGCATTTACAGCATTCTGAAAAATTTCCAGAATTTGTGTTTTCAGCAAAATTTATTTTTCCAGTTGTTGAATGTATGGTTATGGGAAAGGGAATTTAACGATTTTGGAGTAATAAGACGAAAACTGAAAACCGGGGTGGGAAACTAGAATTTTCTACATGGTATCAGAGGTTGAGTGCTGAAGAGCAGTTTGGGACAGCAAGGAAGAAAATTACAGCTTGCTGATTTTTCACTCAGAAAATTCCAGCAAGCTGATTTTTCACAAACAGCAGATTTTTACCTTTACTACAGCAGTGTTATTTTTCAGTTTTAGGACAGCAGGATGTCATTGGCACTGAGGGTGGAGGATAGGTTGGATGGGCATTCCAACTACAGCATTTGGAAGGAGAGAATGCAGAGTATCTTTGAGGAGGCAGAAGTCTGGGACATTATGGTGCATATCACACAGAACCCTGTGAATGTGCCTACTGATGCTACTCAGTTGGCAGCATATAATAAAAAGAACAACAAGGGTAAGAGGCTGATTCTAGACGGAATCAAAGACCATTTCATTCCTCATGTGAGAGGGAAGAGAAATGCTCATGAGATGTGGACAGCATTGTCCAATCTCTACCAGAGTACCAATGAGAACCGGAAGATGGTCCTGCAGGAGAAGATGAAGACCATTAAGATGGGCAATGATAGTGCAGCTGGATATCTCACAAAGATTACTAATGTGAGAGATGAGTTGGCAGTGATTGGAGAGGCCATTCCACCCACTGAGTTGGTGCGGATTGCAGTGAATGGCCTCCCCCGTTCATGGATGAACTTTGCTGATGGAGTTTGTGCACGTGAGACCCTTCCCACATGGGAGAGGTTTTGGGATGATTGCATTCAGACAGAGATCAGGAAAGGTCAGCTTGGGGCATCCAAGCCAGTTGAGCAGGATGAGGATGTAGCACTGTTGGCAGGACGCAAGAAAGGCAAGGGGAAGAAGCAGGCTTCCACAAGCAATGGTGGGGGCAAAGGCAAAGGTAAAGGTAAACAGGATAACTCACAGAAGGACTATTCCAAAGTGAAGTGTTGGAATTGTCAGAAGATGGGACACTATGCAGTTGTGTGTCCGGAGAAGAAGAAGAAGAAGGGGAAGAACCAGAGCATGGCAGCTTCAACAGAGGTTGAGGACTTTGCAGATCGCTTTGACCGGGAGTTTGGGTTCATTGCGTGTGAGTCTTTTAGTGCAGGATTATCTGCCATAGAGGTTCAGAGGGAGCATGCATTTCCCTCGATTAGCGGAGCATCTTCGGGTATCTGGTATGTGGACAGTGGGGCTTCACGTCACATGACAGGAGTCCGTGAGTACTTCTCAGAGCTTTCAGAGAGTGGCACCGATGTAGAGGTAGTACTCGGTGATGACAGAGTTGTTAGAGCAGTCGGTGTGGGAACATTGACATTTCAGAGGGAGTCCAAACCTCCCTTGAAGGTGTCAGATGTTCTTTATGTGCCAGGGATGAGGAAGAACCTCACATCCGTCTCAGCTTTGGAGGACAGAGGATATGAGATACTATTCAGGGGAGGACAGGTGTTGATGTATCCCAGGGGCACTCCAGCTGATTCAGCTAGAGTGATAGGTGTACGCCATGCAAAGGTGTACAAGTTTGCATTTCAGTCCCTTTTGGCATTGAGCAACAATACCGACAGCAGAGCTAGCAGTTCTGAGCAGTGTGAGATTTGGCACCGCAGGATGGGGCACATGCATCATGGAGCCTTGAGGACTTTGCGGGAGATCACTACAGGTGTGCCAGAGTTCAGTACTGATCACTTTGATACTTGTAGAGGATGTGCGATGGGCAAGTTTTCCAAATCCCCTTTTCCCAGCAGTGACAGCAGAGCGACTGGGATACTTGATTTGATTCATTCCGATGTGAGCGGTCGGATGTCTCATGTTTCCTTGAGTGGATATGAGTACTATGTGTTATTCATTGATGATCACTCCAGGAGGACTGGATTTATTTCTTGAAGACCAAGAGTGAGGTCTTCTGCCGGTTTCAGAGTTCGTGGAGTTCTCGGAGACAATGCATAGGTCTAAGATCAAGTCCCCAGGTCTTGACAATGAGGTGAGTACACCCTGGAGAGTTTGTTGTTTATGAAGACCATTGTGCGAGGGCAGCATTACTAGAGGAGTCGTTTCTTACAACCCCTAACAGAACGGGGTTGCGGAGAGGAAGAACAGATCCATCAGAGGGGCTGCCAAAGCCATGTTACATGATCAGGGTTGCCATTGTTTTTGTGGGCAGAGGCCTGCAACACAGCTCTTTATTTGCAGAACAGGAGTCTGCATCTTGCCTTGGGGCACATGACTCCGGAGGAGGCTTTTTCTGGGAAGAAGCCTGATATTGGTCATCTTCGTATCTTTGGGTGTATCACATACTCCTACATACCCAAGGAGAAGAGGACCAAACTAGAGCCCACCGCAGAGAAGGGTATCTTTGTGGGCTACAGTGAGACCTCAAAGGCCTTTCGGATTTACATTCCCGCACAGAGGAAAGTTGTTGTCAGGCGGGATGTGAAGTTCGAGGAGGATAGGGCCTTTAGGAGGTCACGAGAGTTAGAGTATCTGGATCAGCTAGACCCTCTGACCCTCACAGCGCTGAGTCGCCGTAGGGATCCGGTGTGGATCGAGGATCCTGAGGTGACATCTATGACGATGTCGGGTCCGTCAGAGAGTGGCTCACAGAGTCAGAGGGGTGGCTGGCAGCATCGGGCAGAGTACCACAGAGCAAGCTCACTAGTAGAGTCCACCGATGGACAATTCACACCCGCACTCAAGATCTGCTGTGTTCAGTGCAGCAGAGTGACAAACGTACGTACGCCAAAGAGTTCAGGCTCCTGATGTTGAGGAGGAGGAGTTTTATTCTCCAGCGGGAGAAGTGTGCTCAGGGAAGAGGAAGCCCAAGTGGCTTCAAGACACCTTGAGAGATGCCACATCTGTTGCTGAGCCTAAGAGGCCGGTCAGAGAGAGCAGACCACCTGAGAGGTTTTGTAGCTATATGGCAATGGCTACCAGCATCCTTGACTCAGAGCCTTCTAGCTATGAGGAGGCAGCTAGCCAGCAGGTCTGGAGAGAGGCCATGCAGGAGGAGTATTCTTCTATCATGAAGAATGATGTTTGGGAGGTGGTGCCAAGGCCCGAGGGCAAATCCGTGGTTACTTCCAGATGGCTTTACAAGGGAAAGCATGCTGCAGATGGCAGCATTGAGAAATTCAAAGCGAGGTTTGTGGCTAGAGGGTTCTCCAGTAGAGGGAGTTGGATTATGAGGAGACCGCCCGTGGTCCTGATACTTTCGATCCGCTCCATATTATCGATACAGCAGAGATGGGGTTGTAAGATCCACCGTGGATGGATGTGAAGACCGCATTTCACTGTCACACAGAGAGGTATTACTGAAGGTTTGAGGTGCATGGGAAGGAGTCCCATGTGTGCAGACTGAAGAAGGCCCTTTATGGCCTGAAGCAAGCTCCCAGAGCTTGGTACTCCAGGATAGATACTTACTTGCAGAAGATGGGTTTCACAAAGAGTGAGGGAGATCCGAACCTTTACTATATTGTGATAGGTGAGGAGCCTCTCATTCTGGTGCTGTATGTGGATGACTTGGTCATTACAGGTGCAGAGAGACTCATAGAGCACTACAAGAGAGATCTTGTGGTGGAGTTTGAGATGAAGGACATCATCTTGATGCATTACTTTTTGGGTTTGGAGGTATGGCAGGAGGAGGGGCATTTCTTCCTGGGGCAGGGGAAGTATATTGTGGACATCCTTAGCAGATTCCACATGGAGGATTGTAGACCCATGTCGACACCGATGATCACCAACTGGAAGAAGCTTCATGCTTCGGATTCCGAGTTGGTGGATCCCACATTGTACAAACAGCTGATTGGTTCCTTGATGTATTTGGTCAACACTAGACCAGATATTTGTTTTGCAGTCAACACGATGAGTCAGTTTATGTGTGAGCCTAGGAAGGTTCACTGGGTGGTTGCAAAACACATTTTGCGGTACTTGCAGGGGACAATGGATTATGGTCTGGACTACAGGCAGGGGGATGGAGTGAGATTGGCAGGTTACACTGATTCTGATTGGGCAGGTTGTGCTTCTGATAGGAAGAGCACTTCAGGGTGCTGTTTTGGGTTGGGTTCGACAGTGGTGTCATGGTTCAGCCAGAAGCAGCAGTCAGTAGCATTGAGTTCAGCGGAAGCAGAGTATATGGCAACCAGTCTAGCTAGTTGTGAGGCCATCTGGCTTCGCAAGATGTTGTTTGGCTTATTTGGTCAGCCGTTGAGACCTTCAGTGATTTACTGTGATAATCAGAGTTGCATTAAACTCACTGAGAATCCAGTATTTCATGACAGGTCAAAGCATATCGGGATCAAATATCACTTCATCAGAGACTATGTTCAGAAAGGAGCTGTGAAGCTTGAGTATATTCCCACTGATGAGCGGGTTGCAGATATTCTTACCAAAGCCTTACCACGGGGCAAGCATGTCTACTTCAGAGACAAGATGGGTGTGGTGAGGAACACCTTCCTCGGTAAGAGGGAGTGTTGAAATTTTGTACCGGAGGACAGGTGGTTCCCTAAGGCTTTGATCTTTGGCCTAGGGAAAAGTGTCCAAAAGAATTTAATTTTTCTCCTAAAGTAACTTTATAATTTTTTATAAAGTTAAATCTAATTTAAAAGTGACTTAAGTGATAAAGTTACTAAAGTGACTTTATAAAGTTATAAAGTCAAATTTAATTTTAAAGTGACTTTAAGTGATAAAGTTACTAAAGTTAAAGTGACTTTAAATAAAGTCAATATAAAATTAGAAATGAAAAAGTGACTTTAGAAATAAAAGACTAAGTGGGTCTTTATTAAAGTGGGGTGAATTAAAAAATGAAAAGTGAGATTTAAATGAACATTTAATCTCAGCCCTAGATCTCAATCTATCTCAGCCATTGGATTTAGGGATTCCCCAAAAGTCACTTAGGGTTAGGTTAAAGGAGGAAAAGGAGGAAAAGGTCATTCATTCTTTCATGAGCAGATTGGGAGGAGGAGAGAAAGAGAGCAAGGGAGATTTCTGGGCAGTGAGGAGAAGGAGACAGCAGCTTGGCACACATTCCAAGGCAGCAGTTCAGCAAGTCCGTACAGCAGAGTTTGGCACACATTCCAAGGCAGATTTTGGCACGATTTCCAAGAGGTCGTACAGCAGTTTCAGCACAGATTTCGAGGCAGCAAAGGGGCTGTTTTATTTGGCACGAATTTCGAGGCAGGCCGTACAGCAAGTGGCTGTACCGTTGCACGAAAATCGAGGCAGATTTCGTACAGCAAGTTTCTGCTGTCTTTTGGCACGAATTTCGAGGTCCGTACAGTAGCATTTATTGTTGTTTTGGCACAGATTTCGAGGTGGCTGTACCGCTGCATTTATTGCAGATTTTTGGGCACGAAAAACGAGGAAATCCGTACAGCATTTATTGTTGTTCCTGTTTTGTTGTTTGCACATTTTCCGAGGCGGTGGTTAAGCACGGAAAACGAGATAAGTTGTATAAGTTTACTTGCTGATTTTTTTTTTTGCTGAATATTTCTCTCACTGTAAAAAGCATTTTTCCAGAAATAAGAAGGAGTTTTCGAACTGATTTTCCCCAAGAGTTGTAGGGGGTTTTTCCAGGGTCACCTTGACCAAAAATTTCTGAGTTATGATGTGTTGAATGACTGTTTGTTACTGTTGTTATTTTATTTCTGTGTAGGGTAGGTGATGCCCCCTAGTGTGTATGTAGGGGCAAGTGGTGCCCCCCAGTTTTTGAGTTTTATTTTTTGTAACATACTATGGGCATGTCATATGTTTCAGAGTAGATGGACTCTAAAAACATGTTATATGATATATATTATGCATATGTATTGTGTTGATGATTTGAAATGTTATTGTCTTGTGTGTGATAAATTCTAGTCTAGAACATGGTTTGCAATGCTATCTACGTAGTGATTTTGACTTCTAGGTACATGGTTGAAAGTAATGAATCTAAATTCACATATCAAAAGTTTCACTCATAAATATTGTATAAATAGGATAGGGTTATACACACGATAGAAACCATTGAGTTGTAAGACAAGAAGCAGAGAATCTAAACGAATGTGCAAATGGAGGATGTGATGAGAAAGGGCATCGGCTAAGAGGCCACATACTGCATCATATTCGGCCTGATTATTGGTGGCATTACCAATGCAGACCCCATTATAAAGAACGAGGGTATGCAAGGGGGTAAATATGGCCCAAGCTACCAAGGCTAGATTCCAAGAATAGTGACTTGCCCCATCAGCATAGCCAATATAATGTGTGGATGAGAGGTCCAGCAAAATAGTGTCACAAGACAAGAAATGGGAGGAGGGAGAATAATGAGGGCAGTGTGAGTGTAGGGTAGACATTGAACGACAACTATGGGAGGGAGTAGGCTGGGTAGGATGGCTATGACTCATAGAATAACTAGAGGGTGATGTATGAGGGTTATGGGAGGAATAGCTGGAGCTCATGCTGCGGAGAAATTCATAGATACAGATGGTATCATTCTGGTTATTGGTGGGAAGTAAAAGGTTGAGGAAAACACATGACGCTACAAAGCTACCTAAACCATCATCATGGGAAGAAAGACGCACATACGGATCGTCAGGGGGGATGACAGAAGAACAAATAAAAATATGGTCAAAGGATGTGGAGCCCAAGAATGTTGCTGAAGGGGAATCAAGAAAAATAGATGGAGTGGATTCAGAGGGAATGTACTCCAAGGGTTGCATGGATGATGATAGGTATAGGAGGGGGGCATCAGGTTCCAACATCTCAACATTAGGAGGAGGAATTTCAATGGTAGCAGGGGGATCCTCGAGTTGGCCTGACGCATACTGCGTGAGGATGGGAGAGGCAGATTGATTTTGTTCAACCTCGTACTCACGAATGACCTCAAAGAGGTGTGGTAATGCGTGAGGTGAGGAAAATGGTGAGAATAATGGCCATGGACACCACACAGGGCATAGGGTTTGTTGGTGCAAAGAGTCTTTGTGTTCTTGGCTATGGACAAGGAAGAAACAGGGGATTCAGGGACCGTACACTCAGGGAACGCGACTTTAACCATGGTTTTGATACAAGGCAACTCTGGAAAACTATGGGTGGCATGACCGACACCATCACACAAGGCACAAGGCTTGGCGGGTGGAGGAGGGGTAGGGTCAGTCGAGGTGGCCTTGTCTTTGGATGCCCCCTTACGAGCTTTGCCTTTCTTGCGGTAGCGGTCACAATAGGAGAAGGATCTTATTGAGGTGCTGATGGCACTGTAGCGACGGAAGAAGCTAAGGGGATTGGTTGAACTGGTGTCAACGCAAGGTATGGTTTGGGGTGCCCTGGTGGGGTCTCGACTGGAGGAGTAAGGTACCAAACAGGTATTCCCAGGGTCGAATTAGGGAGGGAAAGGGTTGCCATGATGGGGACCAAATAAACTCCGGGAGGGGGATCAAGGAAAGGTATCTGACCGGTGGGGTAATGGCCAGGAGGGATGGCTCCCATATGGTCGAGACCTAGGGGAACCGACCTAGGAGGGTATGGAGGCTCATGAGTGCTAGGTGGATGGGAAAGTCCAGGCGGAAGAGGTTTGGCCAGCTGAGGCGAAGGGCTAGGAGTGGGTTGCGGCAGGCGAGGTTGGGTTTGCTAACTAGCTGGAGCGGGCTACTTAAGGTCAGCCCGAGACGATTGTATCATGCAAACATTCGCTAAGCTGGATTCAGAGACAGGAGGAGGGGGATGACCCAGGAAGGTTCCAAGCAAGGAGGAGTATTTGTAGACGCCGGGGGAAACACTGGTCAAAGAATCAACGATTTTCTTATTGGTGACAGAAGAGATGGTGGACTTAGGGGAGGTCTGAGATTTTGGTTCATGATATGTCAACTGGTCGATGGTGACAATATTTCCATTGTGAGGGAAAACAATCTTGCGGTGGACTGCGGATGGGACAACAGACATGGCATAGGTGTAGCTACGCCCCTAAAGAATGTTATAGTCAAGAGGGGTGTCGATAACTTAAACGTCAATGCAAACAGTCTTGCCCGCAAGGGTGATAGGATAGTTACAGAATAGGCCAATGAGCTGGGAGGCATGGCCATCCGACGCACAAAGGGTGATTGTGGAAGGGGCCAGCTCAGGAGATCCAAATTTTTTCCAAACCGAAGCATACATCACACATGTAGATGCCCCATCATCAATAATACATCAAGCGACGTTGGCATTCCGGATTTTGATTGGGATTTGGAAAGCGACGGAAGCAGGAAGGGGAGGATGATCCGACTGACGGGCGTCGAAAACAATCAATTGGTCATCAACAGGATCTACAGCGCCCATGGCGGATAGTATAGCCTTCTTTTGAGAAGGACATGACTAGAGGAGTTCTAGTGTTGAAATGGCGGCAGGATACTGCGCCAAAACATCTACTGCACTATACGAATGAGCAGCTCAACCAAAAGTAGCATTTTGGTGTAATGGGCCTTTAGGAACCTTTATAGGGACCTCAATTTTGGGTTGAGGGATTTGTAAAGGACCATTTGGTGTCGAAAGAGGCTCTGTAGGACCTAAATAAGGTGACTCGGGGATAAATGAAGCGGGAGGCGTGGGGTACTGACGATACCGAGTTTGAAGGTTAAGGTCGACAGTGAGAGGTTGGTCAGAAGTCATCATGAGAATCTGGTAATTGGAGGAACTGGAAGGGGAAGGTTAAGTGGTTACCAGGGCATGAGGTGGTTAAGTAGACATGAATCCTTGTTGAGGGAAAGGATTGATAAACATGGCGGGTTGAGAAGTAGCTGCATTGGGAGGAACAGTAGGGGAGGAATGATGTCCCTGCAATGTAGCATGAGACTCCCACATCTACTGCATCTGTGGTAATAGGGGACAATCGTGAGTGTAATGACCATAAACACCAGAACACGAACATGGCTTATTGGTGCGAAGAGGCCTATCCAGCTTGGGCTAAGAGCCCTGTGGCTGGTTAGCAGTGTTAGAATCAATACTTGGAGGATTGGATCCACGATTGCCAGAGGCAGATTGATTTTGATTTCCTTTCCTCTTTCTTTGATAAAAAGGAAGATTAGTCGCGCCCTGCTGTGCAAATAATTGGCTTGGAGGGGGTAGTAGTTGCTGTTGCGGGGGTTGAGAAGGAAAGGGAGCTAGAGGTCCAAATGCTAGAGGAGCTGGGACACCAGGCTGTGGGTAAGGATAAGGGTTAGGATGGGCAACATTGAGGTAAGTAGGAGGGTGGGAAAAAGGAGAAGGCATGTCGTATCCTGGATACATGTTACCTGGAAGGGGGAGAGTGCTGGAGGTGCTAGCCCCTCCCGGAGGGAAACCATAGCCCATAGGAGGTTGAGCGTAGGTATGTGAAAGAGCTCCAATGATACCGTCAACAGAGTGAGATGCCCCCGGGGTGTTAGCACCACCGGGTTTGGGGAGGTCAGGAAGGAAGGTATAAACATAACTAGATTGAGCATAGATGAGGTCGTATTTCAAGGCTATTTGGAGGGTGGCTTCTTCGGCTTGAGGGAACTGGGATGCAACATCTTTGCCAATGGCAGGTAAGAGAGAGCGAAGGAACCAGTCCATATAGACCCGATCTTCAAAGGTGGGAGCTCGACATAAGCTCCTTCTTCTCCGCCATTCCTGGACATGAGCGGAAAGGCGGGTTGAAGAGGATTGAAAAAAAAAAATCAAGAGTTCTGTACCAGTGTCGTATCGGAGAGGGAGCTGGAAATAAGATAAGAAGGCTTATTCAATGGTCGCAAAGGTGGTATGGGAAGAGGCAGTATGATCAACATACCATTTAGAAGCTTCGCCAGTAAGTGTGCGTTGGAACAATCTAAGACGGATGGAATCATCAGTAATGGAATTGGATGAACACCACAGGTGGAAAGATCGAATATGGTTGGAGGGATATTCACTAGCAAGGCCTTCGAACTTGGGAATGTTGGAGGGGAGCTTGGTTGGCATAGCAGGCCAACTAACATCATGGCAGATAGGATCGTTGATCAATTGATTGAAATCGGGGAGACTGAGACCAGCCATATAAGGGAGCAATGGCACATTCGAGGTAGTTCTCGTGGTGGTTCCACTAGCAACAAACCCAGTAGTAGGATTGGGGTTGCTAGCGTTAGGTCCCGAACTAGACATGGTGAAGGTAATAGGGGGAGAACCAGAAGTAGGGGGGGAACCTAAACAATCAGAAGAAGAGTCAGAGTGCGGACTCGGGGGAGGACTAACTCAACGATGGCTGGAGAGGGTAAGTCGACCAACCAGAAACTAAGGGTGAAGGCCAAGAAGTCTCCGGGATAAACGCCTTGGAAGCGCAATGATGACGGGAAGAAGAAAAACCAGCAAGGGCAAGAAGGTGCAAAATCAAGTGAGGTCAATGTTGAAACAAGGGTAGAGAGGTGCAGTGTCAATTGATTTTAAAGTCTTTGCCAGGTGGTGTTAACCAGGCTCTTATTCACTTAGGGTCAGTGTGTGGCATGTGTTAATTTTAATTTTTAAACCCAGACGTTTTGAGAGTAAAAGAAAAAGTGTGCTACATAACTAAAAATAAATCTGCAGAGAACAATAAATAAGACTAAAATAACAAAAAAATAATAGCTAACAATGCATCGATCTAACCCAGGAAGGCGGGTCTCTCAAAACTAGTCTAAAAGAGGGAAAAAATCTAATCAAAACACACTAAAAAGAGGAAAATAGATCTAAGGTTGGGAGGGATAGGGATCTAAAAGATAAATTTACTGAAAAGAGGTGCAAAAAATAGCAAAGAGGCAGAGGTAAGGTTGCTGCAACAAAGAGGGAAATCAGCTAAAGGTAGAAGGGACAAGGAGGCGACCCTAGAGGGAAACCCAAACAAAACTATATGAGGTGATTTGAAAGGGAGGAGAGCTGATCTAGAGGGATCTGAAAATGAGGTATCAGATTTGGAAAGGAGGTTGAGACTCTGAAAATTCAGACGTCTGAAACAGCTAAAACTCTTCCACAAAAAGTGGAGGGTACTAAAGCCCTAGGGGGCGAGATTCTCACTTAGTTGAGTAAAACAGATCGGAAACAGGTCTAAACGGGCGGAGACAGAGGCTGGAAAACCCTGACAGAAGCTTCAGATAAACCCAGAAAAATTGCTGGAAAAGTGCAGGTCGCAGGTTCTGACCTGTTTTCAGTCCAAGTCACAATTTTTAGGCAGAAAAATGCATCCTCCAGTCCAGGTCGCAGGTTTTAGGCCGATAAGTGTGACCTGCAGATCCGGGTCTCTTAGCGGCATATTTTAGAAAAATTTGTCATCTCAGCTGTCGCTGATGTCTGTCACCTACGCAATAGGGCCAAAAACACGCAGAAGTTAAAAATTTTAATGTTTGAGCATTTTAGAGGTGAAAAATACCCTAAAAATAGGAAAAATAAAAAACTGAAGACAAACCCTGGGGTCTGAAATCGGTGGATATGCAGGAATAGATAAAACGACAGTGGTCATAAAATAAAAACTGTGTGGAGTCTGCAATTGCTAGTATGAATCTTTTGTCGATAAAAGACCACTTTGTTAGGTTCCCATGATTTGGCCGATTGGTGAGCCAAATGACAATGTAACATTAAACCAAGCTTTGGAGCCCAAGGACCTAGCCTTCCTGGACTCAGAGAGGGCTCTCTCTATAGGTGTAAGGGATATCTGTGTGTTTTCTTATTCGTATTCTGATTTTAGGCTAGTTATGAAGTAAGTTTTTGATTTTTGGTTTTTTTTAAATTGTGAGGGATGAAACTGATCAAAGATATAAAATAGATAACAAGATGTAGATTAACTGGGCTATGGGGTCAAAAGGTCAAGAAAGCTATAAGATGACGATACAAGGATGTTGAAGGGACGATTTGATTTCAAGGTAGAAAGGATCTTTGGGCAAAATGGAGTAAATGGAAATCAAGTTTGTGAACAACGAAGAGTTTCAAGCATCACTGGTTCAATAGATAACATAAACATGGTAAAGAAAACCCTTAATCATGCAAAATGTAACTACAAACTAATCAACACATAGAAACAAACATTTCAACCATGCATAGAAGTATAAGACCCTCTAACTTTGGGAAATGGCTATCAGACTTTGGAGAAAACACATAAGACGGACTAACAACTCAAAATACTATGCCGGAACGCCTAAACACAGTCTTTAAGTTATTGGGCACTTTGACAAACAAGCTTTCATAGTTTTAGGCAAAGGGCTAGATCGGGACTAGGCCTCCTTGGTTCAAACAAAATGATAATCTTAATCAGTCAAAGAGATAGTTTCATGGCTGGAACTATGGACATTCATAGGTAAGCAGGGCACACCATACATCCTACTCAACATGCATAGAACTATTAATGAAACTAGCAACAATATCCTCAAGTTATTAAAGAGCAGTTAAGAATTCTTTAATACAACTAAGGAAGAAGAAAACATGAAGGCTATGAAGATTCAGGAATTTTGAGGTGCCTCCGTGGGCATATCTCAAACTTAATCTCTACTGATCTATAGCAAGCAAGAAACATGTATCATGAATGAAAACTAGAAGACAACAACAAAGCAAGAAACACTATACCATTCTACCATGTCATGGAATCCATCAACAATCCTTCATCATCTGTCCAAGAACATTCAAGAGGCAATCCAAAAGCATAACACAAGTATTTTCTCCAAAGCTCATATGACCAATATATTGCTTCTCTTCTCAAGTTCAGTCTTCTTTACAAATGAGAGCTTGTGGAATAAATAGGCTCAAGTGAGGAAAACCTCATGGTTCAACTTCCATCCTCATTGGCCTAATAAAAATATCTAAACTTGTCCTTGAGGCTTTGCAAATCCCAAGGCACAAAATATCCCATAAAATATCTAAAAAAAAGCTAAAAATGGGAATTATATTGACTTTACATCATTTTCCAAGTGCAAAAATAGCTAAACGCACATTTGGAAAAAGCAGATTTTTGAGGTTCAAAAATTACAAAAATACTTCAAATTTACATTAGAAAAAGGTCCCCTGACTTGCCGGAAACATTTGGCAGCCTTCCTGATGTCGAAACAAGGCTCATAATAGCTCGTTGGAAAGCTCTGAGTGTTTACTTTCCGTTGCAACTGAAATCACTCCAATCCGATGCCTAGAAGTCCTCCAAATCTGCACCTGTGTGTAAAAAGCCAGAAAAAGACAATTTGCTGATAGACCGGGCAGAATGTGCAAAATGCGAGCCTTGTTCGCTGTTTTGAAGGGGAAAATGATCTCCAAATGCTCTGAAAATCACTGAGGGCCTTCTCATGAAATTATGGCATCCGATGGTACCCTTCTCCTCCCTTGACGAATCCTTAAAATGAAATGGCGAATTTATGAGTTTTTTACCAAAAACCCAAAAATGCCAAAAAACCAAAAGTTGTCAAAATGGGCCCAAAATTGGAATGCATGACCCTCAAGGGTCCTTAGCAACATGCTCTAAAGCTGAAGCCAAAATATCAAGTGTTGATGTGTCTTTCTTCTCTTTCCGTGCCGGGCGCTTCCCCTTTGCTTCCTTCAGTTTTGCTTGGGTGGCCTTTAGCTTGCGCCGGGCAAACTGATTCAACTTTTGATAGTGCTGTGTCATCTTCCTTTGTAGCTCCAAGTCTCTGTTTTCCTTTTCACAAGTAAAATACTTCATTATGAACTTCATTAGAGGAGCATAGCTGTCAAGAAGATAAGAAAAAGGAAAAATAGCAGTGCAAGTATCTCTATGCTCAGGCTTGATGAAAGGCTTGTAATCATCCAAGTCAAGATGGGTCTGTTTGAACCATTTCTCGCCATGATATGGAATTTTTGTGGCTTTGGACACTAACCTTGGGGAAAACTTGAAATCAAGGTCTGCTACCTAGAAATGCTTGTTCTAGAACCTCAGGGCACATAGGTGTGTCAAGGGCGAGAAAATTTTGACCTCCTGTATCTTCTGGTAGAAATCTAGACAACCTACCTCATGAAAGTTGAAAAGGATGGATGGATGAGCATTGACCTCCTCTGTAGAGATTGGCTCATATATTTTATGCAAACCACTTCTATTGTCCTGCTTAGGAGGCATTTTGACCTAGATGTGCTTTTGAAGAACCAAACAGCCTCACTGTCTATAAACTACCTTCTTGGAGCCAAACTGTGTCAATTCACTGTCTTGATAGTGAAAAATTGTCTTTGAATGACTTCAACAACTTTCCTCACAATACAAAACCCCCGCTCTTTCAAAAAGTGGCCTTTCCACCTTTAAAGTATCTCAGCCAGCAGACCTTTCAATAAGAGACCATTCAGTGGAAAGGAGACAAACTGTTAGGTGAATTTTCTGTGTAAAGTGTCAAGAAATCACCTTGCTCCTGTGAAGTTTGGAGGTCAACAACACATTTTTATCTTTGTCCAAAGGTAGACTTTCCAATCATTACAAACCTGCCTTTCCTAGTGTGCCAATCACTCAACAAACTTATGTCTTGTGCAATCAACCCTTAGTGTAAACATCCAGTCAAATGCTACAGTTTATGTGACAAGGTGACAGAGTTAAAAATGCTCCAAAAGTTTCAACAGAGGCTGTATAGCTTATTCCTTTCAAAAGCTAAGACTTCCTTTCAATATAGAATACTAGTCCTCCTTGGAAGAATGCCTCTATCATTCCTTTGTTTTTTATTTATGCACAGGGTTTATTTCATTCCACACAACTGCTCTCTCCACACTCTAGTGCTCCTTGCACTAATCTGACCTACCACCTTCCAACTGTATATGGCAGTTTTTCTCACAATTTCAAACAAAGCATATGCCTGACAGCTTTGACCTTGTTTCACCAGGGCAGTAAGGCAAATTTATGGTTTTTTAAACAACAATACAGCGTGAAAGCCTTTTAATGTCTCACCAGTCAATAGGAATACATCATTTTGTTTTCATCCCAAAGTTTGAAAATGTGGCCTTTCTAACCCTTATACCACTTAATAATCCTTTGAAAGCTAAGGAGGGTGCAGTAAAATACCTCCACAAATTGATGGAAAACCCTTTGGAAAGCTTGAGCAACTTTGAGAGTGATTTGGAGGTGTAAACAAGTGCGCGGCACTCTGTAGAGGAAGAACATCGCACAAAAAGCCAACCGGGCGGCTTGTCGGGTCGTGGTCGGGCGCCGTGTACAGGCGCGTCACGTACATGTATAGGCGCGTCGCGCGATAGTTGAGCGCCCGTGTAAAAACTCTCCTCAGCGTGTCGCGCAGTTATAAACAGTCAAAACCTTCTTCAATTTTCTCAGAATTTCTTTGTTTGATGTTGAGGGCAGCGAAAGTGTTTAGCATGGAGTTGGGAGACTTCAAAATGAAAAAGCAACAGCTTTGACTCCTTTTAAAGTGAAGAGAAAATAACGGCCTTTTGATATCTGATTTTGAGAGGGTTTTTTTTTTTTTTTTTAAGTTTTGAACAACGTCTTTGTTCTCAAACAACAGTTGAACCATTATTTTTCTAGAACACAAATCGACACCCTTTGTTTGAATATGTGTCACAGCGGGGATAAGCAGCTCATTCATGAACCTGTCCCTCTTTTGAAATGAAAACCACCCCTTTGAGATCATGAAACCTTGACTTCTTTCAAACTCCTCTCTCGCTTATAACATTTGAGCTTTTTATCTATTGCAATTTGTGTCAGATGAGCTTTCTTTGACCGTGGATAAAAAAGAACCTCTGTTGACAACTGTATGTGCAGACCTTGTTTTACAAAGGGCCAATCAACTCAAACAATACCAAATTATTCCCAAATTCCCAAACTGATCCAGTTTTTGGTTATTGAGGATATTGAGTATCTGCTTCTCACAATCTTTCTTCAATGATATTGAAACTGTTAGTTTACAGGTTTTACCTTGAGATTCAAAGGCAATGAAAAACTTGCAATTATTTTGGAGATCTACTTCTTTACCTTCATTCAAAATGCAACAATATAGTACTGTGACCTGTCTTTACAGGGAACCTGCTTTCCTTTGTGATAGTGGCATGAAGACTTTCTTTGACCAGGTTTCAATACCTGAAAACATGTCATGATCTTTGTGCATATGTGGAGACTAGTAAACCTATCTGCGATACCCTTTTTGCTGAAGAAGGAGCTGAAATGTCACCTCAATATCCCCTTTCATATCCTGGTTTTTCTTTGTTATCTAAAAAGAAGACACCTATAGAGGATATTTTATATTGCAGGAGGTTTTCTTTGGCATTCTGACGGAAGTCCCTTTTCTCTTTTGCAACATAAACTAACATTTTTGCTTTGGATGTTATGGGTATAGTCTTGTCCACTGTGTAAACTGAATTAGATGGCAGATGCTACTTGGATGTAGATGCAACTGTTAGGTGCCTTTGAGTTTTCCTCTTTGACTGTAGATAGAAGACAAAGCAGGGGATAATACACCAAAGTTAAAAGAAAATGAAACAAGGAGAGCTGCCCTTTTGTTTCCTGTGAAGGAGGTCTTCATTGTCTCATTGCAGTGCTCTTTGCTGAGGGAAACTGAACTGTCACCCACTGGCCTTGGTCAAATTATGATAATTCATTTGAAAGATAACCTCTGAGAGTAGGGAGATTAGTACTCTTTGAAAAACAACCATTATTTCTTTTGCCTGTGTAATGACATGACCTGTCAGCCTTTCTTCAATTTGGTTTTGTTGGAGCAGCAGGCTGTATATAACTAGAATTGTTTTCACTAATGACATGTCTCCCAAAGTTTTAGAACTTCATATCATGACCTTTTTATATCTCTGTGTTGAGAAGATAAGTATGTGGGCTGTGAAAAAGCAGCTATGATTACTTACAGACACCAAGGTTCCTTTTGGCCACTTTCTTCTAATGGAGCTCTGAAATCACCAAAATTGTTGCATCTGAAGGATATACTTGTCTTGGTGGTGGAGTGTGGATTGCAACAACTTGACTTATACTGGTGCTTTGACTAATACCAAGATGCCTTAAGTCTGGGATTGTATACTACTTTCCTGCCTCTTCTTTATGTTCATCCAGAGACCATGGACTGTTTTTCACATTTCAAAAGGAAAAAAAGAACATATAGGGGTCTTTTCACTGAAGTATTTTCCTGCTCAAGACTGATTGAAGCTATCCATATTAACACCCCTGCAGAGATATTTGTTATGATAGCTTTGATTGAGGAGTCCCTTTTTATGTGCCCTGATGATGACTGAAACTTCAAATGATTCCCTTTCTTAGGACACAAGACCAAAAACTCTGTTTTCTTTTGTCTTGCACATTTCATATCTTAGCCCTGTTTTGATCATCACTTTCACTCAGAAACCTAGAGTCACTATTTTATTGTCTAGTAAAAAACAAACTTGTGCTTATAGTAAGTTTTGCAATCCTTTAATTCAATATTGACCATCACCCTCTGCTTGTAGATGAAGGAGGTTCTTGGCCATGACAAATTACAAGTCTGTTTGACAGTTTTGTCTTTATTCTACTATGTTTTCATGCTGAATGGAGTTGCCAGGTTTTTATGAGAAACTCTGTGTCTTGCAGATATATCTCTGGCTCATGTTTACATTTGAGAAGCAGTTGTTCTTCTAAATGTAGATTCAAGAAATTTCTTCTGAGATGATGACATGTTTCCTGTCTTTGTCAAATCCATAAAACACTGTAAAACACCTAAAATCAGCTTGAGACTGTGGTCTATGCATTGCTGAGACTTAGGGGTGTGTAAGTGGCGCGACTTAGGGATGTTATCAATTTCATTTGCAGAGTGGGAGGTCTGTCATGATTGGTCTGTAGCAGATGGAGGTTTTTTGGCCTTTTGATGGTTGCCAAGGGTAAAATGCCTTAAAGCGCCACTTCCTAACTTAAGGGAGGCTTTTGAAACAGACTTGGATTGTCCTTTTAGAGCTGATGGGCAGACCAGTAGGGCTAAAGCTATATAGGATAGTGATAATGAGGTTTAACCTTGACTTGGGCGGACTGAAAATTAAGAGGGCGAAAAAAAATTTTATGAGGGTTTTCTAGATGACAAATTGACATATGGAGATTAGCTTCTAGAAAACTCAGCTATGGATCTAGTCATCACTAACAAGTGAAAAATATTGATGACTAACACACTTTAGCTACGCATAACAAATAGCCCTAACATCAATTATGGCTGCCAATATCTTCAAATATGCAGTTAGTTGATCCAAATAAAGCTGCACAAATCCAGATCTATGCATAAAAAGACATTAAACT
>JAXQQM020082373.1:0-194906 GCA_034641835.2 Pinus albicaulis | reverse complement strand
TCTTCAACATGTTGGGAAAAATACTGAGAGGGGGGGGTGAATCAGTATTTACTGCATATTCAAAACTTTTTACTTTTTCATGCTCTAAAACCCATACGCTACTTTGCTGAAGCCAACTAGCGTATGTACGCGGATATCCTTCATAAAACTCGTGTATACACAGAGATTTAATTATGCCATTGATTCTTCACTTATATCATTCCATCATTCATTCATTAGATGTTCTATAAACAGTAAAAAAGTGCAGTAAGAACAGAATAAACCATCACACATAAGCATCACACATGAACACCAGGATTTTAGGTGGAAACCCAAGTCGGGAGAAAACCACCGCTGCAGTTGCTCAGCCTTCAATATTTTATTATAGAGAAAACATCTTACAACATATATGCTGGCGCAGACTTGACCAGCACGCAGGCACCCACCTGCGCTCGTTTACCAGCCTCTCCTGGAAGGGAGCTCCAACCCCCTGACTCGTTTACCAGCCTCTCCTGGAAGGGAGCTACGACCCCCCGATCTCGTTTACCAGCCTCACCTGGAAAGGAGCTACGACCCCCTGACTGAAGGCTACAACCCTCAGCACCTCTATGGACCACGTTTCATCAATTTTCACACTGGATCCAAAGCTTCCTTTAGGACACCACTTGCAGGCCACGTTTCATCAAATTTTCAGACTGGACCCACTCCATTCATTTAAGCTCAATCATACATCAAACTGAAACTTATCAATTCAGACAACCCAGAACTGTAGAATACATCATTCACAGACAGCAGTAACACAGCAGAATAGATCAGACATTTCATACCCCTTGCTTCAGCAAACCCTAGTTTGCATACGCGCTTTCCTTTCACTGATACCGCGTATATACGCGCCTTCTTCCATACAAACCTGCGTATACTTCAGTACAAATTATAGAGCTGATTTCACTGCGCATACGCGCTTTCTATTCAGCGAAGCCACGTATATATGCGCTTCCTCTTTGGCGAACTAGCGTATCGATCTTCAACCATTATAGAGCAGCATACTTCTTCAGATCAGATATTTAGTTCTGATTTATCCTTTTACTTCAGACAGATGTTCGCCTCATCTCAGATCTAAGCCTTCCATAAAAAGATCTAGCAGATACAAATACATTCCAGATCTAGATTCCCTTATTCATCATTTTCTTCATTGGTGCATCATGCATTCAGATCTATCATCAAACCTTTACCCTTTCCATACAGATATACTTCATAGAGAAGTATTCATTCAAGTTCAGACATCTTGCTCCCACTCTCATGATTTGCACAATGAATTTCTTCTCCTTATATAGGTTTATCCTTTTTCAATACCACGGGCCCCTTTTTCAATACCATGAGCCAAAGCAATACCATGAGCCTTCAATACCACGGGCCCCTTTTTCAATACCATGAGCCAAAACAATATTACTTCCGATGGTATTCCTGGACGGGGTCACATAGACGAATCATTACTCAATACAATGGGTCAATACCATGGTGGTTACCCCTGGTTTTTCACTTTATGAGCGCTTTTTCCCATATGAAACTTGGAACGTTGTTTCCCGCGTGCATACGCGACTTCTTCTAGACAAATCCGCGTATTCCTTGAGACATACTCTTTTCATCATAGATCTAACACATACTTAATTCCTTTCTTCATTACCTTATGTACTCACTGTAGATACATCAGATTTTCATCTTTAAACAGGTTCATCAAGACATATTCTATCAAGCACAAATTCATCAAGTAGGTTCCCATCATCTTCATCAGGTGGGTTGCCATTCAAGATCAACTCTCTACATCATATTGTTCAACAAACATCATGTCACATCAGATTTACATCATTTACCAAGTCCATCAAGTCAAGAATAACTTCATCAGGTGTATTTCCATCAAGGACAAAACATGCCAACAATCTCATGTCTTCATCTTCATTCAGTGGGTTGCCATCAAGGACAACACTTTGCATCATATTTCCAACAATCTCCCCCTTTGGACTTGATGGCAACCACGATGGTGTTTGATCACCACAACAGATAGGTACATTAAAAATACAATGACAACATGTCACTTTCCCATTTTTGACACCATTCTTTCTCTTCATTCAAACACCATGTCACTCTCCCCCTTTGACATCAAGGGCAAAGGGCGGATCAAAACCAACACACTCTCCCCTTTTCTCCTCATGTAGAAGAAACGTTCTGCAGATCTGATATATACTGAAGTGACCAAGCTCCCCCTGAGTTCATGCTGAATCTTCAAACATATTTTTCAATGAAGTATATGACTCTATGAACTTCCTATCACCAATGACTCATACTTACATCAAAGATCCATCCAAGTGGATTTACATATGAGACTCAACTACCCAACCAAGTGGGTTTACAAATTTGACTCAGCTACCCAACCAAGTGGGTTTACAAAATTTGACTCAGCTACCCAACCAAGTGGGTTTACAAATTTGACAAGTCCTTACATGACTGAATATTACAATTTTACATCATGGGTCTCAACAAGACCTTTTCATCAAATTACAAATAAGACCATTTAGGACCAACACCAGAAAATCCTCAAGAAAGAGAACATGTTTCAGAATAATGCCAACAATGCATTATACTCAGCAAAGCTAATGCTCCCCCTAAATCTGTGCATCCAAGCATCCTTTCCATATGACTAAGGCTCCCCCTTATTTTGTGCATCCTGAACACTTTCACCAATAAATCATCAAGGCATCTTTATCAAAACATTAGAAATAGAATTATGAGAACTGGAACACCACCAGAGATACCAAACAGTATCAGAGATACCAAACAGCACTGCAGCTGTGCTGAAGAAAGCTGACCCCAAGCAGAAATTTGTCAGCAATCAAACATACGTGGTTTTATGTGAATGAACTCGCGTATATACGCGACTGTGTTTCATTAAATCCGCGTATCCACTACCATCTTCTATATTTCAACCAGATCTGATCCTCTGTGAGGCAAAGACAGTGTTCAGCTTCTTTCTGAGATATTTGAATGCTTCCCTGGAATACAGATAGATAGAACAGTGTAGTTGTGTCTTCAAGCGTCATCCAATGGTTGTAGCATAAGTACATTAGTAACCAAGCCTTCAGATTCTTTGCAGCATCAATACATTCTTTCCAAGAGAAATTATCATACCAGAACAACATCTTCAAATATGTGTCAATCATCCATGTGGTCCAATATCACCATGATCTTTAAGATTTAACATGAAGTAACATATGCAGGGAAAAGATCTCAACCATAGTAACAAAATCTGCATGATCTATTCTTATTTATGAATCAAATGACTTCCAACTCATCCATGTGTGAGCACCAAAGATACTTTTCAGCAAACAGGGCTCAAAATCTCATCATAATAAACCATATACCAAGTCATCATCATTTGAGCATGAGTATCACAATAACCAAAGAATAAGCAGTCATAGTGCCAACAATGCAATCATTAGTATTCAACCTGCTGCTCCCCCTGAACTAGTGCTCCTCCTTAACTTGTGCAACCTGAATACGTTCATCAGCAAGTCATCAGCAACAATCTCTGTATTATCTGTCCTTATCTTTGAATTATAAGACTTTCATTTCAGCAACGAATACTCTTCATCAAAAAAGAAAAACAGGACTCATCCATAATCTTCAACATAAGAAACCAAGTATCATATCATCATTATTTAGAACTGAGAAAATAAGCTGATACTGAGTCAATAATACAGTTATTAACAGTCAGACTGATGCTCCCCCTGAACCTCTGCTCCAGATCTTCAGCTATCATATAAATTCTCTTATCATCAATGCATACGCGACTGTGTCTGCTGGAACTCGCGTGTATACGCGACTTTTGTTCATAGAACCCGCGTATGGAAAGTGAAGCATAGAAATTTTCACATTCCTTCATCTCCCCCTGAACTTGTACTTCCTGTACCTGTCTTCTTCATATCAGATGCTCTGTCAGAAATACATACAACCAGAATAATCAAATCAACCATGAGAGTCATCATACATTGCTCCCCCTGTGACGATACATTACTAAATCTCATAATGTATCCCACATCATTCCTGCAGTCAATAAGAAAAGTCAGCTTCAAAAGCGGATGACTGCAGTAGGTCAAAATTCCCTACGTTTCTGATCAGTCCTCCATCTTTTTCCAGATTTGTTTAAACTTTCTATTTGTGTGCTGGAAGTTATCCAATTTCTCATATCTGTTCAACCTGCATTCCTTTTCTACATGTCCATACTTGTTACAAAAATAACATCTCATGTGTCCAGAGAAATAAGCATAAGAATCATAATGAGTATTTCTAATCTTCCTCCTTTTACAATCAGCTGCTTTATGTCCATACTTGTTACATGAAAAACAATATCCCTTGAAGCTACCAGAGTACCTTTATGAGTAGAATCTGTTTGTTTATGGCTGAATTGTTCTGCTTCTGCAATTTGCCGCAACATGCCCATAATTATGACATTTAAAACATTCAACGTTCTTGAATGAATTCCTTTGAGAATTCATGATTGTTGGTTGATCTTTTGTCTCTTCAGGTTTAGTATTGACATCCTCTGAATTTTTAGCACTTCCTTGTGAGCTAGATTCTCCTTTAACAGTTTCATGGAAACCAAGACCAAGTTTGATAGCAGGAGACCTTTGATTACTCAGAATATTGTCCAAGATATTAGTACTATCTTGAAACCTCAAAAGTTTAACCTTTTCTTCTAATTTACCTTTGAGAATGTTTGCCTCAACCTCCAAGGCTTGACATTGCTTTGTCATGCTTTCTTCTTTCCTTCTTCCATCTTCTACTTGATCCTTCAGATTTAGAATCTCTTCTTTCAACCAATTTTCGTTTTCTTCACATGTTTGTTGTAGCTCTTCATTCTTCTTATTTTATTTTTCCAGATCTTCTTTGAGAGAGATGATTTCTGCTTCAAGGCCTTCCTTTTCAAATGACAGAGGTTCTTCATTCTTCTTGCTTGATTTTTCAAGATCTACATTTAGATCGTTGATTTCTGCTTCTAGTTCTTTAATTCGATTGGATGCATAAGTATGAAACCTTTGATACTTGTCCACCTGTCCATTCAGCATTTCTATTTGATCTTTCATTTGAGAGATCATCTCTTTGTAGATAGAACCTTTCTTATCAATTTCCTTTTGTTGTTCTTCAACTTTGATCTTGATAGCTTGTTCTAGATCCACAACTTTACTTTCACTTTCTACACCATTGCTTGCACAAAGAAGATTACAAGGGCCCAAATCACTATCAGATTCATATTCTTCAATTTTCTGAGATATCTCCTTGCTTCGAGTAGCCTTCTTCTTTTTCCTCTTTGCCATGAGCACTTGTAGAGCTTCGTCAGAATCTGTTTCATCTTCTTCAATTTTTGCTATACATGATTTCTAAGGTATCTCCTTTCCTCGAGTAACCTTCTTCTTTTGCTTCTTTGCCATGAGCACTTGTAGAGCTTGGTCAGAATCTTCTTCATCTTCACTGGACACTTCATCATCATTTGCATAATAACTCTTCCTCTTTTCAAATTGTTTTCCTTTACCATGTTTTTCTTTATAAGGACATTTAGCAGCATAGTGACCAACTTTTCCACACTCAAAACATTTGAAGGGAAGCTTACCTTTGAATCTTCCAATTCCTAGTTGGAGTTTTCTCACGAAATTTGCTTCTTCTTCATCGGATATATAGTTGGATTCTTTGACAACTTCCTTTTCTTTTCCTCTTGCAGATACCTTAAAAGCAGCTTCTTTGATTTGAGAAGGACCTCCTTGTCTCATTTCAAAAGCAGTCAGAATACCATGTAATTGAACAACAGTAAGAGTTTGCAGATCTTGCCTTTCTTCGATAGCTGAAACTTTAGAATCAAATTTTGAAGTCAAAGTTCTTAAGACTTTTTCCACCAGAGTAGTATCGGTTATGGTTTCACCCAAATTTATCATCCGATTTACAATATCATCTAGATGAAGAAAGAAACTGGCAACACTCTCATCACTATGCATCTTCAAGTTTTCATATTCAATTCTAAGAGTTTGGAGTTTTGCACTTTTTACCTTTGTATCTCCTTCATAGCTCAGAATGATTTTGTCCCATATTTCTTTTGCTGAATGTAGCTGCATCACTTTAGCAAATTCTGATTCAGACATGCTTCCTAACAAGACATTCACTGCTTTGGCATTGATTTCATACTTCTTCCTTTTTGCTGCATCAGTAGGGATACTTGCTGGGTATTGATAACCTTCTTCCACGATTGCCCATACATCTGCACCAAGACTTTGCAGATATGCTTTTGTGCGTACCTTCCAGAATATCAGATTGCTTCCATTGAATAGAGGTGGCTTTATAGACATCACTCCTTCTTGACTTCCCATTGCGACGGATCTCCTTCAAGCGATCAAGCTTCTGCACAAGGACCTGCTCTGATACCAATTGTTGGGAAAAATACTAAGAGGGGAGGGTGAATCAGTATTTACTGCATATTCAAAACTTGTTACTTTTTCATGCTCTAAAACCCATACGCTACTTTGCTGAATCCAACTAGCGTATGTACGCGGATATCCTTCATAAAACTCGCGTATACACAGAGATTTAATTATGCCATTGATTCTTCACTTATATCATTCCATCATTCATTCATTAGATGTTCTATAAACAGTAAAAAAGTGCAGTAAGAACAGAATAAACCATCAAACATAAGCATCACACACGAACACCAAGATTTTAGGTGGAAACCCAAGTCGGGAGAAAACCACCGCTGTAGTTGCTCAGCCTTCAATATTTTATTATAGAGAAAACCTCTTACAACATATGTGCTGGTGCAAACTCCTACCAGCACGCAAGCACCCACCTGCGCTCGTTTACCAGCCTCTCCTGGAAGGGAGCTACGACCCCCTGACTCGTTTACTAGCCTCTCCTGGAAGGGAGCTACGACCCCCTGCTCTCGTTTACCAGCCTCACCTGGAAGGGAGCTACGACCCCCTACTCTCGTTTACCAGCCTCACCTGGAAGGGAGCTACAACCCCCTGACTGAAGGCTACAACCCTCAGCACCTCTATGGACCACGTTTCATCAATTTTCACACTGGATCCAAAGCTTCCTTTAGGACACCACTTGCAGGCCACGTTTCATCAAATTTTCAGACTGGACCCACTCCATTCATTTAAGCTCAATCATACATCAAAATGAAACTTATCAATTCAGACAACCCAGAACTGTAGAATACATCATTCACAGACAACAGTAACACATCATAACAGATCAGACATTTCATACCCCTTGCTTCAGCAAACCCTAGTTTGCATACGCGCTTTCCTTTCACTGATACCGCGTATATACGTGCCTTCTTCCATACAAACCTGCGTATACTTCAGTACAAATTATAGAGCTGATTTCACTGCGCATACGCGCTTTCTATTCAGCGAAGCCGCGTATATACGCGCTTCCTCTGCGGCAAACTAGCGTATAGATCTTCAACCATTATAGAGCAGCATACTTCTTCGGATCAGATATTCAGTTCAGATTTATCTTTTTACTTCAGACAGATGTTCGCCTCATCTTAGATCTAAGCCTTCCATAAACAGATCTAGCAGATACAAATACATTCCAGATCTAGATTGCCTTCTTCATCATTTTCTTCATTGGTGCATCATGCATTTAGATCTATCATCAAACCTTTACCCTTTCCATACAGATATACTTCATAGAGAAGTATTCATTCAAGTTCAGACATCTTGCTCCCACTCTCATGATTTGCACAATGAATTTCTTCTCCTTATATAGGTTTATCCTTTTTCAATACCACGGGCCCCTTTTTCAATACCATAAGCCAAAACAATACCATGAGCCTTCAATACCACGGGCCCCTTTTTCAATACCATGAGCCAAAACAATATTACTTCCGATGGTATTCCTGGACGGGGTCACATAGATGAATCATTACTCAATACAATGGGTCAATACCATGGTGGTTACCCCTGGTTTTGCACTTTATGAGCGCTTTTTCCCATACGCGACTTGGAACGTTGTTTCCCGCGTGCATACGCGACTTCTTCTAGACAAATCCGCGTATGCCTTGAGACATACTCTTTTCATCATAGATCTAACACATACTTAATTCCTTTCTTCATTACCTTCTGTACTCACTGTAGATACATCATATTTTCATCTTTAAACAGGTTCATCAAGACATATTCTATCAAACACAAATTCATCAAGTAGGTTGCCATCATCTTCATCAGGTGGGTTGCCATTCAAGATCAACTCTCTACATCATATTGTTCAACAAACATCATGTCACATCAGATTTATATCATTTACCAAGTTCATTAGGTCAAGAATAACTTCACTGTAGTTTGCCATCAAGGAACATTTAAACACATGTCACGCTCACATGTCTTCATCTTCATCTGGGTTGCCACTGGCACAAATACTCGCATCATATTTCCAACAATTCTCCCCTTTGACTCGATGGCAACCACGATGGTGTTTGGTTACCACAACAGATAAGCACATTGACACCATGTCACTCTCCCAATTCTTTGACACCATTATCTGCATTCAAACACCACAAGTCACTTCTCCTTTGACATCAAGGGCAAAAAAGGGCAGATCAAATCCAGCTTGGATCAAAACTAACACACTCACCCCTTTTCTCCCCATGTAGAAGAAGTCAGATTCCATAAGGCATCGAAGTGAATGCCTCGAGTTTATGCTGAATCTTCACACAACACATTTTTCAATGAAGTACACACCTATGAACTTCCTATCACCTAAAAGACCTAAGATGTAATTAAATATTCAACCAAGTGATTTGCCAAGGAGACTTAAGTACCCAACCAAGTGGGTTTACACATTTCAACTCGCCACCCATCCAAGTGGGTTACAAAATTTGATCTTACCTACCCAACCAAGTGGGTTTACACCCCACAAGTCCTTACATGACCGAATATTACACCTACATCATGGGTCTCAACAAGACTTTTCATCAAAACACAAGTATGACCACTTAAGACCAACACCTAGAAAATCCTCAAGAAAGAGAACATATTTCTCAGAACCATCATAATGCCAACAAAGCAATATACCAAGAACGCTAATGCTCCCCCTGAAAATATGCATCCAAACATCCGTTTCATATGACCAAGGATCCCTTAGTTTGTGCATCCCTAACACTTTTACCAACAAATCATCAAGGCATCTTTATCAAAACATGAGAAATAGAATTATGAGAACTATATAACACCTCCGTTAACTTCAAACCTATCCCAAACTCTAATGTTGAAGAAACCCAAAATTGACCAAAATTTCATCCAAATTGGTCCAATATTGAAGAAGTTATGACAAAAACAAATCTCTACCGAATGTCCCTTGAAAACCTCCACTAAATGTGGAGAAATCGGGAGTTAAGTCAGAAAAAATGGAAAATACCACCGATTTGGTGGTATGACTTCACTTTTAGTCGGGTGGTTAAGTCTTGCATTAATTTAATCGTTGGACATGTGAATGGTCCGCACCAATCGCTCTGCATGACGCGCTAATACGTTAAATTGTGGTATTTAGAAGTCCAGTTGGGCAATGATGGTGAACCCACCGAATCGTCGTTAAACTGCCGTGATAAACAACCATGGCATTTTTTTGTGGTTTTAATCGTTTTACGTGGTCACATATTCGTTCACCACCGCAACCGTCGAAAGGCTTATTTTAGCCGTCAGCTGAAGGGTTGCTTCGTCTCGGGACCACGGGCTCGTGAGGTCGTCTCTCCACTCACCATACAAAACATTCAACTAATACAACCCACTCCCCACGCGCTAAGTCGTCATTGGGCCAGGTAATGGTAAGCCGAACGATTACTTATGCTAGAGGCTGGTTGTTTGATTCCCCGCCGCCTCCAAAAGTTTTAATAGACCGTACTTGGGCCACTTGGTGGCTCCTAGCTGTCACTGCGTCATTTTCCCGAAAAACAAAAGTCAACCAATCCTCCAATCAAAAATGTGCCATATGTCAACATCCGATACACCCACACGGAATATTTCAAGAATATTCCTTGGGAATATTCCAAGGAATATTCTCGAAATATTCTTTGGAATATTCTTTTTTTATTATTTTCCAAAGTCAAAAGTCAACTTTGGGTTTGTTCTGAATTTTTAAGGATACCTAAGAATTCAAACCTCGCATAGCTTTCACATACGACGTTGGATTTGAGTGTTGTCTATGGCACTTAATCAAAGCGTCGAGGCCTATCCAATGCTCAGTTATAAACTGGACTCGAAAGGGCTCAATTTTGAGCATTTTTTAACTGGACTTGAGTCTGATCACCAAGAATGCTATCTTTAAATGCTTAGAAGATATATGTTTCTACCTAGTGAACTATGTGTAGAATACAGGAGGATAAAAACTAAGCTCATATTTTTTTAACCCCAAATAGAGTAGCTAGAAGATTAATTCCATAAAATAGTCAATTTAGAATGATATTAATTATTTATTATACCTTTATGAATATTTCAAACTACCCCATATATAACATACTTTCCTTTCTTTTCATTGGATGAAGGTCTCACTACATTTTTATCGCCACATTGCATTTGTTATGTATTTGAGTTGGACCCTAATTCATGCATAAAAGTGTCTCCTTTGGAATGTTTTATTCTCAAAAATGTGACAATTGTCAACAAAGTCACTAAATAAGATTGTTACTTCCTTATGTAGATTTATATTCACCTCCTTGATTAGTTATTATGATTCTAATTATGAAATGTCGTGATACCAGGATCTATCTATGAGCACTATTTTTAACACCATATCTTATGCTATGAAACCACATTCTAATCCAAAACAAAAGTAAAATCTTTTATTATTAGGGCATGGTTTAACTATCTACTGCACTAGATCCATCTTAACTCCGTATCTACTTCTGCGCCTCAGACAACAAATTTAGAGGTGCAACCTCTTTGAGTTCAAACCTGAGGAATGGTTTGCACCTCACTCGCAGGGATCAAATATCTAGAAGTGAAAACCTCTTTTTGAGTTCAAAATCCTGAGGAAAGGTTTTCACCCTTTAAAGGTTTGATCCCTTCGCCCGATAGATCAGAGTTAAGATGATCTAGGCTAGTTTTTTACACACATTTAAAAATAGATTTTTGAAATAGAGCTCAAAAAGAAGCAAGGTAAAATTAAATAATTCTAATTATGTAAGCAGAGTATGGATCTAGCTGTTTTTTACACATTTAGAAATAGATTCTTGAAATAGATAGGCAAGCAAGGAAGAACTTAAACTATCTAAATTTTGTATTAAGAGTCATTCATTACACATGATCGCATCCATGAAGGCGAAGTAGATGAAAAGGTAAAAGCAAAAAGGGTAGTAAAAAATAAAATGAAGGCAAACGAAATCAACCAAAAATCTATCTTAGTTCGTACTATGAAATCCTTTTCCATAAATATTATTTTTCACTTCATGAGTCCAAATCCTTTCTCACAAATATTACTTCACTCTTTCTCTACAAATATTACTTCATTCTTGGCACCTGGCCACACAGATGCTTCCTCTTCCTCACAAATGTTACTGACACTCTGATTTGTGTTAAATTTATATATTTCGGGAGAAAAGTGATATTCGTTTACATTACATCTACACATATTTCCTATACTGGCATTACATTTCTCACATTACATCTAAACATGTACGCCCAAAAAAAAAAAATTTCAATTGCACCCACATAAAATGGTTTAACAATTTCACATAAAATGGTTTTCTAACACCACACAAATACACTTATACTAGAAAAGTTGGCACCCATCCCCATAGACATCATCCCCTTCCCCAGACATCATCCTCAGAGCCATCACCATAGACATCGCCCCCATCACTATCATAGCCATCCTCGTAGCCTTCACCAGAGGTCATCCCCATCACCATCATTGCCTCAATCACCACCACCATGGACATCATCCCCATCACCATCATAGCCTCAATCACCACCGTCACAAAACGTTAGACCACATCTCCATAACCTCCAAAATTTTCATAACTATGATCAACTCCAACATCCTCCTCTCACCTCCCACCCTTGGAAAAATCGAGAGGATCTAAATAGCTCAAAAATGCAATCATTAGGCTTTTGAATCATCAATCATGTACTAATCTTTCTCACTAGGTTTTGAGTTGTTTGATTAGTTATCATCATCAATACTAACTACTTTCATCACTATTACAATTATCATTTTCCTAATCCTCAATCTTTTAATTATGTACTTATCTTCACCGCAATAATTACTATTACTCCACTCACTATTATCATCACTTTCACTTTGGCTTTCATACATATTCGTGAAAGCAAGTGCAAGCGGTTTAGAATGCATAACATCACCTATGTGTTGGTGGCCTTTGATGAGAAAAGTATGAAGCACATAGTGTGTGATAGAGATATGGAGAAGGATGATTACATGACTGAGGATAGAGAAACTGATAATTACTTAATCCGTGATGAAAGTAGAGTGTTGTGATGAAAATTACTTAATCCGCGATGAAAGTAAAGTGTTGTGATGAAGATAGTGAATCCAACAACTACAATCACTATTGAAACTCATAATTGTTAATGATTTAGTATTAAAAACGAATGATTACATGATTCAGTGTTTAAAACTAATGATTACATGTCTGAAGATTCAAATGTTGCTTCCTAAGATTCTCATCCTCTCGGCCATTGAAGGCGATCAAAAGAGGTTGAGTTATGATGATTGGTGGAATGGAGATGCACACCATCGGAGGATGGTGATGTATATTATGATGGTGATGGGGATGATGTGTGCGAGGATGGTGATAGGATGATGTTGGTGATGGTGCTTATAGTGGCCATGCTTATCTGCACATGGAACGGAAACAAACGATCAGAACTAGGTTGCTTAAGGGTTTAAGAAATGTAAATAAAATGAGACACTCAGAGGTAAACAATCATGGATAACGAGCCACGTGCACTGAGTAAATTTGATTTCTTCATAATGATTTTAGGAGAGTTAGGTGCCCTTTGATCCACGCCATTACAGCAGGTTCAATCTCGCATTCACGCCATTAAAGAAGGCTCAAAAGAAAAAGATCAGAATGGAATAGTGATTGAATTAAATGAAGAATAAGAATACTGCCTCATACCTTCTCACAAATAAGAACATGGAAGATAGGACAAGAGTGGCGTTGTCTAATTAAAACCTTCGTAACAATTAAAAATCCATTGCTCATTCTCCATCAGGCCAGACGAGACCACCATTGCTATATTTGTAGAGAATTGTTGTGTTCTTCCCAGCATCATAACTGAGCAATGAAAATCCCTCCTGTGTGAGGGTTGAGTTCGACGGTCCTGGTTTCGGTTCTCCTGCCGCAGCTTCCCTCTATCTTTCTCTCATAGTGCCTGTTACTCGAACAATTATCAACAACAAACTTCACAATAATTTTTAAATTGCTACTGTAAATGTGCCTCTACCTTTAAAAAAGTTACGTATACCATGCCTCTCCAAAATTACAGAGCCAGACCTTACAATATATTTATGTAATTTGTTAGTAGATTTTAGATTATTTCATGTAATTTTGTTAGATTTTAGATTTTCGTGATTTTGTATGGATTCATTTTAAAATTATCTTTCTGATTAATCACAACATATTATTTGTATATAAGATGAGCACACACAGGTAAAAAAACTGTCGTTTGCTCCTAATTAAATTCCCTGATGAAGAACTTAGCTCAGAAGTACAAGAGAAAAAGTTATCCACTGCAAACTACGATATGAAAATTGTAATAAAATTGTTTGTAAAGAAATATTCAATCTTTTGCCGAGAATGTTCATTATAAACATTCTAGGAAAAAAGAGTTTCCATATTCATTTAACTAATTCTCACTAATTTTCTCTTTTTTGTTCTCATTAACTAAGTTCGTTCCCCATTTAGCGAACGCATACAACTACTTTTTCCCATCAAAGAATAGCAGTGTAATATTAAAACAATATGGTAAAACTGCATGGTGTAATTTGTATGCACCGTTCGCCATATCATTGCTCTGTGTAATTTTGAGAGACATAGTATAATACTCTTTAATAATCATTATATTTCATTTACTAATTTGTTGGGAGAAAATTCAGTCATATTCATTTACCTCCAATTTACCAAGAAAGTCCGTCATATTCATTTACCCCCAACTTACTGCGATTGTCACTAATTTTCTTCTCTTGTCTTCATTGATAAGTTCGTTCCCATTTATGGTTTGTCAGAGGCAATTTAGCGAACGCATACAGAGGAACACAACAATAGTTCAGAGGAACACAACAATATGTAAGAAAAACTGCGCCACAATGGTTACATCATTGCTCTGCATAATTTTGAAAAGCAATGGTTACATACTGCTGTTGTTAAAATAAATTGGAATAAATTTGAAAGGTTCAATGCAGTAACAAATTGTAAATTTTGAATATTTAAAACTTGCTACTGCAAATTTGAGAAACATTCAAGAATATAAAAGATAGCAGTGATCTCAAATAATTGCGATTGTTATTTTGATTTTGAGATATTTTCCAAATCTGCAATCAAGATTAATAGATAAAAAAATGCCTTGCAATGCAATTAAAGTTTGTTTTGATTGGCTAAAAAAATCACATAAAACAAATTGTTATTTAAGATTGGCCCAATTTTAAAGACCTTTTCTCTATCATCTATTAGGTTGAAAATATAGTATTATATAACATTAGATACTGTTCAAATTTTCCATTCATCTGGAAGTCTGCTATATGAAAAATATCTATTATCTATTGTTGAAAAACAAAGTATTATGTAACATTAGATACTAAATTCAAATTCCCCACCCCGTTTCTTAAAGTTTCAAGTATATAAAATTGAGAAGTTGCAAATTATGCAGCTTAATCATAAAATATAATATTTAGGCTTGGAGGATCTCAACTCCATTAAGAAAGGGGTAATTTTTGTGTACTAAAGCCTTTCAAAAAAAATTTATGTAAAGGAACTTATCAAATAGTTTAAAGTATACACAAAATGTAAAGGAACATATAAAAGAGATTAAAGTGCATACACAAAATTCTGGCAATAACTTAATATGTTTATATTTAGCTAAGTATTAGCATTTATTTTTATATTCAATGTAATGCAAAGTTAAATCTAACAAAATAGCCCGTAACCCTCTTAAATCTAGATCTTTTACTTTACCTTTTCTAAGTTTCCTCTAGGCTTCTCTGATTCTATAATGGATTGCTCTACTTTTAAATAGTAGCCGATCATAGCAAATACCAAAATGTCAAATATAGAGCCCAAAAAATAATAATTTTTAAATTATTAACTTTTTATTTTATTCGACAAAATCAAAATGTTTATTTTTATATTACAACATCTTTCCATACTATTATAAATGTTATATATACTTTTCCCATTATCCCCTTTTATGTTCTTCTCATAGATACTAATATCACCTCATGCAAAGCTTCCTCTCCTTTTTATTTTTAAATTTGTTTTTCCATATTTATTTATTATTATTTGCTCGAATAAATTACTAATAATAATAATAATTATTATTATTATTATTATTATTATTATTATTTTTAACATAATGGTTTAATGACAGATAATTCCGGTAGGTAAAAGTATTTAATAATGGGATGTATGTCAACTTATCTTTTAGTGGGTTAAAGTTATATCTTTTTTTTTTTTTAATATGTTGTTTAGTGAGATGCTTTCTCCCACTCATTATGTATGATGTTGTAATGTCTTGTCCTCTCATCATTTTGACAAGGTCAAAATAAATGAAAATAACCCCACGTTAAATAAAATTATAAATTATAAATTTTTAATTAATTTTTGTTGGGTACTTAACTGTAAATTTGAAATGTGCAAATAACTTTAAAGTTAAAATACAAATTTTATGTTATTATATTTTTTTAATTATTTTTTGTTGGCTACCCAAGGTAACTTTACTTTGGTCAAGTTAGAGTTTATTAATTAAACCAACCTAGAACTACTTAACTCTAGCTTCACTATCCTTTAGGGTTCGGTAGACCCTAAGTTAGAGGGATCTAGGTTTAGTCTCGTAACAGTCAAAACCTTTGGGGGTGAGTTCATGGTAAAAATCTTTACCTTAAAATGATGTGAAATTCAACTTTCAAAATTTTCGTGATCCTTCAATTATAAATAAAGTTTGTCTTTAAGAATTTTCTTCTCCAAACCGCCTATAACTAGGTAAATAGATCTAAGATAGTGTTTCAAAAAATTTAATTTAATTATCAATAATTAATAGGTGAATTGTATGGATTTCACTTTTTATGGAATAAAGAAATATTTTACATTAGTGAGCATAGGGAGTTGAGATTATCCGAAAGGTAGTTATTCACTTCTACTTTTCAATTGAATTTAAAAACGTGTTTCAAAATTGTATTAAAATACATATAAAAATATTTACGCTCGTAAAGCATCCATCTTTGAAAAACTCTAAACCTGCCACGTGTACCTTTTGTGCACCATTGATTTTGATGTTAGATGAATGAAATATTTTCTACCTTATACTAAATACTTTATTATTAATCAAAATACAGTGAAAATCGTTTTAGAAATAATCACCCTGTTCGTCGCTAGGTTATATGATCACATCAAGAATCATAGACGCAGGCAGGGAACGCTTCCACATAGCGGGGGCTGGATCTCGGTACACACGGAAGTCCTCGCAGCCTACAAACCGTTTCCCGTAGTCTATAATTACGATATGATGCGCCATATTAAGCCAGTCGATAATTACGCATATGATGCCGTACACTAGCCCTTTTCTCATGGATGTTGTAGGAACGTGCCTCTCACTTTGCTCCATAGGTACTTAATTTCTACAACTCAGTATCTTGAACTCGTGAGCACATTTTTACAATTTAATATGTTTGTATTGTAAAGAAACAAACATATTTCATTATATTATAACAATATATTTCCTTCTAACTTAATGTTGAATTCATCAACAACACACTAAGAAGTTATTGCACATCAACTAAGAACTTTTCAATAACTATTATTATAATGAAAGGTCTGAACTATGCCAAGCAATTTTTCCCCGGACCTGTGAAAAATTCACTAGAATCGCTACAAAATTTTCAAGAAATATAATCTTTGAAGTGTTTGAATCTTTTTCTTTTATGGTGGAAATGTATTTAGTACCATCAAGAACCTTGGTATACCCAAAATCCTTCAAACCCCCACAACTCAGAATTTAGATTTCCAAATTGCCAAATTTTCTCAAAATTGTGTTGTATTTGGTCATTTTTCAAGAAAATTTAGGTTCAGTTAGACTATGACATGCTCAATGCATGTTTAAAATGTAGTGAGAAATTATTTCTTACACGTACTTCAAAGGAAATGAAATAGTTAACTCATCTTATTAATGTGATCGACTACTCTCGCATTTATATATGATCAAAAACCTATGTAGCTTTGAAAGTATCATTTGTTTTATGCGTACATGCAAGGGACTATCAATAACAAAATTGACGATGATGACCAATATGAGGTGTACCCATCGCTTCATGGGAATTGCAAAGGAGGAAAAAACATCATACATACAAAATAACAACTTCTATCTATAAACCTCTCAAAAACCAAATACCAAAAGATATAAGGGCCTAATTTATCACAACTATATTCTGAAAACTCTAACTATACTTGAATTAACTCTCACTTCGAAGTTATTCATGCAAACTCACACTAAATTAAATTCTCTCCAAATATAGACTAAACTCGTAACTAACTCACACTAACTCAATTAACTAACACTCTTAATATAGATTGCACTAAATGTGGGAGTAATTTACTATTTCTAGTGCCCCATTAATTACGATTGTATGACCCAAAAATAACCCAAACATGCTAATTTCAGCTCATGACTCAACTATGTTTCTATATTAATAAAATCATCAACCTATGGACCTGAACATTTACTCTAAGTCTCAACTAAAGGCAATGACCAAAAATTTTTTTACAATACTGGATTTTCTTATCATTTTCTCAAATTTTATACCCTTGAAATTGCTTCATTTTTTTCCTCGCACTTTCTTTTGCTAAGCTCCATCTCTTGTTCACCTTATTTGTTGTGTAGTTTGTTCTTTTAAATTTTTTTGTTAACATTCTCAAAAATTACCCCCAAGCTCTTGAGGCCATTCCAGCAATATGGACTCATTTACTTGCATGCTGTTGAGATTTATGATCACCTCCATCAAGCTTTATAAACCAAAAATTGTTCATCATTACAGAATGTCTCTTAATTTGCTACTATGAAACATTAGTTTCATAGTAAAATTTAATTTCTTCAAACTCAAAATTGAGAATATTTTCTCAAAATTTGCTTCTTCTTTCTCAGTAAATTTCCATGTATATCATCACTTTCATCATCACGTACTTTTCCTTTTTTCTTTGTAATCTTCTGCGCACTCAAAACTAGGCTTATATGTAAAATCCATAATCACTCTCTTATTTCTCATTCTCACCATTTCACTAATTATTTTATTCCCAATTAAGGCTTTGTGTTCATCACCAATTTTGTTCAATTTGCTTCTCAATCTATCTTGAATATGTTTTCAACATATGCATCAAATTTATCAAAAAATATGTTTTCAAATTTCACTCCCATGCTATTTTGAACACCATGGCTGAAAAATGTTAAAACATTCCTATTATGCTTTATATAGTGAAAATACTCTCCTTCTTCCTCTTCCCTTTCTTTGTTCTTCAACTTCATTGAGACTATTTTCCACTATTATACACCTGGATATTCTCATTAAAAAAATTTAAATCACTTATCCTCTTCTTTGATCTTCAGACAATAAGCAGATCACACACTACTTCTTGAGTAGTTCTAACTTCATAAATTGTTGTTATAAAGGTAATTAAATTTCCAATTATTCATCCAACATGACACTTCCATATTGTCGTGATCAATCAATGTTTCTAAAAATAACCATACATGCCGTCACAACATAATTTCTCATCGACCTTGTGGTTGGGATATCTAAGTATGCATGTGCTCATTAACAATTTCCAACTTCACCAAATTTATTAGTAGCGGCTATAATCACCTATTTACATCTCACTCTCATATCATCATCCACATGTGTCACATCACAAAGGATTCATCATTATTCTCACCATCCACATTAGAGTGGAGTTCTTGATCATTTATATTAGAAAAATATCAATTATAAATTAATAAACATATAAAGTAAAAATAATAATGTTTTTAACATAATCTGTGAGAGATGTTAGAGAGTTATATTTGAACATTTTAAAATTATGTTTGGAATTGAAAGTGCAAAATATTGAAAATATTTAAGAAAAAAAATAAATATCATAATTTATTATTTAAGTTTAGTTATAAATTTAGTGATTCTTTCTATTATAAATATTTATTTAAAATAAAAATATCATTGAAATTAGGGAATATTATATTTACTCAATAAAAATATAATATTAACTTTGTTGATTAATTTATTATTAAAAGATAGTCTTCATGTATTGAAAACCTAGCAAATGAATTAAAATGCATATTTCAAAATATCAACAATCAGTATAATCATGTATCTTAAGTTTAAGGAAAACAAGAAATTGAACTCATTTAATATTTACACTGTCTCACAACAAAATACTTACATTTTCCCTCCAAACCAGATGTCAGTAGAAATATTCAAAATTCAACAAACATATCTAACATTTATGAACAAAACCCAATCAAACAATCATACAAAATACTTACATTTTCCCCGCAAAAACACATGTCGTAGATGATATTCAAATTAAAAATTCGAACACTAATCATACATACCCTTTGTTAAAAAGGCATTTTCCTTAACTATTGATGTGTTGTCCTTGTTTAAAGTATCTTGAATGCATATTTTTTCATGCCTTCTAGAAATACTCATATTGAATTCTACCGTATCTATGTAATTTCAGATCCCATGGTCTGAAATTTTTGGGCTTCCGTGGTAGCCCTTGAGTCCCTCTTTCAACCCTATAGGTCTTCTCTCAATATTGATCTTTCAAGAAATATTTATGCCTAATCTTCAGATAACTGAATATATATTGCCTGTAGATTCAACTTAATGGCGTTCACGTGTCACTATTTAACCTTTGGTCCCGAAAACGATACCCAACAAACTATACTATCCCTTTCTTGTCACTTTTTATGAAATTTAACTCAATGCTCGTAGAGAAATTTATGACCTTTTTCCCAAGGTCATACAAGTTTAACATGAAATTTGGGAGCCTCGTAAAATTCTCAACTTCCTCGCATCAAAGCCTGTAAAAACATAGTACAATCAATTTCTAAAATTTGGATTCAGCACATCAATGGGTTTTCGTATCAAATGTTTTTTTTCAAACATCCTAAGTCACGAAAAATTACAGCGATAATTCCACAACACCGTTTTAAGTAGAAAAACTTCGCATATGATGATATGAGGTTCGGTACTATATAAAAGTCTAGTTGAGAGGTCTTCATAAGGTGCCATGACTTATGAGTTTAAAATTAATTATTAACCATTCATTGACCACAACCAATGATTAGCGTCATGCCACAACCCCATGAGGTTTATCCCACTAACCGGCTAATTTCCAAACATGAATATCTCTCAAACCGTGAATAATTACGTGGTGTTCCATATATCAATGGAAACATATCGACAAGTAGAACAATCCAAAATATCCTTGAATCAGAATAGATTGTTGTCAAGTCAAAATTCCATGCAATATCGAGGGTAGACCTGGTGTCATTGGGTTGACATCAATGACAACGTATTGATCAACAACAAATTGATATTCAAACAAAGAAAATCTCCTCGATCAAATATCATTTCATAGAGGCAAAATACCTAAAATAATATCAAGCTTGAATATGTTGGAACAGCAACAAATTGTTAACATCTTTACTAAACCATACTGAAGCATTTGATTAACTTTTCCGAAAGCTTGGGATTCTTCCATGTTCTCATGACCTTTTTCCATTCAACTACAAAAAAGGAATTAAGGTGTTTACATGTCAACAAGAGACGTTTATAAGGGTGAGTCATCTTTTTCCATTGATGACAGGGGGAGATAATGTTAGAATAGGCATGATCACAAGGAGAGTACTTGTGTTTCCATCATGCAAAAGGAGATTGTTGGTCATTGTTTGTCCTTGATGTTACCTCGATTTTGCATGAGAATTTTGACTTGACAACTTACTTCCTTATTCGAGTTAAGAATATTTTGATGGTTTTACTTGTCGATATGTTTTTATTGATATATGGCACACCACATAATTCTCTGTTTGAGAGATATTCGTGTGTAGTTAGTAACCCCGCTTAGTGGCCAAGACCCCATGGGTTGTGCCATGACACTAATCATTGGTTTTATTGCTGAATAGTCAATAATTAATAATTTCAACCTCCTAAATCCCTCTAATGTTAACTTAACGAAGACCTTCAACCTAAGAATTTATATAAATTTTGACCCTCATATCCTCCGATGGAAGGATTTCTGCCATTTAAAATAGGTCATGGTGGAATTATCATATCCTTTGTAATTTTTTTGGGTATCATTTTTAGACCGATATTGTTAAGACACATGTAGTACTTCGTACAAGTTCACCATTGAACCACTATAATCAGCCAATGTATGCTGCATTGGGCATAACTATTACTGAAGAATCAATATTGATCGTGACCTTTGGGGTTGAAAAGGACTGTAGGAAGGCCTATAGAAGTAATTCTTTAGACCTTGGAGATCCACAATTACACATAAACAACATATTCAATATTTATCTTCTACTTGGAAAAAGTAAAAAACATAACTAAGGATCAGAAAAGGACCATACATCAAGCTGTTCCATGGAAAATCATACAACAAGTTATGTATGATTAGTGGTTTGAATCTTAATTTAAATATTCTTTATATTTTTTTGCAAGACTTTGCAAGTATTTTGTATGTATGTTTGATTGGGTTTTTTCAGCAAAATGCTGAATATATTTACATTTGAATTCTTGAATATTAGTCCGACATATGGTTTGCATAACAAATAAAATATTGTTTGTTTATTGGTTTGGGTCTTGTTAATTAATGCATGTGTTATGAAGGAGGAAATAATAGGACAACCTTACACTTACTATGTGATGAATACAATGTCAAGTACCATTACTTGAATCAAGAACAACAATATTCTCAACAGCTTGTTACAAGCCAAAGAATTTAGAAATAAGCTTTCTATATCAAAGTTGTGTAAAAAATGAGTATTGTAAAAGAACACAAAATTGTAAAAGAGTCATTATTGTAAAAGAATAAATCTGCCCAGAGTTGGAGAGGCATTGTTGGGAGGTGTTATCACAAAATTGTACTTGGTTGGTCATGATCAGATAACTCTATGTAACTATTTCAAACCGATTCGATTAAAGCTTAGCCTTTCAGCCTTCAAGAGGCTCTTCCCACAACAAATTTATGATATTGGCTAATGATAAACATAGATGGCTAACTCTATAGAATTTTTATTCTGTTTTATGATCGTAGGTTGAAAGAAAATAGGCTTGAGATCATTGGGCTTATGGAGTCAACAATCAATATTTTTAGCGGCAAGGTTTCTTGACATGGAAGCTGGTGTACAGAGTATGGTCTTTAAATAAAGACAAACCACACATAAAACATAGAGGTTACAAATTATTCCATCACTAAAGGAAGTTACAAGATAAACATATGACTTCCGAGTACAGGGATGAAATATATTGCAAAATGGAAAAAACATTAAAAACTCCATGATAATCTTCTGTGTCCGTCAAGAACAAACTCAGACACGATATAAATGCACATAAAGCAACAACAGAAAACTGCCAACCTCCTTATTTTACTTTCGATGATTTTCCTTTTAAATAGACATTCTTACAAAGTGAAGATGATCTACTCCGAAGGCTAGATTCATCTATTCTTCCTATAACACATCACATAACGGAAAAACGTGTCTTTAACAAGAAATTGACAAATATACCTTAAAGAAGACCAACTAGGAGAGTCTAACTCTTATTTACTACATATCACTATTCTTTATAGAAATAGTTACATATCAGTTATAAATAGCATCACATGCTCGAATAGGCTATGACATAGTTCATCACCACTTTTCATATTAAAATCCCTCGTAGACATGTAACAAAACTCCTACCAGAATGCATGACCTTTATCTTCACCCAGAGCTTCGAATATGACCTCGCTCTTCACAAGACTTCTTTCAAGTCATAAATATTTTCTATTAAGTCTTTGACATGTTGGAGGAGTCTGTGTCCAAAGTTGTTGGTTAATGTTTCTGAATTTTGTAAATAATTTCAAGGCTTAAAACAAGACAATAGTGAGATTTAGTAGCATCCAAACGCTTTTCACCAATAAATTTTTCTTTGTTTTTCCATGGTGTCAACCCAAGACATGATAATTCTACCACCATTAAAATCCCTCCTTAAAATCTCAAAAGTGATTTTGAAGCAAATAAGTCACATAAAAAATTTCATAGCGTTTTTCCGCTTTTTGGGTTTAGAAACACTACGAACCTGTAAATTGTAGACCAAATTTACACTATCCCAAAAAATTACCTGTACTCGCAAAAAAGCTTGGTCTTCGGTATAAAGCTGCGAACCTTCTAAAGATAATCAATCTCAATCTCTAAGACCTCTTTGTTGTTTCCTTCTTCATTAATGACCGGGGTTGAGCTACGTGGGCTCCTCAACCACAAATATCTTTAAGCATTTTTCCAACTCTTCGCGAATCAATTCTAATTTCTTGAAGGTCTTTGAGTTGGTCCTTCATTGTCTTCATTCTTATACTATAGGTGTTGGTTCATTTTTTTGATATGTTCGCTTTCCTTCCAATGGCTTAGTCCATTTGATCAATTTTTTGTGTTGTCTAAGGGCCTTAGAGACAATATGTGACTTGATCCTCCAAATCTCTTCATTTTTTCAAATTGCATTTTCTGGACCTTGTACGGTTTCTTTCTTTAAAACTGATATTTCATCATTTTCTAACTTCTCAACTGCTCTTGCTGACTTCAATCTTGTTTTTCAATGATTTTCTCATTGTCTCTTTTTTCTTGATGACTGTATCTTCTTTGTAGTGGAGAGAGGTCAATGATGTTGGTGGCATGGTGACGTTTTTTTAGTGACCTTCTCGAGCTATTTACTACTTTTTCAAGACCTTTTCTGCATGTCTTGTCATTAGTTTTCAGCTCGAAACATGAATTCCGCATCTTCACTTTCAAACTCTAACTTCTTAGTTGTTTTTTATTTTCGAGCATCTTTTCTCTCCTCATCTATCTTTAGCTTGACCATGGGAGTTTCTTTCCACATTGCTTAGTGTGAAAAGAATGTTTCTGTTACCTCTAGTCGATGTTTGCTTCTTGTAACCCTCTGCTACCATGTTTTCTACCATTGGTTTTTGGTTTTGCAAGTGTAACTTTGGGTGTGTCAACTTTTCAAAATATTCTGCCTCCATAATCACCGGCTCAATTTGCTTTTCCACCGAAGGTATGTATATCTTCTAGGTTTGTGAGTTATTTAGAGTGATGGCATCTATTTCAAAACCATCAACAGAATAGAAAAGATGACCGCCTTCATTAATCTCTTTAATTCTTCGAATACCAAAGAATTGATTAAAATCCATGATGAAAGAGTGAGAGCCTATTTCTTCAAACTTAGCTTGAAATTTGTCTGGAATTTTAGCTAAACTTTATATAAATAAAAAAGGTAAATCAAGATACCTCTTACCAACAAAATGTAGCAAAAGCTCCTAGGTGGTAAGAATAAACCATATGATACCCCTCTGCCGGGCGTAGTACTTTCCGAATGATTAAGGCACACCAGAAGCTGCCTATGTACTCCTGAGATGGGCCTGGGGAGATCAATCTCACTATGCTTTGGCTTGGATAAATTCTCAGCGCTTTGTATGAACTTAAAGCTTTGGAACCATTTTTTTCCTCCTCTAGGGATTATTGTTGTTGCCGCAATGGTTCTGTGGTGTTATATTGAGGTTCAACATTCTCTACCCTTGAAGTCGCCCCATTGAACCGATAGAAAAATCCTTAGAAACTGCATATGACACCTCCTTGAAATTTTGAAAACTACAAACACCTTGTTCTTGAAAACTTCAAGGTATTTGTCTTATTAATTTAAATTCATGTTTGATGGCTCATATCCTAGGAAGCCACCTTTCTGGTCTTCATTTTCACAACATGACTATTTTATACCTTCTTCTCGCTGATCAAGTGACACTTATAACTTTTGAAAATGCCAAAGAATTCAGCTTGGCTTATGAAACAGACTTAGACCCTAATAGCATGCAAAGATGTGCCAAAGCAAATAATGACAAATGACTCAATTGGGTACTGTTTTAAAGTTTCAATGACAAATTTCATGACTTAATCATGAATCATACATGCTAAAAAAATGTATTTAATGCATCTCAAATTTTACGACCATATTGTACCTTGATTTAACCCTTAACTGAACAATGATATCCATACATTTCTGCTACATTGACTGACACCTTGCACCAAATTTGAAAAGAAAAACAAAAAAACCTCTTTGAAGGTGACGAAATAATTTTAAAAGAAGCCACTTCACGCAGTTATATTAGCAGCTTTTAGAAGGAACCTACTTTTTTATTGTGTAATTCACTACAAAAAAAAGAAAAAAATCTGAAGCAAAGTGACCTTTCTCTCAATTCAAAAACTTAAAATAAATATGTCAACAAATGATGACTGATGGGACATGATGTGACTTAAATGGGTGGTTTGACCTTAGGATAGGTTAACATGAAAAAAATTCAATTTTTTTTCCTTACCTACTAATGAAAATGAACTCTATGACCATACCTTTGACAAATGAACCCTTAAGACCATGTCAAATGATGTTTCACTTTTTGAGTGATAAAAGGAGTGTATAAGTGTCATTTTTGGATAATGTTATGCTTTGGTTGGGTACTACAGGTGATTGATTGGTATAGTTCAAGAAAATCATTATGAATCTTATTGTATCATGGATCAATGTCCCCGGCATGGGAGTGGCTACACTCTTGTACCATTCTAATTTAGAAAGGGAGGTACAGTTGGCATGAAGTCACGTATAGCTTGGAGCCTATGAACACTTCATGGTGTGGTAGGTCAGCTCAGCATACCACATCCATTCAATTGACTTTTGAAGAAACCTAAGATTGGGGTGTCCTTCAGTGAGCGGAGAAGAATTTTTTTTATAGAATTCCTATGAATTGTACCCTATTTCAGTTGGGGGATCAAAGGTTAAGCATCCTATTAGAAAAGTTGTCATGACTTTTGACCAAGGGGCTTTCCACCTGAAAATCGTTCTGTTGTGTTTCATTTTTACTTTTGTTAAATGATAAACATCAAGAATAATTGCATTAACTAATGCTCTAAAAATATTTAAAAGTATTAATTGATAAGAAATATTGATTCACCCCCCTCGCGTTTCCAACATAAGGTCCACATCATACATTCTCTAAAGGTGCGAAAAACTAGTTCTAACACCTCTCTATATTGCTTCAGACACTACCCGCATGTACATATCACTACCGAAAGGGCCAATATTTTAAAGGTTTTATTGGTTGCATAGAACACTTTGAACTCGGGTTAGAACCCTGAAGACAATAGTACTTTCTATGTATTATTCTTATGCATTTGAAAGAGTCACCAGGAGATTTATTTTTCTCTATCCAACTAATTGATCCTCAAAATAGGTTAAACACATACCCACTTGTATATCTTCTTCGATCTAGATCTCCACTTAGTTTTCATCAACAACATGGATGTCCAAAAATCTATCCAATCCTAGTCTTTGTTGCAGCACATACCATAATCACTAGTGCCACACACAAATATCTAAAAACCTCGCTTCATTGTTATCTAATGTTCCTTTCATGGTTTTGGATATAAACTCATTTCAATACTCCCACTACATGTGAAATGTTCAGTCTATTACGTGACTACTGATCATGCTACCACCTACTGCCATGAAATATGATACGTGTCATCTTCCTCTTCGTGTCTTGGGACATTTTTCAATAGATAACATTACACCTATATGAATAGGAACTCACTGGTTTACTATCCTACATATTAAATTGTTTCAATATTGTCTCAAGATACTTCCATTGGTTTAACCAAACATCTTCCTTTGTTCGATTCACGACTTATTCCCAAATATAGTTTGTAGCACCAAGATCCTTCATGTAGAATTTGGACAATTGGGTCTTCAAATAATGGATAATTTCTTTGTCATTTCCAACCAGCAACATATCATCCAAGATACAAGACCAAATAAATAAATAAAGTCATCAATTAATATTAAACAATAAGCAAAGTTGATCCGCTTTTCTTCCGGGGTGAAGCCAAGTTCTCATATGCATCAAAATTCGACATACCGCATCCTTGGTGACTATTTCAAAACTCATGAAAAAAAATTTAATCGCATACGAGTTCTTTTTGACCCTTCACCGCAAAACCTTTAGGTTGCTTCATGTATATCTCTTCTCTCCGCATCCCACCGAAGAAATGTTATCTTCACATCTATCTCTGCTCTAGCCAAAATCAAAAGCAAGAAAGCAACAAGAGAAAAAAGTAATCTTCAATAGAAGCACTTGGCAAATGTGAGAAAAAATTTCTACCTCAAACAATTCCTCACACTTGGGAATAACATTTTGCTACCGGTCGTGGTTTATTTTTTTCTCCACCTTGACTTATATCTATCTTCTTCTCTAAACACCCATTTTTATTAATGGGTTTCTCTTTCCCGCCCAACAACTCACCTCGCATCCCAAGTCTCATTTTTGTGCAAGGATGTCATTTCATCAACCATGGTCTCTTTCCAAAGTTTCCATCCTTTGAACTAACGCTCTCTCAGCTTCCTGGGATCATCAATAGGTTATAGATAAAGAAAAATTGAACATAAAGCAGATGGACTATACCTTTATGGTTTCCTTTCTTGAACTGATCTTCTCAAAGTTGAAGTTTGTGGTTTCTTCCTATGAATCTTGTTCGCTATCGATTCCAACCTTCCCTAGCTAAAACTATCTTCTCAAAGTTCCTTTTGTGTTCATGTCATTAAATATTTTCACCTCTAGACACTACATCTTAGCTAGTACACAACCTTCTCTATTTTCGGGTTCCAACTATAACCTTTAAACCATCTATATACCCAATAAAGATGTACCTTTTCATATTTACTATCTAACTTGTTTCTTTTCTCCTTGATCAGTGTGAAGGATAAGGGCATCATAACCAAAACCTTTTAAAATGAAAAGAGGATTTCTTACTAATATTTTAGTGTTCATCGCTCGTTAGTCACCAATGATCAACTTATTCTTTCATATTGTTGATAGGATCCTAGGAAAATTTTTATAGTTTCAATAGGTTTTCAAATAAAAATTTGATCATTGGTTAGGTTACTCAGGGTCTCCACCACTTTGTCATATCCATGGCCAATAAAATGATCATCATTGTTGGCTCAGGGTCTGGGGCGCAAGTCACGACACATACTATTGGCCCTTAGTAGTGACCGCTGGCTGTGCCAAAGTCTCACCCGAAGCAAAGAGGAGGGTGTTGGAACCAAGCCGCACTCTAAGAGAGAGTAGGTAAGCCAAAGGAAAATCGTCTCCCAACCTATCAATTTCGTAAATAGACTATTCGCAGCTTATGCAATATAATAGAGCTGACATTATGCACAAATTCAGTAACACTGGGTATCCACATGTGTAATACCAATTATCAAACATAACACTATAACGTTAATTAACAGACCGTTTATACATATACTGTGAAACATATATATTTTCACAGCTTCGTAACTATTAAAAGATACTGTCAAATCGCAATCATATATGCCTGTTCGAACACTATAACAAAACATCCGTATAGCTCTCATATTCAATAAAGATTTCGTATATATATTAATACCAAATTCCACTAACTTAAAATACCACCTCGCGCACACAGCCAGCAGGGTCCGGCATACGCATGACCGAGGATTCCACACACACAACTAGTAGGATTCTCACTCCAACAAATCGACAACAGACGAAACCGTGCTTAGCATCAATATCAATTCCTTCCTACCATAAGACCAAAAAAGGTCTATCCGTTTACAGACTTAGTTTACGCATCCATGCCGTGTCCGCAACCCGTGGCTTCATGTGCACTGTCTACCTTTTGACCATTAAAATGCACTGTGGCTTTAACCTACCCTAAACCTCGTTAGACTAATAATACCAAAATATACAAATGGACAACTCGTATTTAGGAATTGTTTAACGCCTCCCCAACACAATCTTGTGACTCATCCTGAGAACCAGGATGGTGGGGTTCTCCACCGTGCTCGCGCGATTATGCCGTCGATGGGGGAAGCACACCTTCAATCTAAGCGCATTTTGCACAATATCTACCTTCAACTTCTGCAAATTTGGGCCTTCCATCGCAGCAAGTGACGCCTTCTCAGTGAGTCTCAAGCTTAGCTTCAATGTACAAATATCAACATCTTGAAAGAACTTCGAGGGCTTCTTGGCACTGAAACAGCACCATCAAACCCTTTCATGTCAGTAGTTCATCAATACTATTTTTGGAAGGTGTTTCTAGTTCATTGCCGTGTCACAGTCAGAACCAAAGTGGGCAAGGTGGCTTTCAACTTTTCGAACACTTCTTCGCTCGCCGTAGGTCCTCGTTATTTATCGCAAGATCAGCTCGGGACTTTGGTCCATCGTCGCATGGTTTTTTCTCAGCTGAACAAATCAGTGATCTACCTCGTAATGATGTTTGCAGACGCAAGAATCAAAGGTACCGCTGGGCCCTATCTCCAGAGATGCTTCGGTTGCAACTTAGCCCGCAAATTCGGCGTACTCACTACTCCATTCGTGTTTTGACCACCCGAACTTTCGTCCCAGCCTAATGCCGTGACCAACCCTTCAATTCTGTAAAATTTTACAGAAAGTTGGCAATTGCGTTTCTTACCTCCGTTGTCATAGTTGAGGGTGCTGTACCGTGCTTTGTGACACTTCAACGTTCTTTGCCCGGCGGTCTCGCTCAACTGGCTACGAGTCGTCGGTGAACCTTCTGAAAACAATAATGGTCACCGAAACAAGGAGGTGTTGGAGAACTGCATGTCTATGTGGAAGCCTGAAGCAGCCCTGGGGCCAGGTTTCTATATAGCCCTGATTTTGCTTCTGCTTGAGTGGACTGCTGCGACAGCCAGATGGGAACACAGGCTACTTTTTCGTTGTAACTAAAAGGCCACTATTGGTTGCCGAGGGTGCTTTCACTTCTGAATCACATCGGTCCTAAGTGTTATAGCCCAACGACTCTTAGGTCGAAGGAAGGCGGGATTCGTGGTAACACCAAACCACGCTCATCGCTCCCGATAGGCCCTACGAATAGAGAGGGTTTCTCCGGTTAAACTGTGAAAATGTATCAATAGTTTTGAGATGAGACCGAAATGAGTGCTAATTTCAGTTGTGTTATTAATCAAGGAGTTTGAAATGATTTTTTACACAGCAAAAAGGGAAAAGTACCTTAAGCTAGATGAGGCCAAATTTTCAGAGTTCAATTTAAAGGTGGAAGGCAATGACTTTGATATCTTAGATTCAATGAAATGACGGAAAAAGATCGTTGAGGAGTTGAAGAGGGCAAGAGGCGGCATGATCCTCTTTCAACCGATTTAAAAATACATAAAAAACTAAACAAAAGTTTAAGGCGTAGCACCTAAAGAAACTAATGAATTTCATTTTAGGTTACTCATTATTAATTCAAAGAAGGAAAATGAACACATAAACATTAATGAAACTTAGACATGATAGCAAAATATCAAAAACTTCAAAGGCCAGTGATCTCAACAAGTGCCTAAGAAACCTCGGCCTTTCCTACAAAATGCATATGTACAATGAGAGGTGTCAAACTATTCCCAAGTATCCAACCCTGAAAATGACTTAGAAAATACATATTATAGACCATCTTAACCTTCCATACCAGAAATACTATCCTTCTAGGAGTCAAGCCAACCAATTAAACAAGGAACCTAAATCTAGGCAATCAAACAACTTGCCCTCTATATGCTAGGAACCGCATCCATTTCATTTAATTTTCACTTTTTTAGTGAATGAATCCTATAGAACAAGTAAATATGAATATTTCAAAATTACATCATATTCACTGCTACATCAATACAGATCAATAGTTACATCAAAAAGTGAAACTAGTCAAACCTAGCTAATTAAAGTTTTAAAAGGAAAATGGGGCCACTTCTCTATGCGCCAGGCCACTTTGAGCCTGTTTTTGACAGCACTTCCGACCCAAATTGATATTATGATAGCTCGTTGGAAAGCCCTATCTGTCTACTATCCAAACCCAAGTGAATTACACTTGGAGCTCATTTGCCCTCCAAAACGAAACTCTCTGAAGACTGGTTCTCGCTGGTGCAAAAGGTGGCGTAAAGGCCATTTTTGGAGTGTTTTTTACCCAAGACCATCCAACCTGATGAAATATTTCAGCCATTCCCGAGTATGCATACTTATCATAAAACCAAAAATACTGTTTTCTCTCGAGCATTCTCAAACGTAAGCACGCACTGCGGCGCGACACGTCGGCGTTAAAACTCGTTTAAGCACTGTAAATTTCAAAATGAAAAACATTTCCCCAAATCCTGTTGAAATTTGGAGTGAAGATCTCATCAAGTCAGCACCAACCAAAGAAGCTTCGGCCAATATTTGAAGTGGATCCCTCCTTAGTGCCCTTTTTCAAATTTCTTCGCTTCAGATCTTCATTTTTCGCTTGCAAACATGTGGAGCTTCCGTAGTGGTTCTTCATATGTCCGAGCATGTACTTTTCCCTATCGCTTCTCACCAACGCTTTCTTAAGATGAATGTTGACTCTCGTAAGGCAAGTCTCCGCTCGTCCCGTGTCATGTCACCTGTCTTTTTTTGTCGACCCTGGGCTCACGCAGTTTTCGCAATCTGCTGAGTGTCGTCGATCCTCCTGCCTTGGTCTCCGCCCAAGTACTTATAACCCATCGCAGCTTCTGTAATTTCTCTCTTTGTCATCGTGTTTTACCTGAAGTCGTCTCGATGGTTTTCGCTTACCGGGGAGAGCTCGAATCAACCCCCCCATCATCATAAAATCGCATCTTGCCTCCCCGAGGGCCCCCCCCCCCCCTCATCCCCCGTACAGGCTTCTCGCTTTTGTCCTATACTCGTTGATGTAGAAGGCAAGACCCTTCCTTCGTGCCATGTGGATATAGTACTCGCGTCGTCGACGAAGGTAACGACATCCCTTCTACCCTCGCGGTGGAGACAGTACTCGTCGTACGTCGCAACAAGGTTTCCGTACCTCTATGATATGGTAATGCTGGGGCCCCGGTGCCTTGGCTAGGTTGGATAAAGAAGACCAAAAGATGAGACAACACAGAACGTTTTTCAAACCCGAGATCTAGCCCCTGTCCGTAGAGGATCTCTTCATGAAGTCAAAGGATGAATTCTTGAGGCTTAGCATAAGAGTTTAGGCCAGGTTATAGGCTTCGAGGTTGGGTTTGTTTGATTGTTTGTGTTTGCTGAGGAAATCGCAGAAGAAGGCCACCTATGGGACAAGGGTGAGGCAAGAAAGAAGCTTAGGCGAGGATAGATAACTCGAGAGAACATCGAAAGCCATTGGGCTATGGAGTCGAAAGGATTTATTTGTGTTCAATGTGCAAGCTTTCGGTTGGGCTAGTCATCTAGAGCATTTGGATCTTAAAGGGGTAGAAAATAGGATGGAACATTAAGGGCTGAAAATGAAAGGAGGGGAACCATTCCAACTCACAATACATAGATCGAACCCGGAGGTCATTTAACTCCGGGCACAACGGGCCAATTAGAGGCAATTACAAGGGATCTTAGAAAGGCTAGCTGGTCGTGCAAAGATCCTAGTGGACAGGGCTAACACTAATCCCCAGTGTTCCCAAACCTTCCAGCTAAATCCTACCAAGAACATCTAAACATGGACTTCATCAATTCATACATCAGAGAGTAGGCAATATCATCCACTACACTGGTTAAATCAATTGAAATCAACATTCAGATACACATATAAGCAGAAAACATAAAGGCTGGGAGAGCAGCAACATAAGGTACCTATCAAGGGTAAATCTTATGCCAAACTTCTGATGCGAGCCTGAAGAAACATAATGAAATGAGAGCAAGTCAATCACAAATACAGAGAATGGAAAACATCACCAGCTGCTTTAGATCAGGATCCAAAGAAACATGCTCATCATATTAAAAACAACACCAATCAGGTACATCATAGCCCATAGCTTGAACATTCAGTCTAAATACATCAAATCTAAGCCTATCTCACAATATACATAGAGAACTTGTCTCAAGAGGACAACACTTGCGTTCCACTGATTTCTCATCAACCCTTTACAATATTTCTCTCTGATTTTTATAGCAGAAGATATTCAAAAGCTCGACTGAGGAGGTAGGTGAATTCTAAATGTATCATTAATCACAACAATGAATGCAGGCCCGAAACCCATTCTGCTTGACATGCTGTATATTTAATCTCCGCCACCTTCCTAGTAAGAGAATGATCTGCTCCGAATTTGATCTTTGACATTTTAGCTTGTTGTACTCCAGGTGATTTGAACAAAAATGAAATAATCTGTAAAGAAGGCCTGCCTCATAAATGCCTGACTGTCTTTGAGCTGTAGCCTGGTGGGAAAACTTCTTCGGGGGCATGGTGTGTAATAAAGTTGTATGGGTGCCCTGTACTTTGACAAAGAAGAAAACATTCTACTGACGAAACCCTGATATTACTTTTGTCTGCGCTTAGGATCCTTTGAATCGATCCTCGGGGTCTGTGATCTATTGCTCTGCCTCTTTAAACTCGGATTAAAGCTAAAGATCTTCATAAACCAGCTCCAATCTTCTTTCTGCTCTGTATTGATACACTTTGCCGCTTCATTTGCTTCTAACAGGGTAGCTCAGATTTTAATAGCGATGAGAGATCTTCAGGGTTTGGAAATCTACTTTTCTTTAATGCAACTCCTGTCAGCAGCCTTCTTTGACAATTTTAATTGTACCGCTCTCGGATTTAAATGCGCCTGCGCAGCTTGCCATGTAGAACCATGGCGGTCTTCAACTTTTGGAAACCCTGCAAAACAAAAAACTATGAGGAAAAACATGACGGCGGTTGACGGAGGTGGAGGGGACACAATGTGAATGGATAGAATAGCCGTGCGGACGAAGACCTGGGACGAAAACGCGACGAAATGGTGAACCAAGCTCTGGCAGAGGGTTAATGATTCGGAGAGTGAAACCATATGGAAAACATTAAAAAACACGAACCTCGGACGCTTTTATGCAGTGGAATGAGAGACTGTACGGGGATGCATGTGGGGCTGACGTGGCGGGACGAACAAGGTGGATGAACGACGTGGAGGCTTGGGGACAACGGAGTGGTCAACAATGAACAGAGAGATCCGGACCATCGATCGGGCGATGATCGACGACTGAGAAGCAGCGGCGGATGGGCCACGGGGCAATGGGGTCTCGCTTCGCGCGGGTTGAGGATGGCCGTCGGATAAGGGTTTAAATATCTGACGGTCCATATAAATTTTGCTGGGCCTCCATCGACCGAAAAATAATGCGCGGGCGATGAGTGGTTTCATTCTTGTACAAGGGATGCGTGTCAGTTAATAAGTGGGATCGCTAGCTTTTGCAAAAAACCGCCTACTTCAGATGGGCTATGCGGAATTTACTGCGTGGTTTCGAGGATGACGTGAGCAGGTGGGGACCACAGCTTTGGGAGTGTTCAGCGTCGTTGGATCGGCCTTTTAACGGACGGTCGGGATCTGTTGTCCAAACACAATATATTAAAACCAATACCCGCGCATTTTCGAAGGCTTGAATGTTTTTCTGGCACGTAAAAATGTTTAAAAGGATTTGAGCGCCCGGAGGATTAAGGGATGGTTACGGCACCAGGTTCTATATAGGAAGAGGGGGTGCAGGATTAATATTAAGGGAGTTCAGGCCTTATATTATGGTTTTTCCGTATTTTGAAGCATTTTTTAGGCCTAAAGGGAGGAACGGTAGGGAAATGAAGGGTAGGGAAGGCCAAGACAGGGGCAAAAACAGGATTTTAAGGAGGGTTTACAGGGATAATGAGGGAAGGAGGGGATTTTGACAACGGAAAATAGAGGTTGAAATGGGGAAGTTAGTAGGGTATAAGGATAAAAGGCCCTTTTTGAGGAAGGGATCAGCAGAGAGGGTGTACACTTCATGCACAGCACAGAGAGACTCCAAGGAGGACGAATTTACAGGGGAAAGGCATTCCTTGGAGGCTCCAGAACAATTCTAGCCCCCAGCTTGCTTGCCAAGAATTTCATAGGGGGGCTAACAGTGGCTCCACATGGGGATGGCTTCTCCTTAGAGGAGTCAAGGAACCAGATATGATATTTGAAGTAGGCCAGGTGCCTGTTGTCATGAGCCATCTTGCTTCTTCGATTTCAGCTGCCACAATATGATGGAAGCATCAGAAAAAATATTTCCCAACCAATCTACCTACCCAAACTACAGTCCTACAAATTTCCCTTGGGTGCACTTGAGCTAGCAGACCCTTTACCTTTTATTCTGAAAAACAGAAAACAAACCTATTCTATTTCTACCCTTATTGCTCCATGAGGCCAGATTAGACTGTTGACCTCATCTATTTCTCTACCTAATCTACTACCTGTTGGGATTAAACTGTCCAAAAGGTTTCTTCACCTACATTCTAAGACAGGGAATTTAAACAAAGCCAAGCCAGGATTAGAATGTCTGACTTGTTGGGCAGAAACTTGCAGAAAAAAAAAATGTGAAGGCATGAAATTTCGCAACTGTGCAACATCCTTCTTTCTTTCTTGTGACTTAGGTTTTGAGCATATTTGAGTCACCTCTTTTCTTTGGTTTCAGCTCTGGTTTTAGGCAGATTAGAGCTAATTCTTATTTTCACTGGTGATCTAGATTTGAGTATATTAGGACCAGCTACTCTGCTTCCCTTTGGATCAGATTTTGAGTTTATTAGAGCCAATCTTTGTACCTCAAAGGTTCATGTTTTGAGCATGTCTAGACCTCTCTTTTCATTCTGTTTTTGGAACATTTTTCTCTTTTTTGAAAACAAAAAATAAAGCTTCAATGATATGTACAATGGATATGAAACTGTAAATGAAAAACTAGTAGAAATAGTGTTTGAGCATCCTGCCATTGACAAGACCCCCAAACAGCTCTGTACCCTCAAGTTCCTGTAAGAAAAATGCATTAGGCCCTACAGTGGCCTGGATTATGTATGGACCTTGCCACAAGCTGTCAAATTTGCCATGTTTTCCTTTGTCTTCTCTCCTCGAATCCCATCTTAGAACTTTGTCCCCAACCTTGAAGTCTGAAGCTTTGGTTCTTTTGTCGAACTGTCTCTTTATAGCTTCCTGTACTCTGACAGCTCTGTCATAAACCTGCTCTCTTGTTTGCTGCAAATGGATGGTTGCATTGATTCTCCTTATCATGTTGTCTTCCTCTGATTGGATCTCCTGAACAAGCTTGATTACTGGAACTCCAAGACTTGTAGGAAATACTGCTTCAGTCCCATAAACCAGCTGAAAGGGCGACATGCCAATAGATTTCTTTGTAGTGAGCCTATCTGCCCACAAGGCATGTATCAACTTTTTATGCCATGACCTTTTGTTTTCTTCCAGCAACTTCTTAATGATTGTAACCAGGCTTTTGTTTGATGATTCAGCTAGACCATTACCCTGGGGGTAATAGGCAGTTGAATTTCCAAGTGCTATTCCGTACCTGTGACAGAAATCAATCATTCTTTTGGATCCGAAAGGAGCAGCATTGTCAGTGATTACTTTCCTTGGAAAACCAAACCGAGATAGGATGAAGTCTTCTAGGAACCTAATGATGACAGAATCAGTGGCATTCCTAGTGGGTATAGCTTCTATCCATTTAGTGAAGTAATCAGTGGCTGTCAAAATCAATTTATGCTGGCCAGATGAGGTAGGATGAATTTCTCCTATAAACTATAGGCCCCATTGCATGAAGGGGCCTTCTATGGTGATCGGTTGCAGAGGGAGGGGAAGGAGCTTTCTTTTGCCCTCAAAGATTTGGCATTTGTGGCAGGCAAGAATCATTTTATGGACATCACTAAAGAGTGTAGGCCAATAGTAACCAGCCCTGAGTATCTTATTTGCAGTGGCCTTCCAACTCAGGTGGCCTCCACACTCCTCAGCATGAAATTCTTGTTTGATTTTTTCGGCTTCAGTTTCAGACAAGCATTTCAGTAAAAGGCCATTTGGATTTTTCCAATATAGACTCTCATTCATAATGCAGTAATTTCTAGCTTTGAGTTTTATGAATCTGGCCTTTGTTTTGGACAGTTCTGGAGGGGCATTGAGGTTAGTGAGCACGTAAAGGATATCAGTATACCAAGGAGAGTTCTGAAACTGCTCCTCAACAGTTGGATGGGGCAATCCTTCCTGCTCATCTAAGGCATTCATCATGTTAATGTCAAGGGCCTGCAAGTTTGATTCAGCCATTAACTGGGCCAAGCCTTGACCTTTGATCAGCTTAGTGGGTTTTATTTCAAGGTCGTATTCCAAGATGGTAGCGATCCATTTGCCCCTTTTCCCATCAGGGTCTTGGGACAAGATATCCTTGACCACTATATTTGGCACATAGGCAATGGTGTGAGAATGCAGAATGTACACCCTAAAGTCTTTTAAGGCCTTAATCAGAGCATAGGCCTGCTTTTCCATGATGTTGTACTTTAAGGGTGCATCTCTTAAGGCTTTACTGAAGAAGGCTATAGGATGTTCATTACCTTCTGAATTTTTCTGCAGCAAAACTGCAGCTATTGTGTGTTGGGAAGCAAATGAAAAGATCAGAAAATATTTTGAGAAGTCAGGGCTGATAAGGACAGGGGCCTGAGTGAGTGCAAGTTTTACTGACTCAAAATATTTCTTGGCTTCAACAGTCCACTTAATTCCTGCATCTTTCTTTAGCATTTCAGTCATTTTCCTAAGATGCTCGGCAAGATTGGGGATAAATCTTCTAAGGAAATTGATCTTCCCAATGAAGGACTGTAGCTCCTTGATGTTTCTTGGATGTGTAATTTGAAGTATTCCCTCAACTCTCTGGGGGTCTATTCTGATCCCTTTCTCAGATATAATGTTCCCAAGAAGTTTACCTTCTCGCAGCCCAAAAACAGTTTTCTTAGGATTTAGGGACAGACCATACCTTCTACATTTTTCAAAAACTTTTCTCATATGTTTTAAGTGTTCCTCTTCTATTTTAGAAAAGACAGTTAAGTCATCCAAGTAGATAACTATGAAATGTCCAATTTCATCTGAGAATGCTATGTCCATTGCTCTCTAGAAGGTAGCTCCAGCATTCATCAATCGAAAGGGCATTTTCACATACATGAAGGTGCCCCATGGAGTGGCAAAGGTTGTTTTGAGTTGATTTTCTGGGAGTACCAGAACTTGGTTGTATCCTGAAAAACCATAAAGCAGGGAAATTCTCTTAGAGCCCACTACCTTCTGTAGGATATGTTCCATTCTAGGAAACTGGTAATTGTCCTTTAGGGAGGCTCTATTGAGGTTTCTAAAGTCTATGCATAGTCTAATCTCACCCGTTTTATTTCTTACAGCCACTAAGTTTGACACCCAATTAGAAAACCTCACAGGAACAATTATGCCGGCTTCATACATCTTTTTGATTTCTTTCTCTACTGCAGGCAACTGTTTTGGATTGATTCTTTGAAGTTTTTGTCTGAAAGGCTTCTGATTTTCCTTCAGTGGTATCTTATGTCGTATAATGTTGGTTTCATAGGCCTTTAAGTCTTCATAGCTCCATGCAAACACATCAATGAATTCCTTAAATAGGTCAATGTATTTCTTCTTCATGTTTGCGGGTATTGACTTAGCCAATTTTACCTTTTTGGGTCTATCTTCAGTGCCAATGTTGCATTCTTCTATATCTGATTCTACATGTTCAATTGTAGGCTTTTTTGCTACGTCATCAAAGTCAAAAAGGTCTTCTAAGGGTGCTAGGCCTCTGGGTATGTTCTTATCTTTGGTCTGCAGCACTTCGACCTCTTCACTTCCTGCATTTTCACTGTTTTTGTTGAAGTTTCCAGTTTGTTCAGAAAATGAATTTATTTCTATGTTACAGGGTGCTTCTGGTCCATCTGGGGGATCTCCATCTGGGCAGAAACCATCAGATTTGGAGTCTGAATCAAAACATTCAAACTCATTTCTACCTATCAGGAAATCCTCGATCTGTTTGTCTCCTTCAAAAACCTGCCAATACTTTTCGTTGTCTGGCACTGCGGGCCTGAACTTGGTTTGAATGATAATTTGTTGGTCAACTGGGGCCTTAGGATACGAACTAGCTAGACATGCCAATCCATTTGCTATTGCATTTTGACCCCTGGGAACAAACACTAATTCATATTCAACAAATGTTTTCAACAGGTCTAGAGTGTCATTCCTGTATGCCCTTAGTCTGGGATGTTTTGCCGAATACTCGCCATTCACCTGTTTGATTACTAACTCTGAGTCTCCTCTCGCGGCTATCCTATGGGCTCCTAACTTTTTCAACAAATTTAAGCCTAGGATGAGAACCTTATATTCTGCAATATTGTTCGTGCATTTGAAATGCAGATTGACAGCGTGACTTTCTGCGTGATCGTTTTCAGTATTACGCAGCCACACTCCTGCTCCAGCACTCTGCCTAGTACAGGACCCATCAAAGTTCATTTCCCACAGGGGTTCTTTGTTTAATTCGCTTTCATCCCCTCCCCTACATCTGAATTCGTCGTTTTGTTGTGTTGTAAGGTTTGTACTAGAAGAGGGGTTGTTTCGTAGTTCATTATGGGCATGGAGGTTAGGGAGGTAGTTGGCTTGTTATCCTCGTCCTGTTTCTGTTTCATCCAGAGTTATTTTTTTTGTACTTTGCCCATGGTCTTTTTCTTCATATTCTTCCAGGGTAGCCATTATGTTGAAATCCATGGACTGTGTGTTTGCATTTCCATTATCTGACCTTGGTTCTTCTAAGGATTGGTCATTGTAGAGGATAAAAGAGTCCAGATCTGTATGCACAGAGAATAATGGTGAATTTTTAGGCTTTTCGGGGCTACTGACTAAAAATTTCATCTGGGATTCTCTATACAGTCTTCTCAGTTGGCCAAATATAGGGATAGTGGCATATGAGCCGTCCATCTGCATTGTTCCTTGCAGTTTGGCCCCCCATGATCTTGACAACAGCATGCCATACTTTGGTGGTACATCTGCCACCACAACATCCATGACCATACATTTGGCAGGAATCTGGGTTAAACTCACACATAAGTCTTTGATGAGGCCTAGGCATTTTACTCTGCTGGAGTCAAATGAATATAAGTCTTTGTAAGGTCTGGTGATTTCTAAGCCTAGCCTTTCCATAACTACCTTAGGCATTAGGTTGTGTGATGCTCCAGAATCATGCATGGCATTGTGCAAGATCTTGTCATGAATGTTGAGACTAATATAAAAAGGTGGAACTACCCCTTCCTGAAATTTTCCCTCAATTTTTGGACCAAAAAGCAGGGCTGGTTGATCATCATTCAAATTCACAGAATCATTCATTTCTCCCAGATTTAATGCTTTCAAAATTTGGCCTTTATATACATCCTGAGTGGCCAGCTCAGACAATGGTACAGAGATTTTGATCTTTGCAATTTCACTCTCTAAACTGAAAGTGGATTGACTCTTGGGAGTGTTCAACTCTGTTTTATTTGCCACTGTTTTAGTGGCTGAATCAGTTTTATCAGGAGCACTAACTGAGGTGCTAGTGCTACTGGTTGGTTGGCTTTGTTTCTCATTGTCTTGGTTGTCTTTTCCCTTATGTTTACCAGAACTTGCAGCTGCTGTTCTATTATCTGCAGAGGTTGCTTTAGAAGTTTTGTCAGGTCTCTTTTTGACGGTGATCTCAGGAGATTTGGTTTTGGGAGTATCTTGGCTTTTCTTGCTCCTAAGTTCATATTGTTCCCTGACTTGTAGCATGGCATTCTCAAATCCTAGTCTGTAATCTTCAGTTTCCAACCATTCCTCATTCCAATATGAAGGTGAGGGTTGGTCTTCCTCTGAATCACAGTTAAGGACTGAGTCTTCTGCTTCAAACATGTTTATGGTGTTCCCCTCAGACTCTTCAATGATTCCCTCATCCTCATCTAAAAAATTTTCTTGAAATGGGGGGATAATTTTCTGATCTGAATCTCTTTGTCTGTTGGGGGCAGCATTATTTCTTCTAATGTTTTGGTTCTGGTTTCTATTCTGGTTATTGTTTTGGACAACCATTCTCTTTATCATTTGTTGTAGTTCTTCCACATTTTTGGACAGTCTGTCGTATTTGGGATCAGATGTGGAAGCTATGTTGTCATCCCTATACGTTACCCTCTTTTCAGCTTTTAATCTTGCCCTTTTTTCCATTAAATTTGCTTCTATGGTTATGGCTCCTTTCTGCATGTCTTCCAAAGTGGTGTACTCTTTATCTCTAAGCTCATAGGCCATGTCAGCATCAAATCCATCAGGATATTTTGCTAAGGCCATACCTTGTGGAGGTTTCATTTGCGGAGGGAGAGCATTATAAATGCTGTTGAATCTAGTGGTGTAATCGTGGACACTTTCTCCTACGTTCCTCTTAAGGGACATGTATTCTGCTAGGAGTTGGAGAGGGTTTGCTCTAACCTCCCATTTGTTTATAAAGGTCTGGTATAATGCAGGGAGATCTTGAATGCTGCCAGGAGGTAGATTTTTAAACCATTTCTTTACCTCACCCCCTAAGCTCTGGGCAAAGATTCTCATTTTAATTGTTTCATCATCAATTTCCATATAATCAAAAGAATCCTCCATCTTATCTACATGTTGCTGAGCTGTGATGGATTCTTTTGCAGTGAAGTGCAAGATTTTTGATTGATAATCATTTGGTAAGGGTAACACAGGCTGAGGTAAAACTAAAGGTGCATACCAAGCTGCCATGATGATATTCTGGTGAGGTACAGGGTTAGCCTGAGCAACTGGTATTTGGATGATAGGGATGGTAGGACCAACAAAAGTCTGTTGAGAAGATCTAGGGTGAGATAGCCCCAAGTTTTGAAGGAAATGAAGGTCAGGAGGTGTGGAAGGAGGGGTTTCACTGTCCCTAGTGTCTGGCTGGTCTGAAACACTAAATGACCTAGTTCTAGGTAACCTGTTTGAAAGATCTAGGTCGAAGAAAGGGTAAAATAGAGCTGCAAGGTCTTCTGGTGCAGAATTAGCTCTATGAATGTGACTGGAAATAGTTGGTTTGCGTAGTGTGGGAGCTCTTCTAAGGATTCTCTCTGGATTTTCGACTATTTCCGGTGGGTCAGGGTTGGGATAAGCTCTTGTATGAACGGTTGTGAAAGCCAAAATGCTGTTTGTAAGCGAAGCAGCTTAACCCTACTTGTTACTTCTACTTTGTGGTTAATGTTGTCTTGGGAGCTGGCCTCCCTGTGGAGTCTTCATTATGTTTCGGGACTGGTCTCCCAGTGGAGTCTGATGTGAAACCAAGATAATCAGCAGGCCTACTGATCACCAGTGGAGTCTTTTATCGTTTAGGAACAATGGAGTCACCAGGTGGAGGGTTTAGGGTGATTCTAGGGTACAGTGTCCACCATAGTGCTCAGGCGCTATCACCTTTCAGGAATCTCCTCTAAAGCAACAAGCTCCAACCAGATATTGACTGGGAGGGCATTTACTAGATATGTCACCCCTGAAAAGAGGATGCGATCTGGAGGCTACCTGGCCCTTTCCAGGCTCTGTCTAAGAGTATGGTGGATATTCAATAATGGAGGATGATTCAAGAAAGGGGCTACTTACTGTCAACCTAGCTAGAGTTCTAAGTTTCTGAGATTTAAGAGTGTTTAAGACGAAATGTACTCAGATCCCCAGTATGGTCGCCATTATGTTGGGGTTCCCATGTTTTGGCCAGGTTGACAGAGACCAAAAGATGAGACAACATAGAACCACTTTGGGACCTTAGGATCTAGCCCTCCTAGGTCCAGAGAGGGATCTCTCTATGGTAGTCAAAGGTTTATGTCTTTGAAGCTCGGGTGTTATGATTTTAGGCTAGTTATAGGCTCATGGTTATTTGTTTGATTGTTTTTGTTTGGTTGGAGGGAATCGGGAAAAGAAGGATCAATGTGTGACAAGGATGAGTAAAGAGGAAGCTTTAGGCAGAGACAGATAACTCAAATAACATCAAAGCCATTGGGCTATGGAGTCAAGAAAGGATTTACTTGTAATCAATGTGCAAGCTTTCAGTTGGGTTAGTCATCTAAATCATCTGGATCTTAGAGATGATAGTTGGAATGGAACATTAAGGATAGAAAATGAGAGGAAGAGAACCAACCAACTCTGTCTATAGATCAGGCCAGAGGTCATTTAAATCTAGACCTGCTTGGACAGAATTAGAGGCAATTACAAGGGATCTTAGAAAGGCTAGCTGGTCGTGCAAAGATCCTAGTGGACAGGGCTAACACTAATCCCCAGTGTTCCCAAACCTTCCAGCTAAATCCTACCAAGAACATCTAAACATGGACTTCATCAATTCATACATCAGAGAGTAGGCAATATCATCCACTACACTGGTTAAATCAATTGAAATCAACATTCAGATACACATATAAGCAGAAAACATAAAGGCTGGGAGAGCAGCAACATAAGGTACCTATCAAGGGTAAATCTTATGCCAAACTTCTGATGCGAGCCTGAAGAAACATAATGAAATGAGAGCAAGTCAATCACAAATACAGAGAATGGAAAACATCACCAGCTGCTTTAGATCAGGATCCAAAGAAACATGCTCATCATATTAAAAACAACACCAATCAGGTACATCATAGCCCATAGCTTGAACATTCAGTCTAAATACATCAAATCTAAGCCTATCTCACAATATACATAGAGAACTTGTCTCAAGAGGACAACACTTGCGTTCCACTGATTTCTCATCAACCCTTTACAATATTTCTCTCTGATTTTTATAGCAGAAGATATTCAAAAGCTCGACTGAGGAGGTAGGTGAATTCTAAATGTATCATTAATCACAACAATGAATGCAGGCCCGAAACCCATTCTGCTTGACATGCTGTATATTTAATCTCCGCCACCTTCCTAGTAAGAGAATGATCTGCTCCGAATTTGATCTTTGACATTTTAGCTTGTTGTACTCCAGGTGATTTGAACAAAAATGAAATAATCTGTAAAGAAGGCCTGCCTCATAAATGCCTGACTGTCTTTGAGCTGTAGCCTGGTGGGAAAACTTCTTCGGGGGCATGGTGTGTAATAAAGTTGTATGGGTGCCCTGTACTTTGACAAAGAAGAAAACATTCTACTGACGAAACCCTGATATTACTTTTGTCTGCGCTTAGGATCCTTTGAATCGATCCTCGGGGTCTGTGATCTATTGCTCTGCCTCTTTAAACTCGGATTAAAGCTAAAGATCTTCATAAACCAGCTCCAATCTTCTTTCTGCTCTGTATTGATACACTTTGCCGCTTCATTTGCTTCTAACAGGGTAGCTCAGATTTTAATAGCGATGAGAGATCTTCAGGGTTTGGAAATCTACTTTTCTTTAATGCAACTCCTGTCAGCAGCCTTCTTTGACAATTTTAATTGTACCGCTCTCGGATTTAAATGCGCCTGCGCAGCTTGCCATGTAGAACCATGGCGGTCTTCAACTTTTGGAAACCCTGCAAAACAAAAAACTATGAGGAAAAACATGACGGCGGTTGACGGAGGTGGAGGGGACACAATGTGAATGGATAGAATAGCCGTGCGGACGAAGACCTGGGACGAAAACGCGACGAAATGGTGAACCAAGCTCTGGCAGAGGGTTAATGATTCGGAGAGTGAAACCATATGGAAAACATTAAAAAACACGAACCTCGGACGCTTTTATGCAGTGGAATGAGAGACTGTACGGGGATGCATGTGGGGCTGACGTGGCGGGACGAACAAGGTGGATGAACGACGTGGAGGCTTGGGGACAACGGAGTGGTCAACAATGAACAGAGAGATCCGGACCATCGATCGGGCGATGATCGACGACTGAGAACGACGTACAGTGGGCCACGGGGGCGGGGGACAGCAGGTTAAACATCGCGCAGGTTCGATGGGTGAGCGCCGTCGGATAAGGGTTTAAAGATCTGACGGTCCATATAAATTTCGCTGGGCCTCCATCGACCGAACAATAACGCGCGGGCGATGAGTGGTTTCATTCTCGTACAAGGGACGCGTGTCAGTTAATAAGTGGGATCGCTAGCTTTTGCGAAAAACCGCCTGCTGCAAATGGGCGGTGCGGAATTTACTGCGTGGTTTCGAGGATGACGTGAGCATGCGGGGACCACAGCTTTGGGAGCATTCAGCGTCGTTAGATCGGCCCTTTAACGGACGGTCGGGATCTTCTAACTAAACACAATATATTAAAACCAATACCCGCGCATTTTCGAAGGTTTGAATGATTTTCTGGTGCGTAAAAGGGTTTAAAAGGATTTGAGCACCCGGAGGATTAAGGGATGGTCACGGCACCAGGTTCTATGGAGGAAGAGGGGGCGCGGGATTAAGACTAAGGGGGTTCAGGCCTTATATTATGGTTTTTCCGTATTTTGAAGCATTTTTAGGCCTAAAGGGAGGAACGGTAGGGAAATGAAGGGTAGGGAAGGCCAAGAAAGGGGCAAAAACAGGATTTTAAGGAGGGTTTACAGGGATAATGAGGGAAGGAGGGGATTTTGACAACGGAAAACAGAGGTTGAAATGGGGGAAGTTTTGGTGGCAGTGACAGCTCTTTTTATAAAGGGTCACAGAGAGGGTGTACACCTCGTGCACACACGCAGAGACTCCAATGAGGATGAATCGATAGGTGTGCACCTGTATGCTCCACCTCCCATTTCCCGCCCCTGTTTACCAATACTCATAGTCATTGCAACACACACAATCGAACACCGATAGGTTCGTCTCCCCAGAACCCCGAAACTAATGTGGAAGCCCACCTCACTGCCAGCAACCTCAAGGTGGTCAAGGGAACAAAGTCACGGGAATGAACTTCCATGTAATGCTCCTCGCAACTAAGCTGAAAAATACAATCATTCTGACAGAGCTGTGTACCACAAACGCGACAGGATGCTGCCCTGAGTCTTTCTTCAGACAATGTATTTCATCCTCATTTACAAGTTTCGCACATGAGTATGGAAGGTCACTATTAGTCACTGTGAGTGAACAATAAATTATACACAGTTGCGTGAGAACTGTGCCTCATGCTCAGCATCTCAGTGATATGCCTTCATTAATGGCGCATAGACCTCTGAGAACTGAAGGAAAGAATTCCACCTAGTCATTTCTCATATAACTGTGCCTCGATGTAAGTTTCTACAATATGCTCTCATCCAACATTGTTGTCTCTTGTTCCACTCTTCACCCAGTGTTTATATCCTGCCGCCCAGAAAATGGTTTCTCTCATGGAAAGAAGTTCAACCAAAGAAGATTTAAAGAACATCATGCAATTTAGGACAATGTCAACCAACTTTCAGACAGTTAACTTCCCAGCAATCATCTCACAACACCTAAAACATGAATGCTGCTGAAAGCATGCCATTGCGGGTGCTGCAAGGGTGGCCCTATGAATCGAGTCAAGGGAAGGGGTTTTCTTCCGACGTTCTTTACCACTAAGAGCCTCACAGCGGCTTCTCTGTTGATTCAATTATTGTTCATTCTTGCCCATATGATGAACTGTTTCACATGGTGCTGAAAGCAAGGTGTATGCTTGGTGTGTTGAATGAGAAATGACTTAGTGTCTTGCCTTTGCTCAAATGTGTACCAAGTATGAAATGAGAGACTTTGAGGCACACAGGTAAGTACTGGACTGCTTGCTGAAATTTGAGTGTGATGGCTGCTCACGACTGCCAGACTTCGGGATTTGGGGATTTTATAAGTGATATGGGAGTGGGAGATGGTGATAGGAATGTAGTTTTTAGAGATAGGGATTAAATGAAACATATATATTTAATTGATAAACCATAAAGACAACTTATATTAATTTAATGCTAGGAAATGATACAAGAAGCAGCATATAAGGTAGGGTTTGAGGTCAAAAACATGGGAATAAAGGTATAAGAGCTAGAAGGAGGTATTGAGGGAGAATTGTGATAGTAGTATTGTCAAATAAAGGAGGAGGCAACACAAGCAAGTTTAGTTTACAATCTGGCAATCAACAACCACACTTTAAATTTCTAAGAAAACTCCAAGAGCATCTTAATAGTTTTAGAGGTATTTATCATTTTTATTTATATTTTATGCTTCACTTCTTTCAAAACACACCAAACACTTATCTAAAAAATCGATGGCAAGAATTTGAACCTATTGTATGTAAATGAAATTGTTTTGCTTTTACGAAGTCATGATGAATTTTTTTTGTCTTGGAGGTTCTGCATGTCAATTCTCGGTGGCGCGTCACGCTCAATGTGAGCAATCGTGTAGGGGAGGTCATACGCTGCGTGTTCCGTGTGCGCTGTAGCCACCAATACGCCAAGCACTGTTGCTGGGCTCTGGCTCAACCGCCGCCTTCCCACCACTAAACTTCGACTTTCAATTTATCTCAAGATGCAATAATATTCAAACAATGGAAAATATCTCAAATAGCATGGATTGATTTTTGTTTCTCAAAAACCGCCCCCCTCTTTTGTAATGTTCATTTTATAAATTTTTTCACTTTTTAATACAATCATAAGTTTCTTGATTTTTTGTTTGAATGATGTATTTTTATTGATCTTTGTATAGATGATGGTATTTTATCATATGAATTGTGGTTGCCTTCCAGATGTAATAAAACCTTAAAATTACATATTTATTACAACAATGAATGGGATATTTTCCTAAACAGAGAATGAAGTTACAATATCCTTGACATTATTATTAGTGATGGAAATTCCAGTTCAAAAATTATATTAGAAGATATCCTCATGGTCATGTAAGATTATTTGATTTTAATTAAATTAAGAGGTAACAACATTAGATGAGGAGAATATATAACAAAGCCTGATGGGATGATAAAGTGCCTTCAATGGTTATGTATGAATGATGAATGAGAATTTAAAGAAATGCAATAAGAGAAATGATTCTGACGTACATGTACACCACCACACTAGCCCAATGGGGATGGTGGCTCCTGGAGTGCCAAGAACTGCTGCACATCATGAGCAGAAAGAGCCTTCTGCTTCATTGGGCTGAGTCCATTATTTAATAAATCAAACTCAAGAATTAATTTGATTATTAATCTAAATTTTGACCAAATCAATTTCAAATTTTAATCAATGACTAAACCAAACTTTATCAGGATGACCAAATCCAAAATGTAAATCTTCTTTCGTAATTATAGCTTCTTCTACTTCGGCCCCAAACTCCATATGAAAATACTAATAAAGACATACTACAGAATTGGATAAATAATGATATGTAATAATACAAGACCATAAAATATCCAGAATAATGCTTTTGATAACACCATTGACCTAAGTTCTTCCAGATAATCTTGTACTAACTTCCTTCAAAATAGCATAAGCTCAATTTCAATATGTCAAAATATTAAAGAATTTTCCAAAGATTTTCAAAGTTACTTGTTTTAATTTCTTTGTCCTCATTCTAGCATCCTGCATTTTCTATACCACTTCTCCAATTGGAATTATCCACCTTCGTTTGTCATAGATTTTTCGATTTTTCCAACTTTAACGTAAGAGAATTATCTCTGCTTATCAAAAGAAACAACTATCTGATTATCATTTTCCATATATTTTTTGCACCAATGAAGCCCAAGAAGTTGGACCACTAAACAATAAGAGAGGTAGTAAAATGATCAGATCTAATTTCATAAAACTTGAAAATCAATATGTATACCTTCAATGATTTTTTGATCACCTAATCGTTCATAGCTAATGACCGCTTTGTGCCAACCTTCTTGTTTATGTCCAAACTTTTGGAATGATGTTGATTCACTTAACAAGATTTCGCCAAGTCCATATGCTCTCATGTATTGATAGAAGTAAGTTGAATGCCCCAAATGATTTTATACTTGGCACAAAAACTCAATCATCTTTCTTGATTTAAAAGTTACCACATTATCAAAGGATCAATTTATCGGTAACAAACGAGACAAATGTTGTTCGGAGTGAAATAAATGATTATCGAATCGTGGTAGTTTGTCAGAAATTGATTCGATCCATTTTGTGAAGTAATTCACCATCGTTAGGATCCATATATGTTGTCCTCAAGAAGGAGGAGTTGATTCCAATGAATCCAAACCCCACCGTCAAAAGGGGCGCTTACCTCAATAGGCTGTCAAGCGGCAAAGGCTGTAATTTTTGTCTCTCTTCGAAAATCTAGCACTCATGGCAGCTCTTGACCTGCCTGACACACGCAACAATGTCGTCAATAGTATCCTGCCTTTGGCAACCTATTATCGTTGTTTTCCAAAAAAGGTGACCGACATTCTCCTTTATGAACTTCATTACCTTCTTTCGTTCTCTTTTCCACCAAAAATTCAACAAAACACCACCCGCATCTTTCCACGAGTTAAAGAATTTAAAATACAAAATTCTGGTGCCTCTTGCCTTAGAGTTCTTATACCTTTGTTTCTAGCTTTCCATGCCGGCGGTGGTGACAAATTTTGAAGAACACACACCATCTCGAAGGTTTAAGGAGAAGCAACAAAAATTTCCGATACATGAAGTGCTTAAATTCCTTCCCATCCTCGTCGATATACATGAATCGCATTTATGTCTAGCTAATAAGCAAATTTGACTCAGACATGTTTCTTCTGCCAAAATTTCCCTATCCTTGATGCTTGCGGGCCTTATCTCCACATTTCCACTCACAAAGTCAAAATCTGACCACTTCTTCTCGTTCTTCCATCGCCTTGTACTAAAACATTCTTCACGGCCACAGGGTTCATAAGCCAAAATATGAGAATGCAAATGTATACCCGGAAATCCTTTAATGCTTGGCCAAGTGCCGTAGCTTGCTTTCAATGATGTTGTACTTCAGCTATGTCTCTTATAGTTCAACCGAAAAATCTATTGGCTTCTTAGTTTATCTTTTCTTCGATTAACACACGTCATGGTATGCTCCAAAGCAAAGGAAAACAAAATAAAACCAGGTAATCCGGGTTGATTAACACCGGAGTCAAGATAGTGCCAACTTAACTAAATTAAAGGATTTTTATCGCCTCTTGGTCCACTTCACTTGGCTGTCCTTTTTTCAGCATATTTTTATCTCTTAGATGTCTGGCATAAGTTAGGGACAAAGTGGCATAAAAAGTTCATCTTACCATTAAAAGACCTTAATCTCCTTTCTGTCTCGAGGTCAACTTGCTAAATTGCTTCAACACTTGCTTCAACACGCGTCGGATCAATATGAATGCGATCTTTTGAATAATGTGGGATCAAGTAATCTGCCCTTTGTCCATGGAAAACAAGTTTTTTTAGATTAAGCGAGACAATCATATTTTCTCGTACTTTTTGAAAACAATTTTCGAGTGATACATATGCTCTTCATCTTAATTGGAAAAGACCCACAAATCATCAAGTGTTATAACAAGGAAACATCTTTCTCATTCTGTAAATCCATGTCCATCACTCCGCTGGTTGCACCAAAGATTCTTCAACCGAATGGCATCTTGGCATAGTGGAAAGTTCCCTGGCCTGAGGGTGAATGCGTTTTTGTCTCGATCGTCTCCATGGACCAAAATTTGGTTATATCCGTAATAACCATCGAGTAGTGACATGCAAGATGATCCAACTACTCACTACGTATATGATCCATTTTTGGCAATGGAAAATTGGTCTCATAAATGACACCTTGTTCGTATTTCGGAAATCAATTCACAACCGACCCCACTGTCTTTTCCAAGACCGGCACCAAATTGGAAATCCAATCAGAAAATCTGATGGGGACAATGATTCCCGTTTTGTACAACTCCGTTTACCCTCCTTCTCAATTGATACAGCAACTTCGAAGTTGATTCTTCTCATTTCCTATTCAAAGGCTTCTGGACAATATTTGGGATAGTGTGCTTGACTATATTGGTATCATACGTCTTTTAAATCAATAGTCCCAAGCGAAAGCATCAACAAAAGAAGACAACAAATCTATATATTTTGTTTTACTGTATGTTTGATTTGTTACCACCATCTTGGGGTCTTCGCATGTTCCAATATTTACATCTTCTCAACTCCTTTCAAATTTTACTGCATGTTGGTTTCTGGCCACATCATCCTCGATCGAAGAGTTTCTTCTAAAGAAGACCAACCTTTAGGAATAACGTTATCTTTAGTCGTTAACACTTCCATTTGATTATTTGCATGCCATCACCACCACTGTGACCACATCAATTGAGGTATCTTGAACTTACCTTTGTTTTGCAGAAAATCATTAATCTCATCATCATCTTGGAAAACTGTCACAACATTCTTGATTATCCCAGACGGTAGGACTACCACATGGATTTCAAAACTGTTTATTGAATCAGACCTTCAAATTACTTGTCGCTCTTTAGTATATCCGCAATTCCATTTGAATGCGAGGAATACAAGTCAAAGTACAATCCGAAATCGGCTCAGTAAACATCCGTAACAAGACCAAAAGCCCCGCATTTCAGATGTTTACTGTATTCACCCTTTACTTGCTTAATTCATCAATTCGTAGTCGCCACAATTCAATTCTCTTAGCATTTCGCTTAAGAATCTTAGCTAGCAACTTGCTTCGTACCACCATTGTTCGAACAAATTAAAAGCTAATTTTGTAAGAACATACATGTACATTGCCTTACCTTGTTTGTTTTTTTTTTAAAAAGGATTCCGTACTCCAATACCAATTCCAAGACCATCATTTTCACCGCACCATCGAAATCCATCGTCCATAGACCCTCTTCATCATCTTCTAAGTGCTGAAATTGTGCTAGCTCTATTTTTTTTGTTGCCATTCACTATCTATCGATTGCTCAATCGTGCTTTCTGCTGCTTATTTCTGCAAACTTCTCTCGAAATTACTTCCGTAATCTCTCGAATATCTTCTACTGAACCAACTGACTATCTAGCATCATTGAAACTATCGGCAAATGTGCCCATGATTCTAACCGTATGTACATAATTAATCGGATGATTGACCGGTTTCTCCTTGGTTGTAATCATATACTTAATTTTTTGTTCCCAAGATAAATTTCTCATTTTACCAAACACGGAATCATTCCATAAGAGAAATCTAATTGTAAAGTCCCTTTCAATTTTGCTCCTCAAGATCTGGAAAGCAACATACCAAACCTCGGGAGAATGTCTCACAACTATCATCATATCAAAACATTCTTTGTGGGAATCTGATCAAACTAACAACCAAATTAATGAGCCCAATACATCTTCACTGCCAGAATCAAATGAATACATCACAGTACTTCCTAGTTATACAAACCCACCGAAGATTTCTTCACAAGATTATGGAAGGCACCGAATCGAACACAGCATTATGCAATACAAACTCAATCGAAGACCGATATGTACAGTGTGTATTTATCTCTGAGACCACCATCTGAAGTCAGTCCAAATATAAGTTCAGGTTGACTATCTTCTCAATATTCACCACATTTCCTATATGGATCGAAATTCAAAATTTTGAAACTTCTGACCTCTATAATCGTTGTTCTTCATTAGTTCAAATGAGTGAATGATACCTTTACCTAGAAATCTCATTTTCCAAACTAAAGGCTGAAGTCTTTTCTCGATCTCTTTAATGGAACATCTTTATTTTCAGCCTTTCTCTCGATGTAATTGGTTTGATTTGATTTTTCCGATGATGACTTGGTGGCAAATGTGGACCGAACTATCTCTTTTTTCTTTTCTTTTGTGCAACAGAATCGTTTTTTAGGTGTTGAAACTTCTCTTTGGATTGATAGGGCATCTCTATTTCTAAGAGAAGATGCTTTCCATCAACACAAGGCATTCATTTAACCTCTGACACTATCCGACTTTCCTCAAGAGCCGCATCATTGGCCAAGATAAAATCCTATTCCTTTATACCGTTGAACTTTCTCGCATACTCCTATCTTCAAGATATGAAATGGGAAAATCATCAAGAGTAAAGAAGCTATTTTCTCCCCCCCTCAAGCATCATCTTCACTTATAGTAAACTCGACCAACAAAATTCTACTAAAGAGGCGTTTTACTTATCGTTGATTCCGTCGGTTCTTGTGCTCGCCTCGTTGTTTGATCCGAAATGGGTTGTCAGGCGAACTATCAAGTTGATTTCAGATCTCGCGGTTCGCTTATCATGTGAGCTTTTCAATCATTCTTTCCACCTGAAAACTAGCCGATCCGATGGATGTAAGTCACTATTGCGAACTTTCTTCTCTACTTTCAATTCATTTTCTTGTCATTCAAATTTGCGTCAACACTCACCGCAATTTTTCTCGTGACATTCTCTATGGTGGGAAAATTTTTCTCAATGACAGCTATCTCCATCGAAACCATCCATTCCCAACAAAGTCGACTTATGATGGCCTCAAATCATCAAGAATTGCATTATTATAAACCACAATAACCGATAATATAGTCTTGGACAGACTTCACCAACATTACGCGATCTTGGTATATTCATGATTTGAAGTGGATCATTTCCCACCGATTCAGAAACCTGCTCGGTCATTTATTGTATTATCGGGTCGCAAAGATCTAAACCACTTTACACCACCTCCAAAAGTTTTTCACAAACAATCTTCATGGTGACATCTTTCATCACCTGCGAGATCAAAGAAGTCTATTCTATCAATATACGTCGAGCTACATACTTTGAGGAGTACCATCAAACAAATGGATTTACTTAGATAATCAGCGAGCATGGATTCGTTCGGGTGATGAAAGAGGTGTGACCTAAAGGTACCATTGCTCTTGGTGGATTTATGATCTGCCTTGGGAGAAACTGGGGTGGAGTAGGAGCAAGAGATGTACGAGGTGTATGTGGTGGAGATGGAGGAGGAACTACTTCAGACGTTCATTGGGAGACAGATGGTTGCACGGGAATGGTAGGAATGAAAGAAGGCCTAAACAAGAACTGTGAATCGTAAGGTAATCACCGATGGACCAAGAGTTTCGCATGCGTATTCGACAAACCAGAATATTCGTTGCCACAATAGAGTTTGAATGTTCAAGATGTAATTATCAATGGATTCCATTAGCTTGTTCAATCTCAAGATACTTGATAAACTCGTGATTTATGACAAGATAATCCAAAGAGCACTTTCGTACCTAGCTAAAACAACGACAATCAAACTGACCATCAAACTCAATATCTTCAAGAATTAAAATACAAAGAGGCATGAACAGAGATTTTAAACAAAGGACTATGGGATCTTTCTCGATGAGGATTCTTGGAAAATCATATTGGGATTCTCATACACTGAGGCAACATCGTGATCGGGATTAGCTCTAGCATGTCTTCCGGAAGCCGTTGTGTTGATTTATTCAAAACTAAAGGACAAAACCGATCTATTTCCACTTATCAAATTCTAGACTCAATCACCCCAAAAGTCCATAATGATGTAATATACTGCAATTCACAAGTCAAGTGTCACATTTTGGTAAGCTAAATCCCAGATTGACCGGCGCATTTATCTACTTCCGCTAATGCAAAGAAAAAGCGTTTCAAAGCTACCTCGGCGTAACTTAAGGTTCGTTCGTAGCGGCAGAAAAATAACACCGAACAAGAAAAACATTTTTCTCAAAGAGGAGCCACACTATGTTATAGCCCAAATCCACCTTAGGGCCGAAGGGTATGATTCAGAACACCAAACCACGCTCGCTCCGGTAGCTAGCCCTACTGCAATGTGAGAGGGTTCTCTTCCGGGTCAACTGTGAAAATGCATCAATAGGTTTGAGATGACCTAAATTAAAAGCACTTTAGGCTAGTGTTATTAATCAAGAGTTTGAAATGATTTTTTAAGGTTTTTTTTTTTTTTGTTGAAAAAGGGAAAGGCAATTTTGGGCTTGGGGATGAGGCCAAATTCTTACGTAGTTCAAGTTGGGCACAGGGAAGGCACTACTGTGATGTCTTAGATTCAATGAATGGATGGAAAATAATTGCTTGAGGAGTCAAGAGGACAAAGAGGGTGCAAGGACCCTCTTCAAAACCGACGAAAACATACAACCAAACAAAATTTTAAAAAGAAAGCACCAAATAAACCACGTAATCTTACCTTATTTACTCATTTGTTTAATTTAAGCAAAGAGAAGGGTAAATGGCATACATAAAAAAAAAAAATTAATGAAACTTATGTATACATGGAGAAACATCATCAAAACTCACCCACAAGGATCCCAAAAGTGCCTGCAAAACTCGGTCTTTCCTTTGCCAAAATGCGTATGTATGTACAATGAGGTGTCGAAACTATTCCCAAGTATCCAACCCCGAAAATGACTTAGAAAATACATAATATAGACCATCCTAACCCTCTTCCCATGCCTCAGGGGTCGAGCTCATCCTTCTAGAGTTGTTTCAACCAATTCTAAACAAGGAACCTAAATTCAGGCAATCAAACAACTGCTCTCTACATGTTAGGAAACCGATCCATCTATTTAATTTTCACTTTTTAGTGAATGAATCCTATATAAAAGTAAATATGAGCCAAAATTACATCATAGTCATCAATTTACATCAAGACAGATCAATAAATACATCAAAAAACAAACTAACAAACCCATGCATCTCTCGAGCCGAAAAGTGAAAATGGGGTCAAATTTCTCTACGCGCGCCCACTTTGAGCCCTGCTGAGGCACTTCCTGGAATTTCCAATTGACATGAGGATACCGTTGAAATCCCTGTCTGTCTACTATTCAACCCGAGTGGAATTTTTCAATCTTTGGAGCCTGGTTTTTCCCCTCCAAATGGCACCCCAAGACCGGCCCTCGCTGGTGCAGGCAGTCATTTTTGGAGTGTTTTTGACCCTTAAGACCATCCGTTAACTTGATGAAATATTTCAGCCATTCTTAAGGTGAATTATCACAAAAACCCAAAAATATCAAGTTTTCCGAAGATCTCTCAAACGTAAGCGTGCACCAAGTGGCGCGGACGCGTCGGCGGAAACTCGTTTTGCGACCAAAATTTCAAAATGAAAAAATTCCCTCAAACTTGCTGAAATTTGGAGTGAAGGTCCCTCTATCGTTTTCTTCATGCTCACGAAAGAAGCTTCCCCCGACCAAGATTTGAAGCGGGATCGTCTTTTGCGCTCCTTAGTGCCCTTCTCGACCTCGCTTTCAGATCTTCATTTTCGCTCATAAACATGTGTGCGAGCCCGCATAGCGGTTCTTCATATGTTCACATGTCTTTGTCCCTATTGGCCTTTCACCAACAAGCTGATGAATTTTGACCTCATAAGGCAAGTCTCCCGTCATCCGTGTCATGTCACCCGGTCTTTTTTGGGCTACAATTCTACTCACGGATTTTCCGCAACTCCATGAGTGTCCGTCGATCCTCCAGCTTGTTTATCCTCGCCTGCCTTCCCAAGTAATTTATAACCCACCGAGTTTCCTCTCGTAATTTCTCGATCAATGTGTCGCATCTCAGCCTTTCTCGCTCGGATGGTTTTTTCAACTTTGAGTCGGGAGATTTCAATCAACATCGATCAACATAAAATCGAAAGATTGGCGGCTCTCCTCGAGGGGCCCCTCATCCCGCATAGGCTTGCCTATGTCCTGCATCGCTGATGAAGGTGAGACCCTTCGGCGCTGCGGGAGATAGTACTTGGTAATCGTCGATGAAGGTATCAGACCCCTCCACCCCGGTGGAGACAGACATTCGTCGTGCGCCACCACGCTCGGCACCTCTATAGGAAAATATTAACACCTGAACACTAATAGGTTCTCGTCTCGTAAACCCCGAACCGATGTGCGTTCATCTCTGTATCACAACAATCTCTTGCGCTCAGGCTCTGGAAGAAGTTTGTAGAATGAACTCTCCCCATGCAATGCCCGCAGAAGCGGGAACACAGGTACCACAATCATCTTTGATGGAGTGATGGCCCACAGTGCCACAGTCGCTGATCTCGAGTCTTCTTTTGTACATAGTCATCCGCTCTATGTTTCTGCACATGAAGCATGGAATTTTCATCATTTCTACCCTCGTGAAATGGAATGTCAGCCTGAGCAGGGCACAGTGGTTAAATGCATGAGAATCTGCCCTCATGTTCTAAGTATCTTAAGATGAAAGTTTCTATTAATGGCAAAGACAGGACCTCTTCAACAATTGAAGAAACACCCTGCTGACCGCCTACAAATCTGTGCCCCGGCTGTGTAAGTATCTTATATTATGTTCTATCCAAATGTTGTTCCCTGTTCCAATTTTTCACCCATGTCAGTATCCTGGCCATTCGAGAAATGTCAAGTTAAGGTAGTTCACTCCAAAGAAGATTTACATGACCATCATGCAATGAGAAAACAAGCAATCAACTCCTAAATGATGGACCAGAAATCATCTCACAATACAAAATACATGTTGAATAAAGCATATTGCAAGCAAGGTGTCCAACCCGAGCTGCGAAAGTGGGCTCTTCTGGGCGTGCTTACCACTTTTAGAGTTTTCCTCGGAACATTTAGCTCGTGGGTTGAGTCACCGTCTTGTTCATATTTCTGCTCTGAAGATGAATCACTGTTATGGTGCTTTCTAAAAGCGTGTTGCTGAAAGAAAATTAGAGAATTGACTCTAGTGTCTTTGTTTTCAATAATGTACCAAGTATGAACAGGTGGAGATCGGGAGAAATATTACAAGTGTATAATGGATCCTATAAAATTGAGGTGAGGATGGCCTACTGACTCGCTAGACTCTAGATTTAGGATTTTATATGATAAGAGTGTAGATGGTGATAGGAAATGTAGTTTTGCAGATAGGATAAATGAAATATTTTCAGATATATTTAAGCTAAGTGAAATCTGTTGATGTGACAGTCTTTAAATATATTGGGAATTGGGAATTTATAAATGATATGGGGTGAAGGAAAGTGGTTGAATGCAGGGTTTGAGGATGAAAACATGGAATAAAATATATAGTTTGGGATAGAGGAAGGGAGAAGGACTCGTGATAGTAGGACAGCAAGGAGGAAAGGGCAGTACAAGGGGAATGGAGTGAAGGGACTGGCAACTAATAAAATCACACTTTAATTTCCCCGAATACAAACTCCTAAGAGAATCTTATATTGAGAGAAGCGATCATTTTACATTTAAATTCTTATGCTTCACTTTCAAATGTTTGCCTCCACAATGCACTCCAAAATCAGTTGGGTTATGAATTTTGAAACTTATCAGAGCAAGGAATGAAATGGTTTTGGTTTTTATTAAAGTCGTGATAACTTTGTCTGGAGGCTCAGGCGCCACGCACAATGGCGCTGCTATCATGATGCCACCATGGCCTCAGGAGAAAATCATCATGTATGGAGTGTCTTAGCAGCAGCCACAGTTTATGCGCGCTCTTACCCAAGGCTTGCGTACTCTAAAACACAAATTTTGTCAAATCATGTCACTTCAACAACAAATTCACTCTTCAATCGATCTCTTGATGCAAATGGTTATTCAAATTAATGAAAATATTCAAGAAGATGATTTGATTTTTGTTTCTCAAATCCCACTTGTAATGTCCTCGATTGGCACTTTTTCACTTTTAATACAACTCGTTTTTTCAAGTTTCCTCTTTGATTTTTTTTTTTTTTGGCTTGAAATGATGGTTTCTTGGTTGATTTTTACATTAATACAGCCAAAGGAAGATAATTGCAGGCTGCCTCTCGAAGATGTGTAGAATTTGGAAAACGTTAAAATTATGGACATTATTACAAAACAACAAATTTGACGATTTCTTCCTCAAAAATAGAGTTTTGAAGAAGAAACATCCTTGATTATTGATGATGGAAATCTTGGAAATGAAAACTTATTGAAGACATCCCCATGGCTCCGCGCATTTATTTGATCTCACCACCTAAATAGCACAAACATGAGGGAGAATGAGAGAACAGCCCTTTCCATCGATGATGGCATGCCCCTAACGAAATGCATGAATGAGCGGAATGAGACACCTAAAAATTAAATGCAATAAGAGAAATGATCCCACGGAGGGATGAAAGACCTACCTAACATGAATCACATCTATCTTCAATCGTAGAGCAGAACTTAGCCTCGGGAGTGTGCTGACTCCAGCCTCTCACAGCCTTTCATAGTTAACCATCCGTCTTTGTATGTGCATCAGCACACAAAGAATTCGTCTTCGAGGTCCCCTTTTGGTCGTTGTGACCGGTTTCATCCTATTCCATCCACCAGAGAGCTACTTTTCACAGCTTCGACAGACCCTCTTGTTTGTTTACACCGAGGGGGCAAGCTCCTCCCACATCCGACTTACACCCAAGTCCTGGCGTGAATCCATCCTTCAGCTTTCCTGCTTTCACGCCCCAAAGGCTGGTTTCGTTGTGAGTCCCTTGTGTTGATGCGTCCATTCCCTCTTTATACCTTCTACCGCGCTCAAATCCTTCTATGATGTAGCCCGAAGACCCTTCCCCATGCCCTTGCTCGGTCCCCATATCCTTGGCAATGACCAGGATTGTACTGCATTGTGCTTGTGCCTTCGGTGCTCTTCGCACCGTTACAGGAAGCCAGCTCTGGAAGGAGGAGCTGCAGCGCAATTTAATTGTCAATTTCTTCATTTGCAACCATATAAGGGAGCGGGAGTCCACGAATCCTTTGGAGACCCTGAATTTGGACACGCATATTTACTTGGAAGGATGCCATGCTCTTGCATTCCACATACACCTGCAAGGCGTGCCGCCGAGAATTGATGGTTGTCGCTAAGCCGGCTTCCATGAGGACCCGTAGTGACTTGGTTGTCCTCGATGCGCTCGTGCATCCTCGAGTCCCATAATTTCGCATAATGAGCCCCTTTTCGCACATGTCTTGGGTGAGCTCTTGTGAGGAATCGATTCAAGGTGGGCTTTGTGGCATCAACAGGAGAAGCAAGAATCAAAAATAACGAAAGGCTCATCCCTACTCCTAGTATTCTCAAACACAGCTGTAAACTCATCACACAAGCATCGTCCACGAGCTATTACCCTTCTCCACATTGGCCCAACGAAATTACGTATGTAGGCACAAGAGGCGACCTCCTGAATTTTCTTATCTTGCACACCAACAACATGGTACCTAACTCGCGTACCTGGTCGCTTTCAAGGATTTGTCATGTGCTTCTAGTATTCCCCACCATGGTAGCTGCCCACGTATTTAGCGCTCTCCCTCACTTTTTGCCAATGCTCTCCCAGCCCCATTCATGGGAATACCAAAAGAATTCGATGAACAAGCACAACATCGATGGTGATTCTATATTGGATCCATAGAAGCTCATCATGAACTGTGGTGAGCAATCAACGCTGTCTTATCCGTGATGTTGTAGTGATCAAGTGTGCATCCTTAGTCAAGTTCAGAGCTGTGGCTCAACCAATCCACACACCCAAGATTTCTATAGAATTCCTTGATCCCATTGTCTTCTTCAATTGTGTCAAGGTATAACTCGTGCCAACTCAGTGAATGCCCTCCAAATCACAGCCGATCATCAAATTTCATCCGATGTAGCATTCCAAAAGGTTCAAGCACGATGGGGACCCTCCGAGGTTAGTGGCAGGCAGGCAGGTGATCAAAGCCATTGAGGTTCTTTACGGTGCTTGGCGTTCGCACGGCTAAAGGAAGGAGGTAACTGGCTGATCGATTCGGGTCGTCTACTTCTTCCCCCCGAGCAACACGTGCCTTGGGTGTCGCTCGTAGGGATTTTACGGTTGTAGCGCGGGCTTCCCTTCCGTCTCATTTTGCAGTGTTTCCAGGGTTTCCCAGCCCCATGCTGCTTCCTTCCTTTCCTCGAAGGCTTAGGTGGAGAGAACCCTCGGCCTTGGACTCAATCTCCCCCACTTCCTGCTCCTTGTCTCACCGAGGTCACCGGGTTCCTAGGAAGTCCACAGGGTAGATTAGTCGTCGGGAAGTGCTGCGATGAAAATGAATCCCAAACCCCTGCCACCGAGGGAGGCAGGTTGCTCGCACATGAAAGGGATGTTAAGTAGGCACAGAAATTCTTACAACACACCCAGAAGGACATACATGCGTTGGATATTCGGCGAGACACGAAACCCTTGTCCGATCTATCCCCGCTCCTTTTATAATCCTTGGCGAGCGACCAATGTCAATTAAATCTTATCCAGAATCTTCACTATCGTGAATTGTAAAAAATTCCCAAAATTGACCTCATTAAATGCTAGTTTCTACCCCTTTTCCAATGGTAACATTTTCTTTTTACTCGATTTGACTATTCCAATGGCTAGTTTTCTCACCCCTAGTGTAAGCTCAATACACACCATGTTACCAAGACACCTCTCGTACTTTTTAGCGCACTCCTCCTATGCTCCCAACACACTTCGTACGCTCGCATATGCTCGTGCGTGCCCAAATAATTTCGTCGTAGCGTTCTTTAGTTTATTTATGCGACCCCGACGCACCCCTCCCAAGCCCAATCAGTGGTTTCCTTCGCGCGTAGCATGGCACCACCGGGCTTTCTCTTCCTGGTGGGCAGGCTCTGCCTCACATGTACTACTTCCGCCTACAGAAGCGTCTGACCCGATATGGCTTGGAGTCAACGTCATTGATGTATCCGAGTAGCATATCACCGCGTAGGGTAGCTAACCAAATGGCTATGCCACTCAAGATTTTTAACTCCAGATAGTGCCTAAGCCGTTGCCATCGAACCGGGTGTTTCTCAAAAACTCGGCTATCATAAAGTAGCACTAAGTCACCCTCCTAAAGGACTTTTGGCGAATATTTCGGTCATGTGATGCCTTATCCTTACGTTCTCCGAAATCAGCCACGAAAGTTAGCAATGAAATGGCCTTCTCCAAAGCCACAAGCTATGCCAAACGTTCCTCCAAGACAATGTGCTCCACCATACTTGTAGCTACGACCATCGCGATTTCACTTCAATCGTCGTTCGATCGTGCTTTTCGATTACACCGCGGCGAGCATTTACCATTTCTTCCCTAAACTTTTCGTTATACTTTAGGTCATCTGGTCATGACGCTCGCTTACGTACAAGTATCCGGTTTTAACGCATGCGCATAACCCCTAGGCCTTTACACCCTCGAGTCTAAAACTGCGAAGGCCTGACATTCTGTGAGCAATTCAAAGCACCACACAAGAAACCAGTCCCGTAGTCCCCTATTTTAATCCAACTTAGGATGCCTGCTTGTGCCAATTTTTACCCTGGCACAAATTTTCTGTGTTTTAAGGACGTCCACATTTGTAACCACCACTACGCGCTCTCCTCCGACTCTGGGATATATACACAGGTGGATCCTCATCGCACTCGGCTATACATACGTGTGAGTTGGTAACATTCCGTAATTGCTTTTCCCATGTTGGTGCCCAAAAGGATGTTTAAGGGTTGGCTTCACCAACACAAAGGTTTCTATATCCCCCACAGAGCTTTATCAAGCGCCCCTCCAAGCCCCCGTCAATTTGAATGTTCTAGAGTTCATCTTTTAGATTTTCCTCAGTTGGCTGGTAAACATGTAGTTTCGCATCCAATTACCATGCAGTGAAATTGGTCCCAATGCACAACAATGGTGTGAACCCATTCTTCTCGTAGTCCTGGTCAATACCACTTCTCCATTCATGCAAAAATGTTCGCGTGAACTTCGGGCTAAGAAACTATTGAATGCTATTTTTTCTACCATGACATTTAACTATCTATATGGGTTCATCATCACCTATATTATGCTTCCTTAGAAGCCAAACCCTAAAGTTCCTAAACCAATTATTGGAATTGGAGAAAGCTCATTAAAACCCTAAAAATCCTAACTCCTATGCAATTTTCCTAGCCCGACCATGGACCCACAGAAGTTTATAACTGCGGGCACATCTCGCACATTTTTCTTATTAAACCTCGCTTTACCCCCCGTAAAAGGTGCCAAAGGGAAAAAGTAAGTTTTAGAAGCCCACCGTCGAATATTCTCCTAACCAGAGTGCTTCTTAGAAGCGTTTACTGTGTCGAGATTTATCCCTTCAATAATGGGAGTTTATCCATTGGCTTGGAGCTCAAATCCCTTCATGAAAGGAATTTATTCCCTCTTTTATGGAACCGAAACCACCTACTCTTTCCCATAAATTGAACTCATGTTTTAGTCTCAAGGGTACTTAGAACTTAGTAGTTTTTTAGGAGAATTAAGCAAATTATACCTCTATACTTAGCATCATTGCAGCGAGAATGATCACATACTCATATTCATAGTTTCATGCTAGTTCTAGAGAAGAGAAGGCTTGTGCAGAAACCAAGGAAATGGTTGTCTGCAGACTGAAGAACTGCAACATCAAGGAAGTAAAAGGTTGTAAGGTTACTTTATTATACAAGATAATACAATGGATTATATTCTCTCATTAAATTGTCTATATATGTATTTGTTAATTTAATTTGGATTTCTTGATCACCGAAATAGATTAGTGATTTCTAATTATTATACCTTGTAGGTGCTTTTTAATCCTTTTTTGTCTTTGATTGCAAGTCGTGACATGTTGAAGTGACCCTTTTTGGAGCGATTGACATAAACATTACATGTGTTGTTGCTAGACTTTAGGTAGGGCAGTTGTCCTCGTACTGTTAATTAAAAATTTTGAATCACAAATAATCTAGAGAAAATGGTTTGTATTTTATGCTTGTTTCATCTTAAGACATTTAGGGAGATCGTTCTGTCCGGGCAAGAAGAATTTATCCGTACAAAAAAATGGGACCCCCACCCTGGGATAATGAACTGTATTTTTCCTTGATTTTCATTGACTTTTTGAAAGCTTTCTTTAATTAGTCTAAAACCGGGTTGGGTAGATCCCTTGTCGAATCTCTCGTTTAAAAGTAATACATCTTTATCTTTTATGTATTTTTCCTAGCCTCCACAATTTTTGTATAAAAATGCGTGTGGCAGCCTTCGTATTTTACCGTGATAATAGTGCGGTACCGCATTATTATTTATTAAAACTCCGTACTTGGAGGAATTTTTTTTTAAATTAAGAATTCCTTTCTTTTCCAGAGCCAAATTACCAGATTCTTTGTGTTTACCCCAATTTGTCTTGACCGTCAAATCTTATGGGAATTTCATACCAAATTTTGCCTCGCCTCCGTTAAGTTAATTGGGTGTTTTGAGTCTCGTTTTGAGAAATTCTTAATTTGATTTCCTTGGTCATTACTTCGAGGTTTGTCTCGCCCTAAATAATTTTGTATCCTTTCTTCTTTTTGTTTTTGCTAAATTGTGTCCTAGTGTTAATTGTCTTTATGTTTATTTTTGATTTTTGAAATCTCACCCAATTTTCTTTATTTACACTTGATTGAATTTCTAGATTACATCTTGTGTTTTAGAATTTTCTTGCATAAGATCACATTTGCATAATCAGAATTCTCATTTTCGAATATGAATGGAAAATGTGTATAAATTATACTTTGCGTTTTTAAGTGAATTGTGCATAGATTACAACCGCATAGTTTACATTCGGGAAAATCAATCATAGCATCTAGATCAGCTTTTGATTTAACACATTTTTGTGCTTGTTTTTAAACATAAAATATAACAGAGCTGAATTGATCACATTAGTTTTTCTTGATAAAATTAGTATTAACTTTTTATATTTTCTCTTATTGATCAATATTTGCATTGTTAGAAGTAGCTGGAACCTCTTACTTTAGATAGGATTCACTAATTGAAAGATAACATTATCATATTCGATTGCATTCTATTTTTCTGGTCAAATAAAATACCATTGGTTTCATATCCATTTACCCTTTGAGTAATAATACCAAATAACACAATGCTTAATAAAATTCATTTAAAATTTTTACATTTTCTAGCTCTTTCCACCAATTCAGTTTAGGCTAGTGCTGGTAGGTTGTGGCATGACGTTCCAGCAATTAAAACAAACAATAGCATTCATGGGTAGGAAAAACTAATTGTTGGTAATGCCCAAGGAAGCCTCTTTCTTAAAAAGAGACAAGCATGAGATCATGCCGTAACTAGTGAGGTAATTGTACCTATCTCTATTGGGAAAGACAGTGTATAAAACATATTAAAAATGGTAAACCTTGACAGACCATTGTCGAGGAGCCTGGGTCACGAAAGTTGAAAACTTGGATTATGTCAAGGGAGCTCTTCAAGTGTGCTGAGCTTGACACTGCCTTATGCAGATATCAGATCATAGACTCGTCTCTGTGTATAACTGCTCTGCCATGACCTTAGTGGCCATAATTTTAGTAGGTATTTTTCCCCAAGGTGATGCTGGAGGAAGCGTCCCACCGTACCCAGACAGTGATGTTAATGGCCTCTTGACTTTCCAGGGCACTTACTTTGAGATGGCATAGTGAGATACTTGGTAATCGGGACTATTTCATTGGCGGTGTTTTCTGTGGAACCGAAGCCTGACCAATGCTTTCACATTGATCTCTCATTGCCGACGTTGGATTTCATCACCAACTATTGATTTCGCTCGTGAAAACAATTTTTTTTGTGTGTGGTTTGACTCTAGATTTGTTAGCGCATGTTCATTTGTTTGTTTTTTACTTTTATGTCCTTTAGGTGTGAATTATGAATTGTGATATTTTTAAATTGTTACAAAACGCCATGTTGAATCTAATGGCAAATAGCTCTTAATTTACCAACCATGAACCCCTCTTAATGAGAACCCTAGTAATTTTCTTCCCTTGCTTTGGAATGTTGGTCCTCCTTATATATGGCTACATTTTCATTGCCTAGATTTACCATAAGTTTACCCAGGTTATCTTCAACTTTAGCTTCTAATACCAAATTGTTCCACCTCAACGTGATGCTTGACCAACAGACATGCTTAGCATCTCAACATCACCAGCTAACCTCATGTTGACCTTACCTTCTTTCACTCAACATGTATTCCTCCATTTCTTCCTCTTCGCTTGGTAAAATCCTTTAGCTACAACCAAATGTAATAAGAAGAATAAGAAAGGGAAGAAGAAGAAGCACAAGATAAGAAAGAAGTCAACCAACCAAACCATAATTGTAAGTAATGCTGAGAAACCTAAACATGCATCGTAAACTCCAAATACCCTTGCAATCTTTGTAAGGGTGACCACTTCTATCAATTGTCCTAGTATTCCGAAGGTTTTAGAAGTATGGTTTTAAAATTATATCAATCTCACCATTGATCCATCAACTGCTGATTGCCTGTGTTCTTAGGAGAAAGGGTAAAGTTAGAAGCCTTGTAGGTTATGCAAAGGAGTCATCAAACCTTACATTTTCCTCACATGGATGAAGCTCAAAATTTTGAAAACCACACGTTCGACAACAAAATCTCCAGAATCGTTGGTCAGAATCCTTTCTCCCCAACCTACTCGTCAATCGGGTATGATTGATCTAATTTCCGTTGTCAGCTATTCTCGCTTTCCATCGAAGATAGTAATTAGCTCATTTCAAAGTTGATGATCCATTAGTTGATCAAGTGGCCCACCACTTTCACATTCTAATACCCACTCTCCTCGTAGAGAGTGAAATTCATACCTCTTATACTTTAATAGACCAGATTTTTCATGCTGTAAGTATTTCAAATTGTTTACAGTAGATAATCCTTCTTCTAAGTATTTAGGTCTTTTCTTGATTAGGCTAGATCAATGTAACCCGTTCTTCCTTCTCCATCCCTTTTCTTTCCAAATCATTAGAAGGTTTAAGAATGTGCATCGCACAAATATAGACATGTCATAGTATTTTATCCCTTAATCGCTGGCAAGTTTAACCCTCAAATATATGTTAATTGGGTGACATAGAATTTGATTGTACCAACAACCACATTAGTGAACCTCCTTAGGGATCTCTTCCTAAGTTTCCTATTACCTTGGAAGGTAACTGTTCGTATTGATCTGATGGTAGTTAGAGGCCTCTTAGATTTAAATTTCATTCTGGGTTGCATCATAGTCTATGCAATGGTGCCACGACGACACTTTTCACGTGGATGTTCTTCCTCACAATGGAAACATTGTGATTGTTGACCAAATTTTCATTCACAAGTCTTGATTTGACTACTAATACCCGACACCCCTAAATGTTCCTTATACGGATTCGTATCTACCTCGGCCACTATGTTAATTATGTGGCAACCACTTCCATGTTTTCAGTTATCGATGCAAACGAGCCTCTCATCGTTTTCTCAACTTCCCTTGACTTAGATCCAAATAGTTGACATGGTAAACCCTATGGGATTATTTGAACACGATGTTCTTATCCCTTCCTTAACATGAGTTCCTCATATGTAATCGTTCTTCCATCCGATGAAGACCTTCCTTGAAGCCATGATCAAAGTGTGTCCTCGACATGTGTGTTTCTTCCGCTGGCTATGACAAGGTTCTCATGAGGATAATTTTGATCGTGTCAACCTCGTTAAAAATGAATCAATACATCCTTTATATGGTTCTTTCCGTGTCAACCCTATTAAAAAATGAAACATGCCCATGAGGATAGTTTCGCTGTGTCAACCACGTAAAAAAATGAATCATATCTATGAGGATAAAGTTTTCCGTGTCAACCTCGTTAAAAAAAAAAAAAAATAGGTTCCTTGAGGATAGCCTTCATCGTCAACCTTGTTAAAATTAGTCGTGCAATGACTATAGTTCTTTTCTTGTCAACTTTATTAAAATGAACAAATTTTCCTAATTAAGCTGAAATTGTGATTAGATTATGTAAGTGTTAAGTTGATTCTTTCATCCGATTCGTAAATTAACCTTCACGTATCCACCTATTAATAACTAGTAGTCTAATGAAGTTGAATGCACAGCTTTAGGTATGCGCTCAGCAAGTTGCTTTGGGGGGAATTGAAACTTATCTCTGCCATGATTTTTTCTTTTGTTCCGTTTTCAGTAAAATGAAACAAACCATTTTCAAGCACATTTTTCCTTTGTTTCAAGCTTGTAAATGAAACAAACCAATTTCAAGCACATTTTTCCTACTTTTCTGCTTGTGTAAAAATGAAACCACTCTCACATAATTTTTCCTATGTTTCAAACAATAAAATGAAACCTATCTTGAGTCAATTTCGGTTATTATTTTCAAGACTCATTAAACTCATGAAAATCCCGAGATTACTTTGCTATCTTTCATTCTCATAAAACACAAGAAAATGTCGAGTTCTTTCCATCTTTTCTTTCTCATTTTTTAAATTGAAAGTCGCCATATGAGTACACTTTATCACTTTTTCAACTCTTTAAAATTTACTAAAAAATGAAACCATGATGAGCACACTTTTATCACTTTTTCAGTTTTGCAAATTACGAAAAGAAACTCTGGAGTTTCCTTGCTCTTTTCGTACTTCTAAACATGTGATTCTGCCTATACTTGACTATTCAAATCATTAAAGGAAATGAACATTCGTTCTTTCGCATAAGTTTACCCATTTTCCTAGATCAAAATGAACTGGTTTATAAAAAAGTTATACGTTGGCTAAACATGGTCAATAGAGTTCTCTTTCGTATCATTTTATCTTTTTTGGTTTGAGAAACTAAATTAATGCAGTGCACAATCACTTTAGTTTATATTTATTTTTTCTTCCACTCCCTAAAATTGAAAAACATTGAGTTTCACTCTATACTGACTCGTTAAAATTTCCTAATAGAAAGGACCGTCGATTACAAACAAGAACGAACCACTCTTTCTTAGGTTTGATTTTTAATTTGTTGGACCTATCCGAAGGATGAGCTTACACAATAAAGGAAATGTTGTCTCTCATGCTTGTCAAAAATAAAGATGTACTTACGAAATGGTGTGAAATAGAGAAAATGAATCCGAAGCAGCCAGAATTTGTTTTGAAAAGCAAGATACCACTCTTGAACACAACACTTTTTGTCACACTTGTACCGTTGGGAAAATCTCTTTTTCAATGTGGGCTAATCAAACCATACGGAAAGCCTTTAGCTGGTTTTCCGGGCATTAACATTAGGTCAACTGTTACCAAACCATTCATAGTGTCATTATGTGTTCAAGAGATAGTTCAAATAAACCATTCATTGCAAAACATTTGTCTCTCATTCACGTTGACCATCCTCGAGTTAGTCTGCAAATATTTCTTCAAAATCCCTATTCAACAGCTTCATGTCGTGGGCTTTCTCCACATAGTCATCAGTCGAGACGACATCACATCACCCAGAAAACCAGATCTATAATACTATCGTACCTTGGGATCTACATGCACTAATGGTAGGTTTCTCGCTTTCAATTCACGTTGCATCATTGACCTTTCAATTGAATGGGGATTCTATGAAGTGTTCGACCGTGCATCATTTATTCACACTTCAAGATTGAACCGAGTACTTCGAGAGCTACCAGGCTTCTCTCACACTTGTTAACATTTTACATCATTGACCGTGTAATCAAGTGGTTTCTACCAAGTTCAACTTCGACACAATCAATCGCATGGATAGAATTACCAGTTCGGGAAGTAGGAATCAACTGATCTAGTTTCCACCATCCAAGCTTTGAGTGAGTTTTATTATTCAAGGATACTAGACTACTTATGACATATGGGTGTGTCCATGTTGTCTCTACTATTGATGTAATATTAAAAATCACTTTACACGAACATTTAGCTATTTTTTATCCGAGCATGGGAATGCTTACCTTGGTGATGATATACATATATATGTTTGTATTGAATGTTTTGCTGTGTTTCAACCGGTATGTCCACAATCCAATCAGAATATTAAAGCACTTCACTTTTCGGAACTATTTCGACTTCGCACTTAGGGTGAAATCATACACGTTATTTTTCACCATGACATTTAACCTATATGGGTTCATCACCTATATTATGCTTCTCAGAAGCAAAAAATCAAGTTCCTAAACCAAGTTCGAATTTGAGAAAAGTTTGCTGAAACCTAAAAATACCGACTATGTTCTTCTCAGTCCTTGCATAGAGACCCGGCAGCCTTTTTTTTTTCATAACTTACATACATCCCTATCCTTGTTTATTAAACCTGCTTTCAACCTTGTAAAAGGTAAAGAAAAGTAAGTTCTAGGTCCTGCCATTAAATATTTCTCCCAACTGAGGCTTTGTAGAAGAATGATTAGGCTCTAGCTATCCCTTCATTAATGGAATTTATCCCTTGGTATCAGAGCTCAAATCCCTTCATGAAAGCGAATTATTCTCTTTACAAATTGAAACCACCTCCATTTTACAAATTGAAAATCATGTTTCACTTCAAGGGTACTTATAACTTAGTAGTTTTTTAGGATAATTGTCAAGGAAATTATAATTTCTATACTTGGCATCATTGGTACGAAATTATCACATACTCATATCCATAGTTTCATGCTAGTTCAAAGAGGAGACAAGCCTGTCAAACCGAGGGAAAATGGTTGTTCGTACCCTGAAGAACTCGTATAACATCAAGGTCATGCAGTATGTGTTAATTTCTGTGGCAGTCCGCGGCTCATGGTTTTGTGCATGATTTTTCACATGCATGGGGCATGATGGAGCCACTTCGGTATTTTTGTAGATCCGGTCAAGGAACTTACGCTATGTTTCAACCTGCTGCTTGATCAGTTTATGTATGCTTCGGCATGTATATATATGTGTTAAAACACTAAAAGGAATATAATGAAAAATCAAGTCAAGTTGTCCCGGACACCTAGGGGAAAAATTGCTTTATCTATTTTATGTTTTTTATGCTCTCGCTATTGTTTATTTTCTGTTACAATATTCGTGTAGATAATTTCGTTCTGTGTGGCGTAAAACTTGTTATCGGTATCGAGCGATTTTGCTTCATGGGGACGCCTTGTTATCGAGGGTTTTTAGTTTGGGCCTCCCAGGTAGACCATTCGGGAGATCTGCGTGATCGACTCTTGGCAGAAAGGAAGATGGCTAGCGGTGGAAAGATAGAGATCGAGAAATTTAATGGTCGAGTTTTGAGTTGTGGAAGCTCAAGATGGAGGATCTACCGGTGGATAAAGATCAATGGATCGTGCGAGATCTGTACTAAACCAACGGGAATGTCGTATGAAGACTCGGAAGAACTGGTTTTAAGGCTAAGAACACAATACGGTTGTGTGTCTCGCATTCCGTATTGTTGAATGTATCTGGGAAGCTACGTGAAGAATTTAGAAAACTTGGGACTTTGTACCAATCTAAGTCTCTCGGTGAATAAGTTGTTCACGGAAAAAGTCGTATAACCCGAGGATGAAGGATGGAGACTCGGAAGTGATTAGTAGCATATGAACGCTTCAATATTGTGGTAAGTCGGGCCTATTATCTGCGGATATTAAAATCTCGATGAAGATAAGTGCATCCGTTTGTTGTGTTCTCTACCGTACCTCGTGGAACAACACTGTTATTGCAATAGGCACACAACTACCTTGGAATTTTGATGACATTGTCTCAGTCTTCTACTCTGCTTGTGAGGAAATGAGACGGAGAACATGGAGGGTCGAATGGGAGATGCCTTTATCCGTACGAGGAAGGTCCTAGAATAGAAACAAGAATAAGGTTTTAGTGGGAGATCTGGACCTAGAGGGAGATCTAAATCTCCCGGAAAGTTTGTAAAGGTGTGTCGAAATGCGGAAAGGAAGGTACTACAAAAGGGACCGCGTATCTAAAGTTCTTAGAAAGGAAAGGGATCCGATGGGATGCTCCTTCTACGTAGGCAAAAACCACCTCGATGAAGGTGGGGATGTATTTGGCTTCTTCTTCAAAATGCAGCGAGATCAAGAGTCAGCGGTTGATTGAATCAAAGTGTATCCTTTCGTATCACCCTCTATAGGGGTGTGGTTCTGCCAGTATGAAATATGATGGTGATGTTCTCAGGGGATGATAGGAAGGCAAAAATCGCTTAACGTGAAAAAGGTAAAGTCAAGCTACAAGGTGAAGATTTGAATACCGTGCTCGCATATTCCCACATTTGCCGTAAATCTGATTTTTGTACAAGATGGATGATTCGTGTGTAAAAACAGTTGTTCGAGAAAGATGCTCGTAAGATGGTTCGGGGAGTACCGTATTAATGCGGGAGTTCAGACCGGGAACTCCAGACAGCCACAAGGCAGCAATCGTTATTGATGGGTGTACGCTCGTGTTCAAAAGGGATGGAAAGCCTAGCCGTTCGGAGAAAAGACCATGCTATGCATCAAAGGTTTGGACATATTAGAGAAGAAGGGTTTTCGGATACCGTACAGAGATGGTATGGCATATGTATGTCTAATTATACCGTGATTTTGGATTGGTGAACATTGCATAAGGGAAGGGCATTCCAGTGAGTTTTCCGGGTGCTAAGAGGGCAAACAAGATATTATAACTTGTGCACAAGGATGTGTTTGGGCCTACAAGCGTTCCATCGACCGGGAAAGTCTCGTGTACTATGTTTCATTCACAGATGACTTCTCGAAGGAATACATGGATATATTTCTTGAGGAACAACTGAAGTCTTTGACAAATTTAAAGAATTTAAGCTCTCGTGAAAACCAAACATAGAAGAAGATAAAGGTCATGACAACGTATAATGGTGGGGAGTTCTCAGTAAGAAGGAATTTGAAGAGTTCAAGAAAAGTAAGAGTATATCATAAGACTTATCTATATACACTTTTAAATAAAACGTAGAGTTACAAAGGAACAGACAGATAATTGATGGAAAAGGCAAGCATGTCAAAGGCTACCGGTTAGGACAAGAATTTCAAAAGAGCAAAGGGAGACCCATGTTACTTAGTTAACAGATCACCTTCATCAAGCATGGAGGATAAGACTCCACATGAGGCATGGACCGGTAAGAACTTTCTTTCACATCTACGATTGATGATGCATATGTACACAAGCTCCAAGGAGAAAAGGACTCAAGTTGGATAACAAATCCGAAAGGCAGCATCTTATTGGGTATAAGGATGTATTTAAAGGGTTACAAGCTTTGAACCTTAAAACAAGAAGGTTGTGTACACCGAGATGGTGGAAAATAGAGAAGTGAACATGTTGTTAAACATGAATTCCTACCACAAGAACCCGAGAAGATGATTTTGAGCTAAAGGAGGATGATCCGTACTCTACAATGGTTGAAGACTGTAAAGATGAAGAACCACAACCTGCATTTTGAGAAGATCACGGAAAGAAGGAAACGTAAAAAGGTATAGTCCATATATGTCGTCTGTGTTTTGCCTAACTATAATCGATGATGAACTCGTAATCGTCAGAGGCAAGAGATTCAAGAGGATGGAAAACTCGAAGGAGGCTATGGTTACAGAACAAATCTTTGCACAAAGCGATGCATGGGATCTGTGGAGTTGTCATCGGAAGGAAGCCCATTGGGAGAAAATGGGTGTTTAAGAAGAAGATGAATGAAGGCAAGGTGGAGAACATGAAAGCTCGTTGGTAGCAAAAGGTTATCTGTGCCAGAATTGATTTTGGTGATATCTTTTCTCCGTTGCCAAAGTTACTTTATTAGATTACTTTTATCTATCAATAATGAGATTGATTTTGAGATAGAATGTATGGATGAAGACAAAATTTTCACTGGGATCTAGAAGAGGATATTCACATGAAGCAACCTAAGGTTTTATGGTGAAGGGCAAGAAAGAACTGCATGTGCAAAGTTGAAGAAGTCTCTCAGATGGGTTAAACAATACTGCTGATGTGGCATCGTGTAAATTGGACACTATATAGTCAAATTTGGTATTTCACCTGCATATGAGGATCATTGTGTTTATTTTAAATTAATTGGTGACCGTGTTATTTATTTGGTTCTATTTGGATGATATGTTGTTGATTGGAAATGACAAAGAAATTATCCAAGACGAAGACCCAACTATTCTCAAAATTGTCATGAAGGATATGGGTGTCATAAAACTATATTTTGGGCATGGAATTAAGAGAGATCGAGAAGAGGAAAGCCTGTTAAACGGTAGGAAGTATGTTTGCTACTATATTGCAGGTTCACAGTGTTAGTAAACCTGAATGTTCTCATTTCGTAGGTGTAACGATCACGAAATGTTGTCCACACAAGTATGTACAGAGCAGTGTCCCGTGTTCCATATGCAAGTGGGGTAGTCTGATGTATGCAATGGTCCGTACTAGACTGCAACTGCACATTCAAGTGGGGAGTATTGAGTAGGTACATGTCAAACCTGTGAAAGCGAGCAGGCTGACAACAGTAGTGCTCAGATATTTACGGCACCAGTGATTATGGCTTTCAGTTACCATGACGACCAAGATTGGAAAGAATGTTGGACATTCGTGGTTTTGTTGATGCAGATCAGCTGAGACCAGACCAAAGAAGATCTACAAGTGGGTATGTGTTTAGCTTATTTAGAGGCGCAATGGGCTGATGAGAAATACAAATATAGTAATTTTTCAACTACGTAGAAAGTATCACAGGCACCACTCATGCAAGCAAAGCAATTTGGTTGGCAAGAGATTGTGTTCAAGTATGGGTTGCACAAAAGCTATAAGGATAATCATAGTGCTAAAAGTGAAATTTTTCACAGAACCCCGTTTATCATTCAAATACAAAGCACATTGATGTTCAATATCACTTTGTTAGAGATATGGCTGAGGCTAAAAGGGTGTTGTCAAAGGTGGACACTTTGAAGAATGTTACAGATGTGATGAACAAAGTCTCTGGTGAGCACTGTAAGTTTTCCTTTGGTGTAGAGAAAAACGGATTTTGGAAGAATTGGCCAACAGGACTAAGTTCTCTTTTAGACTGTGGAAAGAAAACAAGGGAGAATGTTGGGTATGTGTTATATTCTTTTCCACGGATTGCCATGTGTGGGGTAAGAGGGGAGAGCAGATAGCCCCCCCTTTGCGCCGCGCAATGGACAGAGGGGGCCGGCAGCCCCCAAATGGGCACTGCGCTCTGAAACTTTTGGTCCCTTAATTTCGTGGTAGTCCGTTTATCTGCTATTTTGTGCATGGTTTTGCACATGGTATTGGGCATCATGGTTTTCGGCTCCTCGGTATTTTTTAAAGTAGAGATCCGGTCAAGGGAATCCGCGCTGTTCTAACCAAGGTTGTGATTGGGGTTTATGTATGCCTTCGACATGCATATAGATGTGTTGTAACACCAAAAGGAATATAATGAAAATCAAGCTAGTCATCCGATTTGGGATCCAGGAAAATCTCTCGTGTTTTATCCGTTTTATGTTTTATGCTCGTTTTCATTTTTTATTTTCTCGTTATAAGATTCTGTGTATACCGTTCAAAGTTAAAACCTATGAATATGACATAATGTTGCAAGGTTACTTTTATTATAAAAGTACGTCACAAATGGATTCATTTTTTCATTAAATTGTTCATATATCTATTTGAGTAATTAACTTTGATTCCTTTTGATCATCGTATAGATTAATGATTTCGAATTAGTATATCTTGCAGTGCTTTTAACTTTTTTCATCTTTGACTGCAAGTCTCATATGCTAAAGACCTCTTTTGAGCGATTAGATATAAATATTACAAATGCTTGACTGTGTAGGGCATTTCTACTTTGTTAATTAATAATTTTGAATCACAAATGATTTAGAGAAAATGGTTTTCATTTGGTTGTTTATTTCTAGATATCCTTAAGATACTAGGGAGATCGTTCATGTTCGGAAGAGTGATTTATCCGCATAACAAGAACGTTTTTGACGTGCACATCAACCGAGACTCAAATCACAGCCAGATCACCGCGTTCCGACATTCCTCCCGCCTCCCGAACACCCTCATGCATGTCCCACCATCTTTACAGTGTTATGTACATGATTATGGCCCACATTTCTGCACATTTTGTGTGAACTCAACTTCAAATGTCTAAAACTTTTTTATACTACCGAAACCATCAAAGAGGGGCGCTTACCTAGACATATGTAGTAGAAGTCCCTTGTGATTCGTAGAAGCAAAAGAGCGCAGACACGATGTAAACCGGTTTCTGTCACCATTTTCCGTCGTGTCGAAAGCTTTCGCTGATTTTTTCCGCACAGCGCACACCATCGGCCGAGATTGATCCGCTCATCCCTCACAGTTAACTTATACATTTGATCCACCTCCTCTTTCTCATGCAATCGCCTGACATCTTTTCCGGCAAGGTTCAGTGGTACTATCACCCGTGTTCCTTCATTTTCAAATACCATGCTTTTCAAATTGACATCGCCTACATATATGGCCTAGTCCAACTTAGGAGTACGTATACATAAATTTCATCTTCATTATCTGTAAATAACCTCAAAATTCACCGGACCTTAACTCTGTGAATATCTACCATGATTTTTGACAAATTTTCCCAATGGTATGATTCTTCAATACACATGCGCAACTAGATAGTGGACCATTCCAACTTAGGTTCCCCCTATCTGCCTACATGCTTGGGCAAGATAAGCGTTTCTGCATCTAATCCTATGTCCAAAATAAATCAATCCATTTCATAATCACCAATTACGCCTAATGTATTTCCTATCATGGTGTTTTCTTATGTTTGTATAATTTGTGGCACATCCTTAACTTCTAGCGTGATTTAGTCTTACTTAACTTCTAGGCGTGGATTATGTTTTAATTTGTGCACATCTGATGTAAACTCTTCCCAATGGTATGATCTTCAATGGTTATTGTTGCTGCTAACCAGATAGTGGGACTATTCAACCCTAGGTTCCCCATCTGCCCCAAGTATGTGCTTGCGTATGTTTTACATCTAAATTCCATGTCCAAAATAATTCCAATCATTTCTATAATCGTTTCAATTTGCCGTAAGCCGTATTTCCCTACCAAAGGTGTTTTTATGCTCATAATTTTGTGCAATATCCTTAACTTTCTAGGCGGGGATTAGTTCATTCCGTGCCGTTGTCTATTAGTGCTTGGAGGTTTTTCATGTACCTCCGCCGATTGCGAACAGCTTCATACACATCCCCGAAAGAATGGTTTGACCTCATCCTCCACTTACTATTTGCGGGTTTCTCGAGAAGCAGATGCTCGCTTGAGCAAAGTCTTGCCGATCTATGACAAAGGTTTCTTCTTTGTAGGTCCAAACCTTCTTGTTTGGTGACTACTTTTCCATCATAGGCTCGCTTGCACCCTTTCTCTTTCGAGCCCCCGTAGCCAAGTGCCATTGTGTGTTGGTGCAACATTAATTATTGAATCTTCATCGGAGGTTTCACCTAACCCTTTGCATATTCCAGGGATAGGTTTCTACCGTTTGTCCTTGATTTTTGCTGTCACACTGAAGGTACTTTCAATCACAGGTCCATTTGTCTCCAGATCGTAGGGATGCCTTTCGGGTTCATGGCCCCTTGCAAAGTGGCCTACTTCCGCGCTATAGCACTGTTGTCTCCTTTCTTCCCCCACTGCGTCTCCACTTTCGGTCCTCCCCCCGCCCCTGTATTAGGGGAGCCACCTATGCTCGAGGGGGAATTGGTGAGGAAGGATATGACCTACCCTACATAGGTTTCTGCTCATCATCGTGACTACAGTCCGGACAGCTTTTCTCACCATGCTCCACAGATTCAGCACCGCACCATTGTTGCTTACTCGGGACATATACAACAACGCGAGGGCAATGGTTGGTATCATGCACCCAAATAACCAACAATCATCGCACCACAACACCGGGCCACTTGGTCCCAGAACCTCCCCAGACACAACGGGCTAGGTCCCCACCCGCACAGAGCCTCCGCTGAAGAAGGACATTCAGGAATATTCACCTCATGATCGTACGTGCACCCTATCCTAAGAACAGCCTTTGTTCTCGCTCCTTCTCGTTATATTCTGGACTCGCGTATTTCCTCTAGTTTTCCTCTTGTACGACACTCTCAACTAGGTATCATCTCTTACACAACTTCCACTTTCATAAAATTCTCCAAGGCTCTTTTCCTACGATTCAATGGCTTGATGACCCATTAGTACGCACATAGGTGTAGCAACAACATAGCAATGAACCACACCGTGTGTTACCTTTCATCACACACAAATCCTCCCTTTTTCATCATTTTAACCGTTGGCTGCCTTTCCACATGCACCTGGATGGTCTCAGCTTGAAATCTTCGTTACCGCTCACTGGCAGAGATAGGACTTAGGCTTCTTTAATTATGCTTGAAGGCATTCTTAATCTCTTTTCCAATGGCTCACATTCACATGTTGGAGCAATGTATCCCATATACTACCAATGTTTCCTTTCATGTGATAGATGTTTCTTTTCATAGCATCATTGGCCATGTTCTACGTAGTCCACACCATCTGCAACCAAAACACCCACGTCTTCATCCCCTATGCCCTTGAAGTTGGGGCATTTCCCCATGTGTGAGGCCATCTCGTTCGGTGGAGGTGGGGGTACAAAGTAGGTTGTCACCCTATGCTAGCTCGCCATGCAGTATTTCGAGTGTTCTTGCATACCGAATCCGTCATCGGACCAGAGACAGTATCTATCTCCTTCTTGGTTAGTTCTATAGTAATTAACATCACATACACACTCCTTATACCGATCGGGATTATTTATTTATATGCATGCATGCACTTTCTTTTTGTACAATAAGATATTAATCGTAATGGCAGATTTTTTCAAGCATTTCGTAAAAAACCTTGCGACCCTTCGCTCGCCTTCCGAATACGAGCACAACATTACTGAAATTTCTTGCCACAAATCCTCCCATCACACCCGTCCACCCAATGATCTACCATGCGAGTGATGGTGTTATCGCCTTCTCTAACCTGATCAGCTTGGGGTCCACTCCATGACCCGTTCATCCTTCCAACACTTCTAGAAATCTACGGTAGCCTTTCAAGCCACCCTCCGAAGCTTCCCGCTGCAAATTTCACAAAGAAATTTTGTAGGTCTCATGAAAATGTATTTATTCTTCTCCACTTCTCTCCGCCGTCATCTTTATTGCCAGTGATTCTCTTCGCTTAAAATTCATGAACTTGCTTTTCTGCCCACTCACTCCATCTCTTTCTTCTCGTGTCCTCCACCGTGTTCTCGCACACCATCTCTCAAAACGCCTCCGGTCGCGAAACGAACCATTTGCTCGGGGTTCCACCCGTGCCCTGTGGTTAAGGTTTGCTAAAAACCCCTATATCATCGTCTTTTCGGGTAATGACTCGCTTATGCAAGCCAAAGTCTCACCCGACCGCATGAGGGTGTTGGAACCAGGTTTCCACACCCTGAGAGAAAGTAGGTCTAACTGTGTCTGTATCTGTTTCATTTAGGCTCGTACTTCAAACAGTATCTATTCACAAAGCCTATGTAGTATAATGCAGTTATTATCATGCACGTATCTAGGTATCTTCGCATCCATGTGCGTAATACCAATTCATCAAAGATAGAACACGGCACCTAAAATAGTTACCGTATCATGATATTATACTAAAAACATAGATACTTTCATGCGTTCGTCATTATTAAACATATACTTTCGCAACTTAATCATATAGCCTGTGTTCACATCAATTATAACAAAATGTATCTATATAGAATCAGATATCCAATAGTACTGCATACATACTAATACCAAATTCCACTAACAATCCCAAAATACCACGTGCGCACACAAACACCAGAGTCCTTACCAACAACCCCGACAAATGTATCTAATAATTGCAGGTTAGCATCAATCTCTAATTTTGCCTACCGTAAGACTCAAAAAGGTTCATCTATTTATATCAATTTAGCCTATGCATCCAATGTCTCTGCAACCTATACTTTATGACTTCTTGGTCTACCCTTGACCCATTACAATGAATTCGGGCTTTGACCCACCCCCAAAATCCCCGTGTTAGATTAAATAATATTTTAAAAATATACAAAAAATATTAAAATTTTATGTTCTTTAGCACTTTCCAACAATCATGATTAAGTCATTTCTCTTGAATATTTTCTTGTTCATTATGTGGTCATTATTCAACTTATCTTGTCACGTAGTATCATTAGGTCAAATTGTGACAATCCTCAAAAATAGTCATGTCACCATTAAGGTCATCATTAAGAGAGTATTAAAATCATCTATAATGATATAAACAAATTTTTTTAATCTTTATCATGACTACATATTTTATAAGGTTCTGTGTCATAAGACACTAGCAATCAAATAAATTGATGAAAAATATAAGGTGCTAACATCACCACTATGAGAAAAATCGATTTTAAAATTTTCATAAGAAGATCTAAAAATGTTTTTCTGTCCTCTTACAAGACATATATCCACCATTGAATTTCCTCTCATTTTCTCGCAGGCAAAATTTCACCTTCAAAAGCCCGTAATCTCCTCAGTTACGTATGCTTATTTCATCAGCTTTCAATGCGTTTTTCTCTTTGGGCCGTGTTTTTCCTCAAGAAGTGAATTTTTTTCCGTTGGCTTCTACATCAAAATCAGTTCCATCACATTATTTATAAGTAACGCTGATCATCAAGCACATGTCTTCCGAGTTTCATTTCATGCTTAAAAGCCTGTGAATTCCCTCTCCTAGGTTTGTTTTGATTTTGTTGTGCTAAGTATCTTTGGTCCAATTTGCTGAGAAAACTCAATTTATGCTCACTTACCCTCCTCTACCTTTCATATACCTTCATAAACACTTTCCCTCATCCATTTCCTTATTTTCACCATTTCCCCAACAACCCCAGAATACACTATACTTTCTAGGATAGGATTGTGATGTTCCCTTTTTCACCCTTTTCCTACTCATTTCTGTAAAATTACACCTCCCTACACTTCCTACCATCTCACTTTTCCTAATGATTTAGACACCCTCAAACCCCTTCATCCCCCTCCATTCCTAAACCGCACAAAATCTGTTTCCCCACATTAACCATACTTCCTAGTGGGCTAGGGCTTACTACGGATTCAAACATACTACAGAGAAAATGAGGCATAAGGGAGGCCAAATCATCAAGTATGAACCCATCGAAGGCACAGATATCATGGCTACACCATTTTCAAGAAATCATTTCGAGATGTAGGTTTCTTTCCTTTTTCCAAAGATTGAAGAACTAGTTTTAATGTGACAAAATTACAAGCACTTTTGCTACCTGTCTAAGGAGGATAAGGCAACCATTGCGGTGGTTGTCTCTACTTCTTTAGCGGAGTCTATTTTCACAGCCACCGCGATCCCAAACAATTGAGAGCTTTAAATAAGAGAAATATGACCTAGACATTGGAAAACCAGGTATTTTTGAACTTCCACATGTTAAAATGTCCAAAGAATATTTTTCCATTTAGAAATAATTCTTGTGTTCATGCTCCTCTATGATGATGACTGAAGTGGTTATTTCACATGTGAGGGTACTTAATGTTATGTCAGCTATTTTTGCTGTGATTACTTTATTTTACTCATTTAAAGTTTCCAACCTACCTCACTACCTCATGTACATGGTAAAAATGGTAGAGGAAAAGTACATAGTAAAGGGAGAAGATCATCATGGAACATCGTTCCATCATGGCTTCATGAAACCTCTTGTTTCTCTGGGTTGCCAGTAAACTTGCATTGGGATGAAGTCATGTATTCATTCACTTTTCCACTCTCCAACCCGCTCAAGGCCACCTACACCTTTGACTTCACTAAGGAAGCAAGAAGTAGGTTCTATAAGCAAACCTATCACAGAGTGATTTAGTGCTGAGGTTAGCAAAACCAACTATAGGGAAGAGGCTTATTTTTTCTCCCCAGACCTCTGGAAAGGGCTCACTTTATCACAAAGAGGTTGAAGATATATCAACACATAAAAGAAACATCATTTCACAATAGTTAGAATTAAGGCTATGTTGAAACCATACAGAAGATGATATGTAAGGAGGAGCTCAACTCATTTGAGAAAATAAAAAGATACAAGGTGGATTAGAGAGTTAAATGACAAGTTTTCAAAGGAAACTTCAAGATCACACTGGGAGATGATCATAGCTCCAAGTCAAACAACATTTACTAGCAACCTAAAGTAGATCAGTGATGATGGAAAAGGCAAGACAATTGTTGATGTTGATAAGTTTGAGGATCAAGAAGAGTAGTTCAAACCAATGATACCAAGAACAAGAGTATCTCATTATATGTCATATCAAGAAACCAACCAGTCTCCATCACTAGGTCAAGACATTTTGATGACCTGATCACAGCTTGGCATCAAACATATAAGAAGGAATTTTGCTTGAGAATGTCAATTTCCAATTGGAGAATATTGTTGTAGGATAATATGAATTAAAAAAGCTTTAAAAGTACATTTCCATGCATTATTGCACAACAAGATCCTGTCAACTCAAGTTAATTTAAATAGTAATTCTGAGAAACCTTTGTTGAAGAAAAGGGAGAAGGAAAATTGATTTATTGTTTATGCCTCCTCAATAAGCTGACATCATCTCCTACCATGGGGCAATGTTTTGACAAACTCAGAAATTTTAGAATAATTTTACAATTTTTCATTTTTTGGTTCAGATAGAAAACTAATTCAAATTTTAAAAGTTAACACCTGGTCAGGTTTTTCCTTTATATCAAAATATGGAAAACATAAACAATGGATAGATAATCACCGCATATCCATCTGTGATTAAGAAGAAATATGTACAATGGTTTACGTGCGTTCAAAAATCAAGAACAAAATCTTGTTCCAAGTTCAAGCAGACTGAAATTTCCTAATCCAACTACAGCATTTGCATCAATTCTGTCCTAATGAATATTAGAGCGCCTAAAGTTCAGGCTGACGAAGGTATGTAAGATTTATGATGGTAACATTTTCATTTGGAATTAGCTTAATGATTCTGCAAACCTGGCGATCAAAGCGTAATTTAGAATTTAAAAGTACCTATTGTCAAAAATCGAAGGTTTAAAATCAGACACCGTTTTATTATTAATAAAAACAAAATATATAATAATGGTACAAGCACCAATTTGCTGGTACTGAAGACGATCCACATTATATTTAAAAAAGAAATATTGTTGTGTTGCACAACCCTCAACACTTCGCTATTCATTGCATATACTTACTACTATAGAGTAATATTACCATATGGGGCGGCCACCCAACATGGGTCCGCTTCACACATCATATCAAATATATTAAAATACAAAACGGGTTCATAAATGTTTTGTAAATGGAATGCGTTCAAACGCTAAGTAAAATTTGTAATGCAAGTGAACAAATAATAGTCATTGGTTTTTTTATGAAGTAGGTCGATTTGACCAATTCGGATCACCAAACAATGTGCATTCAACCAATCAAATGGAATCTGGCCGTTTGAAGAATCCGTCGCACTTTGTTATATAAACCTTCATTCATTTGTGCGCCGGCATGGTTGCAGGTGGAGGGTACGAAAACGCAGGTGGTGGAACTTTGGTGCAAGACAGGCAGGGGGCGGAAATCCATGATCTCAGCCATTTTTCCAGAGAGGGGCCATATTTTTCACTTTGTCCGATTGGGGCAAGTTTTATATGGATCACACTTCACTACGCCACAAATCCAACGGTGGCGTTCATTTGCCACCGAGTCTGCAATTTTCACATTTCCAGATTGGGTGTATATGTGTGTAATTCCTTTATTTGTACTGTACTTTCATTTTGCTATTTAATGAAAGGTGGCCTCCCACTATTAGATAGGCTCCAGACGTAGTCCTCCCTGACGGAATCTATATCAACCCCGGTGTCTTCGTGCATGATGTTAATTGCTTTCTTTTTCCGCTTATGCCTTTAAAGCTTTTTATTTTTAAAGCTGAAGCAATTTTCACATGTTAATTCTTTTATACATTCAAAACAAAAGATTTTGGATCAAAAGTGGTACTGTGAGCGGGTGTTTGTATGAATTACATGATTGTATGCTAATGCTAAAGCAACAAGAGGCGAAGGGACGGCGGTGCTTTTGATCCCGGCGCAGCGTGCACGCGTAGAAGGAACATGGGAGACGAAGATCGAACAAGAGGAGCTCAATTTCCTAAAACTTTCTCTATACCATGCGTATCGAGTAGAGAGACTATTCTCTAGAATTGAAAGGTTAGAGAAAACAAAGATCATTTCAGAAGGGCAAGGTTCAACACATGGAGATGGTGGAGGAAATCCACCCCCTTCAGAAATGAAAGTCCTTCCTCCTCTTCTATAACCATCATAATAAAAATTGGAAATGCATCTAACAAGTTCTCTTTCTTAAGTTAGATGTTAAGTTTGATCTACCAAAGATATAATGGTGAAAGTAATGTATTTATAAAGCTAACACTGGATTAGGCAAATTGAACTCTATTGCAAGATCCAAAGAGATTATGGAGGATGAGGCGAAAATCCAATTAGTTTCTCTTTAGACTTATGGCACAGCCTCATCCTGGGAGACAACTTCAAGTGTAAGAATTTGGGTAACATTCTTTCTTCCTTGTCGATTTTATTATCGTTAAATTAAAAATCAATTCTATCCCTTAGGTTACAAGCAGAAGTGCTTCCTAATGGAGGACAAAAGATTTCAAGGCAAGGTAAAGGACAAAATGTGCAACCTTTTACCTAAGAATTTCTAAAACAGCATTAAGTTTCTGCATCTCTTTAAATTCTCCACAAATTTATGCACATTGGTTCGTTGCATAGTTACATTAGACATTCATTGTTAATGTTTGAACTCTACTACCATTGAATCGGCCAAACAGGAAGGCCATTCATCTTGAGAATGTGTTTAAATGATAAGCACGTATCATTCAGACACAACCCTTCCAACCTTCAAATGGAAAATTCAAAGGGGAAAGGAAAGGGGAAGGAAAAGAAGACACACAAAAAGAAGGATGAAGGAGAAAAGCCTTATCGTACCCATCAAAAAGGAAGGCCATGACGACGATCACTCTGGAAAACTTTATCCGTAAATAAGCCGAAGAGATTTGGAGGCGTGCGAAGACGTGTAGCAACCGCATACAGACTCGATCCGACTCGTGCGATGAGGCATTGATCAATACAGTTAGTGGGACAAAAAGGTACTCATTCTCTTCATGATTCTCAATCACATGAAAGCACTGCTCATCAAATGACGTTTTCAATGAACGTAAGAGAATTGAGTTAATTAGCATAGAGTTGTTATGTAAACTTATGAAAAATTAGAACTCTATTTGATTCGTGCTCTCAAGGCAAACCTTATTTCATAATCCTTGCTATGTAAGAAGGAAGTTAAGCCTCATCCAAAACCTTATCCACTTGGATGGATACATGATAAAGTAAAACTAAATGTAACCAATAAAGAAGGTAAAATTTGTTATTGCTTCTAAGTTGGTGTGATGAAGTAGAATTGGATGTAATGGGATACATGGCATTAGAAAACAGAGTCCCTACTTCATGATAGGAAAGCGCTTTTCGCCATGACAGCAAATACCAAATCACCAAAGATGGGTAGAATACATTGTAAGAGCTCATCAACCAAAGTTTGGATGCCAGCTTTGTAAGTGCAGACAGATGAAGAGATCGGTGAATTTGGCCAGGTGCTTGCTCATGGTTGTGAGAGCAAAGGATGAAGAAATAACCCATGCTTTCCGAGGATGTGATCCGGCTCATAACATGAATGCATGTTATTTTTAACTATGATGAGTTGCTCAGAACCCAAAGGTTTGCCTCCAAAACAGGACCCAACATGATCCATTTGCACATATGTTCTCCATTACCAAACATTGGTATGTACAGATGTTTATCCATCGAAATGGAGTGAAATCAAAAGCAAGAACCGTTGAACCAAGGGGTCAACGTTGGCGACTTCTCCTTGTGTCGCCGATCGTGTTAGTGCCCAAGAAAGATGGCACATGGAGGATGTGCGTGTATTTATCGGGCACTAAACAAAATCACGGTGAAAACTATACCCTCTCCTCGCATTGACATTTATTAGACCGAACAAAAAATGATGTTTATTTCACCAAATTGGATTTGCGTAGCTATCACTGTGTCGAACGTAGCAGAAGGGAAACTCACCTTCAAGACCAGAACAAAGGTTCGAATGGATGAGATGCTATCTCGGACTTTAACAATGCCTATGACCATGATAATGGTGAATGATCTTTTTAGGCCTTTCATTGATGAGTTTGTCCGTGTATTTAGATGATATTCTTGTATTTAGTAGGACTTGGAAGGAACATGTATGCCATGTAATTAAAGTGCTTGATGTTTTAAAGAAAGAAAAATTGGTGTAAAGTTGTCATGTGAGTTTGGGAAAAACCTCTTTGGTTTACCTATTGCTATTGTCGGTAATGGTCAATTAAAAATAGACCCCCAAAGTCGAGGTGATTGTAAATTGGCTCTGCTTCTTCACCAATGTAACAGAGGTCCGTAGTTTTTAGGTGCGTACGCACCGGAGGAGGTTCATTGCCAACTTCTCCATTATTGCATCACCCTTACACACTCGACAAGTATCAAACAAGCTCTTCGTTGGGGAGGAAAAATGCTGAAAAAGGCCTTCGAAGCACTGAAGAGAAAATCAAGACCGCACCAACCGGCTTTACCCGATCTCAAAGCACCTTTTGAGATCGAAACCGTCGTTATCACCACATGCATTGCAGTGTAATAGCCGATTTGTTACCATTCTGAGAAGTTCCTCCCAAAGGTAATAAATTACCCCACTTACGACAAGGAATTGTATGCCTTGTCCAAAGTGTGAAAAAGTGGAAACACTACCCGATCGGCAAGGAGACCATCATCCATACGGATCATCACTTCGTTACCTTTAGTCATAGACCAAGCTACAACAATCTCTTCATTTCTGTGGATGGGGTTTTGGCAAGAATTTCATCTGCACAAAGTATAAGAAGGGCACTAGTAACAAAGTAGCAGAGCATGCTCTCTCGCCTCCTACGTCGTTTTCTTATTATTTTGCATAATGCGTCATTGTCTTTTGAAAGTTATGTTGAACAGAATACTAATGATGATGACTTTAAAGAATTTTATGCAACCAATCACAGGTTCAAGGTGTGGACAACTATCATTTCATAGGGGAAGTCGTTGTAATTACCTGTAAATTCGTGTACCTGCGTAGAAAGGGTATATAATTCGAGAGGCGCATACCTCTCTTGTGTTTGGTCACTTGGTGTTAAGACCTTATGTCATTTGCAAAGGTTTTGTTTTTGGCCCCATATGAAAAACATTGTAACCCATTTTGTAAAGGGATGTGTGATAATGTTTGTGCCCTAACAGAAAAACTGGCTCTACACACCACCTATCTGTGGTCGCTTCCATGGGGAAAGTGTGTCATGATTTGTAGGAGGTTTGTTTGGCGTCGTTACAAGGTCACGACTATTTGCATGTTTTCGTCGACCACTTTAGCAAAATGTGCATCTTGATGTGATTGCAAAAAGTGTGTCACCGCCGAGCAGACCGCTTGTCTTTCTTTTCTCGTATGTTTGGGTCCACTTGGGTTGCCCACGTCGATTGTGTTAGATCGAGACTCGTTTCTTGGAGAGTTTTTTTTGGACCACTGTGGCGCATGATGGCGCCTGCTGAAGAGCGCTATCTCCATCCACAAACCGTACCGACGATCGCGAGGTCGTTAATCGCACTGTAGTACACTTTGTTGCGGGGCTATTGCGTAAACATCCCAAGTTGTGGGATGAACACCTTCCATATGTGGCAGACAAGCATAACCGAGCGTGGTGCCACCTTCACGGCAGCGTCATTCTTTAGACATGCTTTGGTTACTTACCAAAGGACCCTTTCGACATGATCTGAGGAGATGAAGATGCTAGTGGCGTGATGATGTGGACAAAGCACGCAAATGTTCATTCAAATGATTCAAGATGATTCACCAAGTAGTGCAAGAGCATGGAGAAGAATGCCCGATATAAGGCCCGACATGACAAGCACCGGAAGTTGACCATCACCTCAAGTTGGCGACAAAGTGTGGTTCCACATCGCAAGGATCGAATGAAGGGAGAAGGTGTATAAACTACACCAATTCGGTATGGTCCCTTTACCATATTGGAGAAGATTGGGAATAATTCTTCTCGACTCGACTCTGTTTGTGATATGAAGTGTATGCACCCGCTAGAATGTTGGAAATTCAAAATCCTTGCGAACCCCCATTGATTGCGGACACCGAGGAGGCAGGGACTGGCTTCCACAAAGGGATGACTCTGTGCACCGTAGCCACTGCGATGAATCGCTGTGAGGACATCATTTCCCGACCATGACCAAGATTTCGCAACGAGGAGATGTGGAGCATCTCCGGTGTTGGCCTAAAGGACACCTATAAAGCCAATATTTAGGGAGAAGGTGAGGAGCACCCCTCACTTGCTCGAAGGATGATGAGCTCAGTCCGTGTTTCCTTAGTGGGGAGGAATGATCCAGGGTATCAGAAGGAAAGGGAGACAAATGGCTTGAGCAAGGCTCAAAAATCAAAGCAAGTAGGAAAACCTTCTCAACCGTGCTCCTGTCAGATCTCAACTGGTCCCAACGACAGCAGACTGGGTGACTCATCTGGTCCCAATGAAGGAGCTGGAGCAACAAGCTCCCAGTTGACCTGGTGATGGGCAGACTAAGAGTGGGTAACAATTTTGTCAGTCTCTGGCCACCGGATCTGGCAACCTGGCCAGATTCCGGGCGAGAATTTGTGGGACCGTTAAAAGCACTCCTACGGTCAAAAATCGGAAGGTTTAAAAAACGACAATTGGTTTTATTAATAATAAAAAAGACATATGCAGAGAGAGGGACATGGTGAAGGCACACCAACTCCCGCTACACCATCCCACTAACTACAGAATATATTTAAAAAAAAGAAATATTAAAGAAGTGGTGGTCAACCCCACCACCCTCACAATCACTATACTCTCACGTCGTATATGGCACATTACCACATGGGCCACCACAGGGTCCGCCCCCCCCCCCCCCCCCCCCACATCATATCAAATATATATTAAAGCACATGTTTGTTCATAAATGTTTTGTAAATGGAATTTGGTTCAAATCATAAAATTTGTATTGTGTTTAAACAAAAACAAGCACTACTGCCTTTATGGCAATGGATTAATTTCACCCCATCTTCCATTTTTTAAAACAATGTGTGACTCATCCAACTCCGCCTAATTGCCGCTTTTGAAGAACCGCCCAGCATTTTGTTATACAAACCTTCATTCATTTAGTTTAAGGACGGACAGAACGGCACTAAAAATTTAGGTAATAGGAAACCTTTATACAGGTGCAGAGAAGTGGAACCATGATCTCAGCCATTTTTCCAGGGGCCAGATTTTTTGTCTTCATCCCATTAGTAAGTTTTATATGGATTCACATCATTTTGATGCCACAATCAACCTACGCGCCATTTTTCCATCGTAGGTCTCAAATTTTCGGCCATTTCTTATCAAAGGTGTATAAGGGTGTAATTTTCATTTTGTATTTTCCACTTTCATTTTGCCATTTATAAAGTAGCCTCTCACTCAGTTAGAGCAGGCCTGGATATATTCTCCTGGATTTAACTCAATATCAACTCTCGTGTCTTCGTGCATGATGTTAATTGCTTTCTTTTTTCTGCTTATGTTTTTAAGCTTGTTTTTAGTATGTTAATTTTCATATATGAATTCTTTTGTATCCTCAAACAAAAAGATTTTGGGATCAACATTACATTTCCATTAACTTTCACAAGTGTCAAAACAAATTGTATATAACCTCAAAAATATAAATTAAAAACTGTTTTCACCACCTGACCAGTATTGCTTTTAGATATCTCTAAATAATGCCTACCTTGAGATACCATTTTTGTTGTCAAGGAGTTCAGTGGAAAACTAGACATATCCCAATATTTTGGCTAGTACCTTCGTACTCTAATTGCTTTAGAATACAGTACCAAAGTGTTCTGAAATGGCTACCATTTTCTTCGTGGTACTTGCAGTTGCTGGGTGTTCACGTTTTCCATGGTCAATTTTTTAGTTTATCAATCAAATTTAGTTTTTCATGATGTTTTGGAATCATCTTATTTAATGGATCCGAGGGTATACACTCAGTATGTCATGGGACGACATTTTGAATGAGTTTGTATTTATGATAGTAGTCACCAAAGGCTAAAAGGAGATACTTTTTTAACCTCCTGTCTTATAGCTTTTGTTATAGTCCCAAATGATCATCTTGAGGATTCACCCCTGTAGAGAAATGATTTTGTCTATTTTTATCTAGTTTTCATTCGTAATAAAATACCTAAAGTGAGAAGGCTTGAAGTCTTATAAAATGATAATAAAATAAACAGTCTGGCCAATTACTAGAGGATAGGTAGATCTGTGGTGTTGACTTTACATGAGTGTTCTTTTCAGCCCATCTACCCTCAATCATTGATTCCATCTTGCTTCCATATCTATGCTTTTAGTGATCTCTCTATAATATACAAACATACCCTTTACAATGCGTTTGTTTTACAGGGGAATACATGTTTATGTTGTCTTCATTCTCTAATAAATCAACTCATGTTTGCTGCCTTCATTTTGACCGCTTTTTTTTCATCTCATACTCATAATTTATTAAACCTTTAAAGTGCTATTGAAAATACTTTTTCATGTCTCCTTTTCATATCCTTGCAAGTGCAATTTTTAGTTCTGTTTGCCTTTGACCTCTTCCCTGGACTATAAAACTTAAAATTTTTCAAAATCTGAGAGTTCAACAGTTTAATATTTACCTCATCAGCCATATTTTTAGTCAAGACGTTGAGAGAGCTGTATTTGGTAGGTTAAACCAAGGTGAAGTTGAGAAACACTGATCATTTTCCCATTCTTAGCCTTGGGATTGTGAGGACAACATTTCTGTTGTTTGGTAAGAAAGACAATCTCTTGTGATTTCAGCACAAAATTTTTCGAGACTTAGGCTGGCAGGCGACTTAGTTTTTCAGAATGTTGGATTTAAACAAGGCATGTGCCTGCTTGCAACCTAATTTCTAAGAAGTTTGGCAGACTGTCCTGGACCTAAATCTGTTCATCTTCCAGACCTTTATATCTAAAGAAAGAATTATAGTCACGAACACAAAATGTTGATTCAAGTTCACTATGTCATCACCATCTGTTTTATCCATTTCTACTCTCATGTTCTGATTCTATTTCACAAATTAATTTTCATAATAAGTTTGAGTTTAGCTATTCATAACCACCCAAACTTCACTTTCAGCACATCATTATCCTGAAACTTAATGGAGTCCTGCCCAATGCTAGACTGACTCCAAAATCAGAGAGAAGGTTTATTTATAGTCTATGTTTTGTAAATTTGACTAGAACACTTGGCAGAATTTCTACAGTGTTTTTATCTACATCAACAAGAAATATTTTTCTCACCACCACCTTTTCATCTTACTCATCTAGCTGATTCTCCATACATTTTTTACTTCTTCCTAAAAGCACCTTCTTGTTGTTGCTCCTGATACTGTTCATCCTCAGGCATTCGTGCTGGATCATCAGCCATTGAATCATTTTCTATTCATTTCTGCTCCCTGAAGTACAGAAGGTATTCCTTTATTTGATACACAGAGGTCAACCCTGTGAATATACAGAAGGTCAATACTTCATCTTATCTGTAGACTTAAAAACGATGATCTGCAGATGACAAGAATGTCAAATCTTTCATGAAAAGAAGGTTTTAACTAAATCCAAATTCAAATGCAAATCCGTCAACATTTTACCGATTTTGTTTTTATCCAAATGTAAAAGAAAATAATAATCCACTTGGAGATTTGTTGAATATGGATGGCCTGAAATGTCCCAATGTAGTTCAGTATAAAGTATTTCATTCATTTATTTTACACAAGATTCATAATTCAACTCAATGGATATCAAGCTCTCCTCCTGCTTGGTTTTTGATACACACTATTTGAATGCCTTCGATTCCTATGCACAGCCATTAGCTTATGCAGCAAGTCATATTAACTTTATGGAGATGCAGAAGGTAAGAACGTATGCTTAAAATTTGATTAAGAAGCAAAAAATTAAGATGAAGAAGGCATGAAGGGAAGATAGTTTCAACCAGCTCTTTCCAAATAACCTATACTCTTTAATATAATGAAAGAAAATGATGATAGGATGAGACTACTTCATAGAAAATAGAAAATTGACCCAATCCCACTTCTCGGGGATATGATGGTCACAACTGTTTTAGAATGAAGCAAAGAGACACAGTGTCTTGATCACAACCACGCAAGAAAGAAATTAAACAACTATACTTCAATAAAACACTCAAGAATGAGGAGAAAGTAGAGATTCTGAAGAGAACTGTTTTTTTTGATAAATGATAAATGTTTATTTTCAGAATTAAGTTTAAAAGTATACCAAGAACTGAGGTTGATCACCCATCAGATTTGCAATTCCTCCTCTAAATGATGAGCACAGAGAATAAAGAAAGAAAGAATGATACTGAAACAGAGCCTGTTATTCCTTAGTTCTATGCAAAGAAGATTTGAGAATAAATGTATATTAATACCAGAATCGAAGAGGCCAACTTCTCCAAAGGATACTCACCCCCAAAACCATCTTCACAAATAACTCTGTAAAAAAGAGAAAGAAGTTCCGCTCGCTACTAAATCTAAGAAGAACAATAAGCACTGTTCATAACCCAAAGAAATTTAAGGAAACACAAACTTACGTTGCAGGAAAGAGATTCTCGTTAAAGAATAGTCTGAAGGAAGGACAAGAACAAAGGAGAGAAGATTCCATTTTTTGGTTAGAGAATGAATGTTGAAAGTTTCATTCTTTGTGATTTAATCAAAGAACATCATTATAAGTCAATGTAGAGTTAAGATGTCAAAGCAGACAGCAAACATCGATATGGTCAATGTCAAGGATGATCACCCCGAATTGTTGTTTGGCTCCACCATAGATGTACCACCCAGAGTAGCCTAATGCTTCACTCTTGGCCTTAGAAAGCCTATGATTTGAGTCCTTCATAACGCCATGTTAGACTTAGCATCTCATAATCTTCTGCGTCGAAAGTTTTAATGGAAAAATTGGGATTAGACGTTACCCATCTACACTGTTACCTATTCTCAGACTTTAGAGCTGTGTCTCTAACCTTATTAAAGACTTAGTAAAATTTTGTTCAGATTGCCCAAAATAATGTCTTCGATGGGATGCGGTTGTGGCTTACATTCTCCAAAATTAAGATGTTTCTGCGATCATAAAGGTAAGATAAAAGGTGCTTTGCAGCTCGATTTCTCTTATGCTACTACATTCTAATTGACTAAACTTAAAATTGTACCTGGGAACAAAGATGAAGTATATGATTACCAACAAAGATAAACCTAATAATCACCTCACATATTTAAAGAAGGGTTGATTGTGAGATATTTTGTTTCTGAGTTGAAGTAGCTGATATTCTCATTGATGTAGATAGTCATTAGTAGAAGAATATAAAATTAAATTACAAGAAAGTTAGAATTTTAAATAAGACAATTAAAGAGTTGATTTGTAACCAATTTTGACCATGTTTACAACCTAAGAATCATGAAATGCAAATATATTTGTTGAGGTAACTGAATGAACAAATTTAAAACAAAATGACCACCATCTCCACTCAGAGTTTGATGAGAAAAGAGTCTTTCTATGGGTCAGATTTTGATGGGATGCAAAATAAAGACAATGCAATTGATCACATAGCCCAATGAATCAATTTTAAAAGCACCCTCCTAATGTGAGTTGGCTCAGGCTTTATTAAATTTTTTCAAATAATGAAGTTGAGTGTGGTTTTGACATTTTATTCAAATATTCTCTTAAGAAGTTAGGGGGCCCGCAATATTTCATTATGGAAAATCTAAGTTGACATTTTCAGAAACAAGTGTGTGTAACAGCTAAAATTCAAGGATGGGAGTATATTGAAATGTTGTCTTAGATATTTCAAAACATTTTTTGAATATACTTCATCCGTTAGATTCCTAGAAACTAGAATTGTATTTGGACTTTCATACTATGTTCATGTTTAATTTGACAATAATTCTATGAGAGAAAGTACAATTATTAAGCATCATTGTGTTGTCTCAGATAACCTTAGGCATTGGGAAGTATTTTAAGATGATAAGAAATTAACAATTTTGTATACAGAGGAAGAAAGTCTATTACTTATTATAATAATATTGTTTTTAATGAATGGGAATAATGCCACAGACTATTAGAAAGTTTTCCTATAAACAAAGTAGAAATTCTATCTAAGAGGTATTTATCTTTAAAAGTTTCCTTCGATCAATATGATGTCACGAAGAAACCAAAATGGCTACCACATGGAGTTAACATACTTATCATAGCAGAGAAGCCCAAGATGGAGGAAGTTGTCTAAATATTTAACTCCGAAATGAAAGGCAAATACACAACACTTTTGGATGAATTTTTATGTTTTTATGAATGTCTTATTTTAAATAAGACAAAGTATACTTTATTTATTTTATCAAGATTTATTAACCTTTCTGTCAAACTTGGGATATCAATCACATTTTCCATACCTGATTAATAAAATATAAACAATATAAGGCTCGTATTATTATTCCCTCGCTTTTCTAATTGGATGTAAAATCTATTCGTTTTAAACATTATAAGTAACCATCCTATATTAATTTCAGACCTATATGAACCTCGAAGGACAACTAACTTTCCTAAATGTGAACACATATTACATAGTACAGTTCTCTGTAATTTATTTCTTCAAGGGATACCGGTGGTAACTCCATTTAAGGCATCCATAACTGCATATAACTCAGTTGATATTAAAGGTCATGCATAATTTTAATATTATAGTTTAATAAAGAATTCATAAGCACCAATATGCTTATGGATATTTTTCCACGAAAAATATGTATTTCTAGCCATTTTGCTAGATGATTTGTTAGTTTTCTCTCAATGATGAAGACCAGTCAACATCACTATATTGTTTTCACAGAGAAATTCATATTTACTGAACTAAAAAAAGGTATTGTCATAGCTGGCACATAAAGTATCATATCACATTATATTATCATTGTATCCTTCAAAAATCACAATTATTAGGGAAATTTTGAGGTTCAGTCACTCAAGGAAAAAAAAAAAAAAAATGTAACAATCAAATTTAACTTTATGAGAACCAATCACATTTAGGAGATAGCATCATCCTACTTGCTGAGGTGGCATTGCTTGAGTTAAAGGGTACTTACTTGTCACATTCTTAATGGTGAATAAAAATCATGGTTACCATGTTAGTGTTTCTAAGTACTAAAGTCAAAGTAAAGAACATCTATAATAAATATCATTTAGCATTCTTGAATAAAATATATTATTTTCATTTCATATTTTGAAAGAAACAATGCATATCCCCATACTTATTATATTATATTATATTGTATTATATGATTTTTATACAAGATATTAATTACATGTTATTATACAATTTTAAAATAATATAAATTTTAATTAATAGCATATAATATAACGTAAGAATTTATAAATTTATATTTATGTTTTAATTATTTATTTAAGTAAGAAATATAAATACGAAGAAATTAAATGACAATGACTTTTTCTTGAAAATCGTGATTTTATTTTTATAGTCACATCAATACAATTTTTTAATTAATTTTATTTTGAAATAAAACTTTGAATTAATTTAACTATGGTTATACGGATTGCAGAAAAAAGTTAATGAAAATCGTAAATATTATCATTGGTTTAGCTATTATTTTATTATTTCCTTACGAGGCTCATTTTAGTCCTCAAAATTCCCCTAATGCTAGAAGTGATTTTCTCCAACAAGGAGATCCAATCATTCAATGGTGATTATTTCTTTGCATGTTTATTCCAATTACCGAAAGCATTTATGGGAGATAACCAATATTTAAAGAAGGACAATGAGGTAAAGGTTCAAGATTCAATAATCATTCAATGAGCAACAATTTTCTTTGTCCCGTGTACCAATTTTGATCACTCCTTGATTATACTATGGATTTCATTATATTTTCATTTTCGAGCAAACATTGGATGATGTCCTAATGCATAAGATGGACCTAAAAACAAGAATAACCAATTGCAATTTTCAAGATACAATCATAAGAGATATGTACCAAGATATCAGCGAAAAACAGTTCTCAAGCGCTAGAAAGATTTGAAGACGCGTACATACATCACTCAAATATTATTTCTTTAATCAAATGCGCATTGAAAGATAAGTTTTGTCACACTGACTCCTGGAAGGTAGTAAGCAGGAAAATGGATTGCCTAATGTTGGAATATGATCTCAGAGATTAAAACCAAAAAAGCTAATCAAGGGACAAGGTTTGGCTAAATGTATGCAAGAATCAATTGCATACTCTGATACCAATCTTATCACCAAAGATTTATGAAGAAATGGTTGATTCAACACCTCAGTATCACATATTTTCATTTGGGATTTTATATTCGGAAAATTGTTTACATGTACTTCAAGATTTGAACTCACCGTGAAGTGTCAAAGAGTAAGAGTATGTACTTAAAGGCTCTGGCATCGTATTCTTAATGATGCATTATTTTGGAAAGATCTAGGAGGAGTCTTGTTGAATTGTCTAGTTGAAAGTAGGCTAAGGAGGTAATGAATGACTTTCAGGCATTTTGCTGTAATCTCTTTGGAATTCCAAGAAAATAAGATATTGAGGGTTGGTTTTTACCTATTTAGTTTATTACATGTTTTGTTATTTATGACTTCTCATGAATGTCATGATTTTCTGTGTGAAAATAAATTTTCTACCGCTACCCTTTGCAAAATAATTTCAACCAAGCACCCTTCAACAGTGGGGTCTTGATTTCATCGGGTGAGATTCACCCATCATTTTCAGCTCAACATAAGTGGATCTTAACAAAGAATCGATTATTTCAAAAATGGACGAGGCTATTCCCACTAGGTGTGCCATTGATAATGAAATCATTTAGTTTATTGAGTCTAATATTTTGTCATTGTTTGGTTGTTCATATATAAAATAATCATAGATAACGTGACTACTTTAAATAAATAAGTTACATATTTACAAGTATCATATCAGCTTGGGGCACTCCACATCTTATTACACCTAAAGTAATGTCAAGGAATTTTCCATTAAGTCATTGGCCAACATTATTAAGAAGTTGTTGGAAGACAATAAGAAGAATTGGCATACAAGCTAATAAATTCTCTCATAAGACAATTAAGCATGAATAATCATTCAGACCTTTCATTGGTATATGGAGTGGATAATATCTTTTCAAACTTTGCTATCCCGGTCATGAAAGGCTGTAGAAGTAGGAACCCAATCACATTCCGAAATGGAGAATCATTTATATGATTCATTTTACAAGAATTCAAGAGTAGATATTTTATAACACTATGAAGTCAAGATTAAGATAAAAGATCTATGACAAAACAAAGGTGAATGACCTCACCGAGGCTGGATAGTCTTCCAAATACGTCTAATGAAGAGAAGGGAAAACATGAAAGTTTGAAAACTTGTGGAGTGGACCGTACATAATTTTAGCTTTGAGAAAGAATGCATTTATGATGAAATAATTTGATGGAAAATATTGTTCGGGAGGACCAATTAATGATAGGCTCCTCAAGCATTGTTATTCTCGACGGAAATTTTCATCTTCATTACATACTAGTTTATTTTTATGAAAGTGTGAAGGATTTTTCATGGAATCTTGTGCCCAAGGTGAAGGCCATAAGGTTTTAAAGATTTTTTTTGACTTCATGGCTCCAATGGATAAGGCTATCATTCATGGTGTCTTATACCTTAAGGAGTCATCCTCAATCGTATGAAATGTTAGTTATCAACAGCTACTTGCCACCATTGATCAAATTATTCTTCTTTCATATGGTTGATAGCGCTCTAGGGAAATTTTTTTATGTTCTCCATATCAAATAAAATTTGATCATTAGTTATTTACCTAGGTCATTACTACCCTCTCATTTCATGGTCAATAAACATCATCAAGGTTAGCCTATTGTCCTTTGAAAGAGTGTCTTCGTCATTATGGTCATTATTATTCAAATTTTATCTTTTCATGCAGTGTCACTATTAGGTCGATCACAAACTTAAAATAGGCTTACAGTCACCATCAAGGTCAACAACAGAGTAGTAATATGAAAAATTATATTCAGTGATCTCAAGAAATGTACTTATTTTTATCGTGATGTAAATATATGTTCTAAGGTTCCAAATTTTATGTGACATGTAATGCAACCAAATTGATGACAAGACAAGGTGGGGCCACACTACCTGTCAAGGAAATTTGATTTATAGGCTATAAGAAGACCAACAAGGCTCATTTTTTGCTCATTTTCTCTCACGTACTTCTCCACCATTGAATTTCCTTTCAGATCTCGCAGAAGTGAAATTTCACCTTCAAAAGCTCAACATCCTTTGCCGCACTACGTATTTCACTAGTTGCACTACATTTTTCTCAAGACTGCTATGTTTTTCCTCGTAAAGGAAAATTTATTTTTTTCTATGTTTCTATACCATGTTAATTCACACAGTTACAAGTAATTGGATCATCATACACTCTTCCATTTCATTTCATGCTTAAAAGCCAAATTTCCTCTCCTAGGGTTTGTTGTGTTTTTTCAAGTAAGTCTTCTTTGTCTAATTTGTTAAGAAAAAAAAATTTCACCCCATGATCACTCACCCTCCCCACCTTCATATACCTTCCTAAAAACTTTCCCTTCATCCCTTTCCTTTATTTTCATCATTTCTACAAACCCTAGCCTACACTCACACCCTCGTAGCCAGGGATGTTGTTTTTCCTTTTTTCAACCCCTTCCCCTCACCATTTACTAAAATTCCACCCCTACACCCTAACACTATCCCTTTACCCTTAAATTTTCCTAAGAATTTATACACCCTCAAACCTCCTTTCATCCCCTTCCAGCTCCCACTTTCCCAAAATCTCATGTTTTCCCACATTAATCCCACTTCGTCCTAATGAGTCATTGTTTATTATGGATTTAGAGAATACAAGAGAAAAGGAGTATGTTAAGGGAGGTAAAATCATTAGGTATGAACCCACTATATCAAAGGATATCATGGCTGCCAATAATTTCTTAAGAAATCATTTCAAGATGCAAATATTTTGTTTTGCTAAAAGATTGAAGAACTTGCTTAAATGACAAAATTACGAGCAATTTTTCCACTAGTCTAAGGAGAGAGATTAGGTAACTAATAGGGGTTGTGTTTACACTTTTAGCAAAGGCTATTTCCATATCCACATGGATCCAAAATCGAGAGCTTTGGTTCAAGAGAAGGAGACCTAATATTGAAAATTATAACATGTTTTTGAAACATCCATAAAAAGTTTGCTCCAAAGCACATTTTTCCATTTAAACACTTGCTTGAAAAATAAGCTCCTCTCTATGAAGATGATCATGATCGCTGACAAGTATGGGGACCCTTCATGAAGATGATCATGAAATATTTCACAGTGTGAGGGTAGGTTATCAAGGTTATATCAAGACCATGTGTCGTATTACTCATGCATTTCCACTGTGTAAAAGCCTTGTAACCTACTCCTCACTAACTTATAGAAGCATGGTCAAACAGAGAAAGTACATAGTAAGGAGAAGATCATCATTTCAAGAATGAGAATAGATACATGTTGACACTCATATAAGGTAGAGATATATAGATATATGAGAGGTCAACCATTTGAGAAAATCATCAAAGAGAAATAAGTTGGGAGATTGAGGAGTTAAATGGAAAAGTTGTCAAAGGCAAATCATATGATCACATTCTTCAAAGAAGAGAACAAGAAACTCCAAGTCAAGCAACTTTTACTTTCTAGCGGTTTTCAAAAGCAAAGATTTGAGAAGGATGGTGGAAAAGGTAAGAGAGTTGTTGATGTTGATGAGTTAGAGGACTGAAGAAGACAGTCAGTTCAAGGATACATAGAAAAGAGGTCTAAAGAGGCATTAGAGCAAGAAACAGAACCATCTCCATCAGGTCAAGAGTATTTTGATGACCTAATTGCAACAGTAACTGAGTAAGATAATTAATTTGGCTTGACAGCCACTTCACTCTGAGCAGCTTTCTTAAGAGGTCTAAGAGCAACAACAAGCTTCTGTGAGGCACATGTCCATGCACTATTTCACAAGGAATAGGATCTCTGCTAGAATCCACACCTGAAGAAAACGCTGAGGCAAACCCTAATGAAGCTAAACATAAGAAAACTTGATTTGCTGCTTAGAGGCCTCCCTCATTACTCATCACATCATCTCCTAGCTCCATGGGGAAATTTCAAAATTTTTGGAACTTTTTGTGTTTTTTGGCCCAAATGGGAAACTAATTCAAATGGGAAAAAGTGCAAAATACTAGTGCTACGCTTTTCTCAATGTGGTCGAAATGAGAAAAACTCTACACCAACGGAAAAATAATCACTTGCAAATCAGAGCTATCCGCTTGTGCTATGTCGCAAACATATTGGGAGAAAACTGCAAAAAAAAAGGCTTAAAAAAGGACTTTCACCATTTTTGAATCTGCACGCGCTTGGGAGCGACCCTTGGAAAATACATTTTTCTTAGTCTGGAGAGACCATTTTGTTGATTAAGGAGTCTATAGATAACTAGATATCTCATTATTTCAATGGTACCTTCAACAGAATTTATAAACTGAAGTTAAGAAGTCAAAGTGCACTATAATATTATGTTGCGCTTGTCTCGTGAGCCGGACTTTTCTCTCGTTGGAGCTGTGACTTTTTTCCATATTATTTTGAGTTTTTTTAGTCAAATTTGGTTTTTTATGATGTAATCTATCTTTTTTTGAGCTGATAAAATGTGATAATGGAATAGGATTGTTAATGATATTTGATGTAATTGAGGTTCATTTATGATGTAGGACAATCAAAGGCTAAAAGGAGATGTTTGTTCAACTCTAGTCTTAGGCTCTTGTTGGAGAAATTTGCAAACCGATCCTATTTCGAGGGATTTGGAAAAAAGTTTTTTGTCTATTTGTGTTTAGTTTTCTATCCAAAAAATCATGTTGGACATCAAGAGGAAGGTTTGGAGTCTTGCATACACATTAGTATAAATACAAGTTCAATTGCAGCTATTATATAGCGACCATGTGATATGATTTCGCAACATTTTTTTTCTACTATGCATCCACATTTATGAATGATCAATATTCTTTCCATATTCATGATTTTCTAACACTCATAAGATGTTAAACAAAAATATTTATGTTTATGTTTTTGGTAGGGAATTTCATGTTTATGTTGTTCATCTTGTGATAAATGAACTCATGCTTGTCATGCTCATTTTGATCATTTATTTTTCCACCCTACACTATAGTTGAAAACCTTAAAGTGCCACCTAAAAACCTGTATCATGTCTTTGTATCCACATGCACTGCACATTATTATTTTAGCTCGACCTATTTTCCTTGACCTCTCCTCCCGATCCAAAAAAACCCTAAATTTTCAAAACACTAGAGCTCGTACCAACCCACGCACTTACTTTTCTACCATATTTTTAATAATAAGATCATAGAGAGATCCCTCATGATTTGGTAGTTCTAGCTACCAAATCCCCCAAGTGGTTTGAGGTTACTCCATTGGATTTCCATTCGTATCCTTGGGACATTGTGGGAGGATAACACAATCCATACCCTTTGTGAGTCTTATCATCCAAAATCAAGGAAAATTTTAAGTATGGAAAATTATTTTTTGTTGTTTAGGAACCCGGCGAATAATATTACTAGTACCTAATACTAAAACCATAAAATGTTTGGCTACAGCCTGTAAAATATTCAAATTTCTAATACCCTTACATAATATCTTTTTAAAAATTTCAGCTATTTTAAAGGTAAGCACCATAATGTGAAATTGGGCGAACTATTCTTAGAAAAAATGAAAATTATTTAATATTGCTTCCCTCTGAAAAACATGGAAAATTAGCCCACCTACTATTATCCCCAAAATTTTATGTGTCCAAAATTGATGGCAGAATATTTTTACCAAGTAACATGAAATTCCACCACCCTCTACCCGAATTCTTGTCCCAAACCAAACACTAACGTAGCATGCTTCTTGCCTTTTCCATCAACATCGTGTTCATTCTTTCCAAGTAACGTTGTTTTGTTGATTTGTGTATGGATTATTCTTCATCTTTTTCATACCAAATCTCTACATACACCAAAATCCTTCTGTACAATCTCCTCCACCATTATCTCATTCCTCAATGCTCTTTATCCTCTCTACCTGCTTCTCCACCATAGCCTTAAATTTTTTTGGACCGCCAAAGAAGTCAAATTTCTTCCCGAGGAAATATATCCATGTATTCATTGAGAAGTCATATATAAATGAAATATAGTACACATACTTACCAAAGGATGGAACCGCCGACATGTGTCCAAACACATCACCGTGTTAAGATCTATTATCTTGTTCATTTTCCTTAACACCATGTTATGCAACCCACCCTCATAAAATAGAAGAAAAAATAGATCAACGATTTACAAACTCAATCCCTTTGAGGGGAAAAACCCTTACATTACATAAATTAACAATTATTGGATGATTCAAATAAAAACCTACTTATATATAGGTTCTAAGGGGTTTAACATGACGTAGCCTACATTACAATAATAATGTAAGGGCACAACAATAACAATAGTGGCTTTGGTGAAGGAATAGTAATAATATAGACCACAGAGACAACAATAACAAGGGGGCCACACTAGTATTATAGGGACCTGAATAGCCCTATCTTTCAAAAAGTGTTTTCCTCAATGCTTAGAGAATAGTTTTGGATGCTTCTATATAAAATTCTCATTCTCCTATGTGGAATTGTCACCGTGTGTTCTTCCACTTAATGAGATATTCGAAATTGATCGGGATTAGGAGATAAGCGAGTTCTTGTTTCCGTGATCGTCTCTGCTCCACAGATTTCTTCCTCCTCAAGTTCTAGCAAAATTGTTTGAACCGGGAGCTTATCACCCGTAACCTTCTTTTTACAACAAAACACAGGCACTGGTGCACCAGAAGATGCAGGAAGTTCCAATTTGTATGTCATAGTACCACATTTTGCAACACCTTGTAAAGACCATATTAATTTAAGGTATGAATTTCATTATCCTTCCGTTAGCTTGCTTGAGGGACATTTGTTTGTACATAGAAGCACAAAATACCTTACCACCTACATCAATACTTTTCGATGCGATATTGATCTACCTTTTTTCGCTGATTATGCGCTCAAAGGTTATCCAAGAGTTGGATAATTTTTTTTTGATGTGTTCTATGTGATTTTCCACTTCTTGAACCTTAGAATTTTCTTCAAATACATGTGATGGACAACATATGATATTCATAAAGTGCAAATAAATGTAGACATTTTTACTACAATGAAGGAAGTGTTATACCACCATTCAAGGAGGTAACCACTTGACCCATTGTGTTTGTTTATCATATACAAAGAAACGGCTATCCTTCCAAGAATATGTTCACTATCTCATTTGTCAGATTGAGGATGATAAGATGAGCTATGAGTTAGTTGAGTACCCAAATAAGAAAATAATTTCATTCAAAAATTTCTAGTGAAAATGGGATTCTTTGTTGCTTGCAATGATCTTTAGGTTTTACGTGCTTTTGAATTGTTTCCCCATAAATGCGTAGCAATCGTGATGGTTTTAAATGGATGAGACATAATGTACAAAAGGCACACTTGGTAAAGCTATAAATTATAACCAAGGACACAATTTTCCTTCGAACCTGGGTAAACCTATGATAAAATCCATTGAAAACCCCTCCCAATGATTACTGAATGAGAAAGCTGTATGTACCGAGGCTCAATTTTCTAAACATTTTGTCAGAGGACCAAATAATCCGCCACAAAATTTTGAATATTAGATTTTAGGCCATCCCAAAAAACATTTCTTGACCCTATGGTATGTTTTTAAAAATCTCGAGTGTCCTCCTAAGGAGAGTTGTAAATTCCAAAAGAATAGTTTGTTTTTTTGGGGAATTCTTACAAAGATATAAGGATATTTGTACCATAATGAATCATTTTTCCGTATAAATGTATCATATGTAGTGTGATTCGTCGCAACTTTTGAATTGTCCACACTTTCTTTCATTCTTCCATTCCTCCCTTGTTTATTATCCAACTGCTGACAATAGAAATGGAAAAAAAAAATGCTTCCACATCCTTATCCTTTTCAGAGTGCACCTATGTTATCATTTCCTTGTTTTGTAGATGATTTAAAGTCATAACCTAACATCTATGTGAGCCATTTTTCCATTTTCCAAGATATGGTATTTGTTCCAAAATGTATTTAAGACTATCATGATCTATTTTTGCCTTTAAAGTTTCTTCCCATTAGGTAAGGTCACTATTTCTCATGTAGTATTGCCAAAATTTCCTTCTCATAAATAACTTTTTAAAACATTTCTGATTTAATGAACTTTAAAAAAAAATGGATCTTCCTTATTTCTCTAAAACAACAATTAAATTCATTTCAAATTTTACTACATAATAAAGGTTTTGTAAGTCCTGCTTAGCTAAGACCGAGACGCTTGCAATATTTCTTGTTGTTCAAAGGACTTATTGCTTCGAATCCAAGAAATACATCTTCTTTCTTCGATAATGTTGTTAGATGTTTCTCATACTCATAATTCTTAACAACCGTTAGTAATACCCCGTTAACCTCAACCTCGCATATGCTTTGGGGTTGTGGGGATTTTCCATTCCTTAATGGATTTAATTTTTGTTAGGGTTCACTATAACACCCCATGAGATACAACATGACCCAACAATTCCACCTTTTATACCTAAAGAAACATTTTCAGGTTTTTGCATATAATTGTTTCTCATCCAATAGTTTGAGCACCATGTTGGACATATGGAATATGATCCTTCCGTGACTTGCTCTATATTAGCATATCATAAAAATACTAACAAAAATTTTCTATGGAAGGTTTGAAAATGGAAATTATCAACTCCTTGGAATGTAGAAGGTATTGGTAAAGCACAAAGCATGACCAAAAATTCATAAATACTCCTGCTATTCTAACAATATTACTAATGTCTTCACTTTCATTCTAATTTTTGATGATATCCTGCATTCAGAGATCCAACTCTGGTGGCTAGAATGTATGCAATTCATTCAACACTGTCAAATGATGTGAATTGAAGGTATTTCCCTATTAGGTGATCTGTTGAGCTCTCATTATCCGTGACACATAAAGCAGCATCTAATTTTCCTTGGTGGGGTACCTATTTCATCGGAATAGAGAAAGAACTTACCAGGGTTTAAATTATATCACTTTCAGTACTGTGCAATCATACGTTCAATTTCGTCCTTTTTGGGCATAGGGATATCAATAAGACGTGATGTTTGAGTGACCACTTCCGGAATAAATGAATAACATGATTAAGGGATCACTTAATAGGTGGGAGGCCTTAAGAGTCTCAAATGCTCAAATGGATGTCCTGGTGATTGGAGATCCGATAGTCATATTATTTTGATGTTTGAAGTTTTTCCTATTGAGCATAATTTATAGTTACACCTCATTGTTCTTTTCAGAAGCTTTGTCATGACATTAGAGTTGATTAATCTTTCCTGCTCGCGATACCCTTAATTCAACTTTCTTTCTTCAAAATACTTTCAAGAAAAGTTCTTGAAAGTTAAAAATTATCGACGAAAGATTGTAACCATTGAACTCCTAGTACAACATCAACACCACCCATTGAAGGGAAAGCATTGGGATATTCAATACATATTCCCCCTTGATTAGCTTTATTATGGCATTTTCACACACACATTTTTCTTGCATTTGAGGAGCTCAATATTGAACCTCGATGTAGCCTTGTGATTTCGGATCCCCCACATTGAACTTCATTTCGTAGTATCCCGATGAGTATTCTTTCAAATTCCATATAACAAACCTAATATTGATTCTTCAAAATAAAGTTACACTCGATCTACCACAATGACCTAATTATCGACTCTTTCAAAGATAACCTGTACGTACGTGCCATGTTCTACTATTTATATCTTCGAACCGAAATTTGATACAAGAAGAATGCCAGTATAAAAACAACAACTTTTAAAGAATTCAAATCAAATAATCACTATGCTGGGATGATTTTCCCATCACCTATTTGAGATGAAATTAAGGAGCTTGCAAAAACCCTAACTTCCTCATATCATACAAGTCTTAAAATAAAGTAAACCAAGATTGGAATTTTTACAATTAAGTCTACCAAGATATCGACTAAGGGGTGATAAATATTTCTACCAAGCCTCGAGAAAAAAATTTACAGAAAATTCCAAGATGACATACGAAGAAGCTAAACACAGAATCCAAGTTCGATACTAAATCTTATGCAACAAGCTCACAAAATAGAAGAAAATATAGATCAATGACTTAGAAATCAACTTCCTGCGAGGGGGAAACCTCCTTACATTACATAAATGAACAATTTTTGATGATTCAAATGACAAAGCTAATATATATATATATATATGAGTTTAAGGGGTCACAATATAATCAAGAGAGCCTACATAAAATAATGTAAGTGGCATAACAACAATAAATATTGAGCTTCTATGGGTCACAATAATAACAATATGAGTGACCAGATGGGCACAAAAATAACAATAAGGGGGCTACACTAACAACAACAAGGCTACATTAGCATTATAGGACGTAACACACCGTAAGGAAACTCACCCGACATTGCTTCCCATATACACAATGTTCATAGAAATTGAAATCAGATAGAAATCAAGCATACCTTCTACCACCATCACTACGCATTTGAAGTTCTTTTCTCCAATATGTCCAAATCTTTGATGCCATACCATGGTTCTTTCTTTCAGATATCTCACCAGTTCTTCGCTTCCACTTTGAGGAACCACAAATTGTTGTACCCATCAACAATGTTGCTACTTTGTTTTGCACAGTAGTTCAAATCTAACCTCTCAAAGATCAATGCTCATACTCCCCAATCATCTCTACGTATTCATCCTTGATTCATGTTTTTACACCGCATCATCTATATTTTATAGAAATCAACTTTCCATCAATGCAAGAATATGTAGAACATCAGAGTATGTTCAATCCTTCCACCTTGCAACTTCAACTTGAAATTTTTTGTATGCACAGTCTTTGGCCTTTCATTTCATCCCTAGAAGACATGACCACCATCATATTTGTCATATTTTCAGTGTGAACTACCCCTATGGGGAGTGGGTTAGTGATGCATACCCTACTCTCAATCAACTATGTCTGATGATCTACATGTACTTGAATAAGAATCTAAGTACACATCCTTTCACCTTCATCTCGAGGTGGTTTTCGCCCACAAGGAGCATCATCATATCCATTTCCTTTTGCAAGAGCCAGACCACATTCCTTTTGGAAGTGACCTTCCTTTCCGAGATTTTGACTCTCATATATTTCAATCTCCCACCGAGACTATTTTTGTTTCATTTTGGGACCGTCCCTGACAGACAAGGCATCCCCATTTCGGTTTCCATTTTTTTCCATCTCATTTCTCCAATAGAAAGAATGAGACTATTTCATCAAACTTCAAGGAAGTTTTATTGTTACCTATATTACAATGTTCCAGACTTTTGTCCTACCTAATTCCAGAGAACATGTCAAATCGATGCACTGTATTCATTGATATTTAGTATCAACGTATAACAAATCGAAGCCATTATTAACACAAAGGTAAGTATGCCTTAATGCTAAGTCTCCATCTCCATTATCCTCACAAAGTTATAGGAATAGTTTGTTCACCAAAGACTTAGATTGGTACAAAGTCCTTAACATTTCCCACAAAGCCTTCATCTAGCTTCCCCAACACATTCAATAATATCTAATCTAAGATAATAAATGTATTGTGCTTTTTTATTTTTGATCCAACTTCACCCAATCTTAATCGACATTGCTGCTCATTTAATTTCTGATCTACCACGACCACCCATTCCTTATCCATCCAAAGAAATCTCCATCTTGAGCTTCCAAGTAACTCAAAAATCTCGACCATTAAATTTCTGATTCTATCTTTCCAACGTTTTCGGCCATCTTCTTTCACCACAAGAATTGATCATGATTCCACCGAACATGGTATACCACAGCCCGAGAAAAACCTCAACAAAGAAAATTCCCTAGTCAAACAAACTGACACGAAATATAAGTTTTGTCCCCATAAATGTCCTGAAATGACCCTTAAAATATAAATAAACAATGGCAAGAGAATAAAACATAAAACAAATATACACGAAGATTTTCCTCGATCCCAAAACCGAGACTACTGGGATTGATTTTTCATTATTTTTCTCTTCAATGTTATAATATATATACAGTGTCGAAGTATTCATAAAACCCAATTCATTAATCCTGATTAGAACATAATCAGTAGCTTTTCCTTTGATCGACCCACAAAATACCATGTGAGAAAACCATCATGCCCAAAACCATGTGCAACCATAGGTAGGTCCGCCCACCCACATACTTCGTCCAAAAAAATTCTGGTGAGCACCGCCTTGGGACTTACATAGGGGAAGGCTACTACCCCTCATGACCCCCCTACTAAGACCCGCCGTAAGGAGGTGGGAGTCGTACCAACCCTCCTTACCCCCCGTTCACGCATGTGTCAGTCTGTGAAAGAATATACCACACTCGACAAAGAAATCGATAGGGAAATGATTAGAATGATTTCTTTTTTTATAATTGCTTATGATGCCTTTTTACATTTTCTTACTTGTTAGCTTCTTCAATTTATTACAGAGGCTTTATAATGCAAAACCTAGTATAAAAAGAAGAACAAGAACATAAAATATAGCCTGCAAGCTGTGGCCAAAACCTCTCTTTGAGAGAAAAACCCGCAAATCTCCTCTTCTTATAGACTCTTCAATTAAAAAAATACCAAGAGTTATGGACCAAGATCAATACCTTCCAAGACAAGTCAAACGCTTCTAGATGATGTGCTTCTTCATCTAAGTCAAATACAAGCAATTCCTTTCCAAAAGAGAACAACTTCGACCTTGAGCCGGCAGAATTTCGCCCTACCTAGTGTCTGAAATTTTGTCCCTCTCTATAGTAGTTGTTGCCACATGTGTGAGCTTATTTCTACCTCCCAATGCTTCCTTATACCTTTGCTTGGCTTTTATCTTCCTTTCCGGATCTTGAGGATGACTTTCATGAACTTCACTCACCTTTTCTTCGCACTAACTTAAGAAAAACTCAAATCCAAGTCAAAGCAGTAAAACCCTAGCTTCCTTCTTCACACATGTGAGAGATAAATATCCTAAAACAAGATTTTTGTCATTCTCCTTCTTCGTTGTCTTTCCCTCCTTCACTTCGATGAGTATAAAAGTAAATGTGATTCAAGGAGGTCAAGTTTCTCTTTATATAGGCTTCTCAAGATGGACATAGCTCTCAAAGTAGACCAACTTTGTCTTGAAGGGTATTTTTTGACACTTTTAAGGACAAAAATAATTTTCTTTACAAGTTACAATGTGCCCAATGGGGTCTTTAACTCATGACAATTACTTCGATCGACTCATAGGATTACAATATATAAGAATTCAAAGTACATATCATATTTATGAAGACCCCAACTGCCACATTCTCAATGGTCATGGACATTATGCAAAAAATGAGCTACAAGGGTACATGAAGATGTTGTTCGGCATGGTAGAGTATAACTAATACTTTTATTATTTTGTCAAGTAGAGCCTTATAAAAGAGGTTTGGCTATAAATAGAAAGATTAGTAAAAGGAAATCCTAGAGAGGTACTACTAAGGTGTTGAAAAATGCATCAAGAAAGTCTCAATTTGATTTTTTCCTTGGTCAAATTGGTAAAAATTTTACTTTCCACATCAACAGACCACTTGGACATGCTTAACTCAGACATGGATCTTGTCACTTAATTAGCTTTGTAAACTAGTTAGCATGAGTTAGAGTTCAAGTTTTGGCGTGTTGTTATTGGTACTGTGGCAAATCAAGTTCAATTATTTCAAGTTGTTTTCTGTGTAAATCTAGCTCTAACTATTGGAGGAACTAGTGGAAGGTCAAGCAGGTAGTGTAGTAATTCATGTAACTCATTTATCATCTAGTTAAATGATCAATCAGCCCAAAATAGCTAGTGCATGCATATAATTCGAGTTCTCTAGTTGTGCTGAGATCTCATGATATCATCGCTGTACACTAATATTGAGTGTATTGTGGCAGCCCATGTACTGATGATGAACTCAGCACTATGCACTAATTTTCTGATGAATTTCTTAAATAATAGGGGCCAAATTTCCTCAAGAATGGTACAAGAAATAATTTGCTCAAACATAGTCAAAAATTGACTAAGTCTGGCAATGATTAGTGATTTCCTCTTTTCTTTCATAATTGTTTGTGATGTCCTTTTACTTTTTCTACTTATTAGCTTCTTCACTTATTATTATGTTTGTGTGTCATCAAGAAACCACCAAAACAAGAAGAACAAGAACATAAATAGAACGAGCTATGTCAAAACCTTCTAATTGAGAGAAAACCCACAAATCCCTTATCTTCTTAGATTCTTCAATTGGACAACACCAAGACTTTTGGACCAAGATCAATGCCCTCCACATTACCAAGTCCAACCCTTCCAAATGATGTGCTTCCTTTGTTCCAGTCAAACTCAAATAACTCTTCTTCTAGTAGCACCCCATCTTTGGGAGTCGTTAACACTTTACCATTATATGTCTGAAATTTGTCCCTTTCTCTTTTGTAGTAGTTGTTTCACACGGTGAGATGGCTTGCTTCCCACCTCTTCTTCGCTTGCCTTTTATCTTCCTCTTCTCGAGCTATGATGAATTTTTTTGACCTTCACCCACTTTCTTTATTTTCTTTCTTCAAGATCGAACTCATAAGAAAACCAAATGAGCAAAGAGAGAACTCAGCTCTCTCCTTCGCACGTTCGAGAGAGAAATATCTAAAGAAAATATTTCTTTGTCATCTTCCTTCTTCTCTGCCATTGCCTTCTTCTTCTTCCTCCTTCACTTGGATGATATGAATGATCCAAGGAGGTTGAGTTTCTCCTTTATATAGGATTCTCAAGATGGACGTAGTTTCAAATAGCCGAATTGGTGCCATTGTTACACCAATCTCAACGTTAGAAGTATTGGCGCTTTTCAAGACAAAAAAATAATTTTCTTTACAAGTTACAATGTACTTTGACGGTACTTTCAATTTATGCCAATGACACTTTTGACTTCTTTTTTGACCTTTATTTACAATATATGGGAATCAAAGTAAGGTTTTATATTATGAAGACTTAACTTAGGCACATTTTTCAACAATATGTACATTATGCAAAAAATGAGCTTCATGGTACAAGAAGAGGTTGTTCTTGCACGGTAGAGCATAAATTCAATACTTATATTACTTTTGTACCATTTACAAAAGAGATTTGGATAGAAATAGAAAGAGAAATAAAAAAATTCCTGGACAGTAATGATACATAAAGAAAATGCAATAAAAGTCCACTTATTTTTCCTTGGTCAAATTGGGAAAATTTGAATTTCCACATCACCAGACAACTTGACAAAAATAACTCAAGGTGACATGGTTCTTGTCACCTCGGTTAGGCTCAAGTGAAATTTGAGTTAGAGGAGTTAAACTTTCATGAGCATGTGTGATTGCTAATTTCTAGCAATCAAGTTTAGTTGGTTCAAGTTGTTTTCACAACTAGTTCTAACTATTGGAGGAACTAGTGGAATGTCACTTAGCAGTGGGACTAAGTGTAACTTCATTATCATCCAATTAACTCATCAATCAACCCAGAAAATAGCTAGTGCATGTAGAGAATTCAAGTTCTCGATCTATGGTGGAGATTATAGGGTAGTGTAACACCGGGCCAGAATAACGGAGGTGCATGTGGAAGTGTTGCATGCAATCGTATGACCAACCTTGAGAATTATAATCAATTTGATGAATTTCCCTAAATAATAGGGGCCTAATTTTGTGAGGAATTGCACAAGGAAATAGTGGTTTCAACAAGAGTCAAAATTGACTAAGCTTGGGTCAAACTTCTCATGAGGAGAGATGTTAGTCACTTGAGGTTGAGCCTGGGATTGAGCTAGCAATTGTAATACATCTCTATTCATCTATCAATGCAAGCGTGCAAAGGACGTGAGAGATTACTGCGGGAAAAATATGTTCATGTGTTATTTCTCATAACATGTTTGCATTGATGTTCTAAATTGTGAATTGAATTCCACAAAGCACTAGAGTAAGTTTGTGTCTTGTGATTTGATTAAAATTTCAAGAGAAGTTGTAACCACAACATAATTTCTACATAAAAAAGTTTCCTCCGAAACTAGTGTTTAAACAAAGAAACCTTGAGGGTACAAAGAGACACTTTTCTTTTCGTATAACATTGGGAATTTGCTAGCTAAGTCCAAGTTATTTGAAGAAATTGGATACCACTCCTTTGCAGTGTGCCATTCAAAGTATAAATATCTCTTGTTTTGATAACAAAAGAACCACATATTCCAAAAACATTCACCAGGAACACAGCAGAAACATGGAAAACGACATGATAATTGATGGGGTCTCCCAAGGAACTCCTTCGTAGAGAAGAAGTTCAGAATTTTCACTTCGTTAGTTACAATATCTCTCTTTTCTTTCTTTCTTGAAAATGGCAAAGAAACAACAATTACTGTGAATTGATGGCACCAAAACTTGTTAATGTTGACCTTAGAAAACAAAGTTGCACAAATTCAAATGTATAACTGTTTTCTTCTACTCATTCCAGTTATCTATTGGCTAAAACCAAATATCTTTCCAGAATTCCACCCCTGCAACCATTATATCTTAATTTTTAAATCTCCATCTTTATGAAATTTCTACCCTGCAACAATTATATTCTTTAATCTTTATATCTGCATGTTAGAAATAAAGCCTCCCCACATCAATCCTTTGCCCATCTTCATAAGGGCAAGAATGAATGAAGTTGATCAATTATCCAAAGCTGAAATTGAATAGGAAAGACGAATCTGTAGAAATACAGAGAGCTCCCAGGCTCACATGATTAGACACAAGACCCTGGTTCTACTGTGTTGACTTTCGGAAAATATGCACAGTCGTTTTTCTTTAAGAGAACTACAAAACTTCTTGATGCATACAACATCTACTAAATCTGAAAATACTATTTGTTTAGGTTGTATTAAGCTGGAAACAATCTTTTAAAGATTATAGTCATAAACAGAAATGCATAATCAGAGAGTGTTTTCAAGTTTTAAATATGTAGGTTTATAACTTTATGACATGGAATGTTCTAAATATACATAGTTGTAATTTTCTTTATATAAATTAAAAAATTATATATTATTTGATTTTCCGGAAAAGAACAAAATAACTAAAAGAAATTATTTTATCCGATAATAATAATAATCCAACCACAATAAATGATATAAACCTAGAAAAATTTGCGATTCTTTAGGATTAAAGTATTAAAACGGTCAAAAACAAAATCAAGTTTTTAAGGAATAGCAGAACAAAAAGGTATGAAGTTCAAAAAATAAACACTAAAATCATCAATAAAAAAAGAAAATTGTGCAAGAGATTTGATATACTAATATTCTGATGGATTTGTAGGTGAGAGAATGAATATCTGATTACCATTACCATCAGCAATCAATAAGCATTTTCTCCAGCAGGCAGTTCTCCTCTTGAAGAGGCTTCTACTAGAAGAGGAATTTTTCTTTCTTCATATTAAAAGTCAAAATAGCAATGCTAACGTTAACAGCACAATTCCCAATGAGCACCTGCTATAAACAAGTTCATCAATGCACAGTTTCCATCCAGTGACCCCAATGAATAGCAAAACGTATACAAATCACATTGATGTTTTGCAGAGATTGTAATACAGAAAATCATAGTTACCTTGTTATACTGTTGTACTTGTTTTTTCGACCTGCAACAGCCACAATGAAGTATTATAAGTATCGACATTACTCAACAAGTATTTGTAGTTCTTCCCTTGAAGTAGAGTCAGGAAGAGGAATTTTCTTCACATTAAGAGCAAAAATAGCAATGCTAATGCTATCAGCACAACTCCCAATGAGCAACTTGCCAGAAATAGAAAGATCAATATCAATGCACAGTTTAACCAGTAATCCCTCAATGAGAATAGTAAGAAACAGGATACAAATTCACAGTGATCTTTTTGCAGAGATTGTAAATATGAAAAATCAGGTTACTAATTATAATGTTGTACTTGCTTTTTCGACCTGCAACGACCATAACAAATAATATTATAAGTATCGACATTACCTTATAGTTACTTGTAATAGAATGAATATTTAATATTAGAAAACGTTTATATGTTATTGTATTAGGTATTAAGAGGTATATACTAATTCATTTGTGTGGGTTTTAGGTTCAAATTATGGGAAAGGTAGATGGTAGAAGCCATCTTTTAAAGGCAACTAAACTCAATGAGTTTATAATTTCGCAGGATAACATACTACTAGTAACATTAAATACCTACAATGGTCTTTTATGCATTATACTAGCAAACTTAAACTTTATGGGAGCTTCATTCTACTGGTAAATACATTAGAATTTTCACTATTAATTTGAAGCCAAACTTTGATGGAGCTTCTACGTGGCAGGCAACTCCTGGTGACAGCAGCTTTCCCACAATCTTTGTGATAGCATCCACGAAAACCCAAACTGATGGAGCTTCATACTGGTGGGCAAATTAATTTCACTATTAATTTAAATTCAATCTTGATAGAGCTTCTAGGTGATAACATCTTATTGGGAATCTCGCATAGTAGCTTCTCACAATCTTGGTGATACATTCTACTGACAAATCCAAATGGTTGGAGTTTCATTTTACTGGTGGGCAAGTTAATTTTCACTATTAATTTAAATGCAAACTTGATGGAGCTTCTAGGTGATAGCATCCAACTAGCAATCGTGGTGATAGCAGCTTCCTGGGCCAACCAAAGATAGCATCTCTATTACAAACCTAAACTTGATGGAGATTCATTCTACTAGTGGGCACATTAATTTCACTACTAATTTAAACCTAAACTTGATAGTGTTTTCTAGGTGAAACTTGATGGACCTTTTTTAGTATAGGCATCTACTGACAATCTTGGTGACAGCAGTACATTAATTTCATCATTAATTTAAACCCAAATCTCTGATGGAGCTTCACACAATTTTGGTGATAGTAGTTTTCTACACTTTATGATAGCATCTACTGGCAAACCCAGACATGATAGCTTCATTCTACATGTAGACACACTAAATTTATTATTAATTTAAATCAAACTAATGGAGTTTAGCAATTTTTGATAATAACACTACAATAATCCTGGTAAATAATAGTTTTACAACTTAGTGATAGAAACTTCACACCATCATCTTTATGATAACAGCTTCCTGACAATTCTGTAATAACATTTTACTAAGCAATAACATCCTATTGACAATCCAAATAATATCTCCTAGTGATGAGCATTAATTTCACTGTTAATCTAAACCTGAAATTTGTAACTTACAGACAAAGAGGAAGAAACGCACTATTAACAGGGCATCTGTCTGCACGTGAGGTGCTGTTTTCAGAACAATAGCAGAGAAATTTTGTGGGTTCCGAAATTCTTCTGCTATAACCACAACTCCCCTTACTATCCAAACAAGCACCACAGCTTCGATCTCCGTTGATCTCAAGACCACCATGTTATTTCGAAACCCAGTGACAGAGCCGTGATCAGATCATCATTCTGTTTGATTGCAGGTTATACGAATGGCAGTTGAAGACTGGTTTGGCAGAAGCGCCTCCCAGAGTCCGAATTAGAAATGGAGTACCAGTCATCACCACATAAGCTCAACTTTGGAAAGCTCCTCCCCATTAATACTTTCTAATATGCAGACTCAAAGCGTGAGACTGGTATATCCCTGAAGAGATGAAAATGAGAGGCGCGAACAAAATTCAGAGTACTTGGCGCGAACGATTGGACCCCTTCGCCCCGCAGGGCTTTCCACAGATTGTAAAGTTACACTGTAATTCTAGGATTCCCAGTGCCATTGCCAAACAATGAGGGTTGCAGGACGAGATACTCTTCTCCACTGATATAAAGCAGTGATATCTGTTCTGATCACATTGTAGCCGGGAACCTTGTAAGCGCACCACAGCCGCTGATAACTTTTCCAAAGGACAGTGAAATTGAAAAAACCCCGCACTGTTTCCCATAGCCGCAACTATGGTACTGACTTGCCAGACATGATGTAAGGAAGCAGAGAAGCACAGAGACAACGGCCATAAATCCGCTTGATAAACAGTGCGAGCCATTGAATTGGCAGTAAGAAAATACGAAATTCATATTCTGCTCTTGCCCCTCGAGATGAGAAATTTAGTGACAGTGGCATTCGCAAATGGAAGGGAGACAGGGGACTTAGTTTTAAGAACAGGGGGTGCGATTGCTAGTGCACAGAAGATGTATTAGTCAACACGGCAATTAGACTTTGCTTGACTTAATATGCCAAAAACGCGTTTTTTTAATTTACAAGCATAACTGAGATTTCTCCTTCATTGAAGTGTCTGTCATTGATTTAGATTTTTATTTATTAGAGAATGGATATTTCTAGTCATAGAAATAATGTATAAACAGGGGGCATGGACTTACAGTGCAGAAGATGTATCAGTCAACACTGCAATTAAACTTTGCTTGACTTAATATGCCAAAACTTGTTTTTTTAATTTACAAAGGCAATGAATTCCACTAGTTTTTTTGAAAAAACTGTCATTGATTTAGATGTTTGAAAATTAGATTTTTTTTAATTAGAGAGTGAATATTTTTAAAGTTATAGACATAATGTTGAGAACTTCTAAAGAACAATGTATATTGCTAGTTAAATCTGACTTTGCTAATAAATACTTTATCTATTTTTAAAAACAAAAAAACTAAATACTAATGAAGTGTTCACTAGAAACTTCCTGCTTAAAAAATAATATAAGAAGTGTTCACTAGAAACTTCCTGCTTAAAAAATAATATAAAGAGTTCTCCATAAGATCTAGACATTGATTAGACTTTTTGTTTTTAATCATATAATTTTTCATTAGTATATTTTGTTTTTATTAAGTGTTTTCAAATATCAAAATTGTATATGAATATAATTTCATGTAATTTTTTATTAGTATATTTTTTGTTTTTATTGAGTGTTTTGAAATATTTGAATTGTAAGCAGTGGAGCATGATGACTTTTAAATATTTAATTTTTATTTTTGGGCAAAATTATAATATATAATATTAAAGTAAAATAATTGTAAATAAATTAATATAAAATGTTAATTTTATTAAAAAATTATAATAAGATTGTTTTATATGTATTTATTTATTAATTGTATTAAATAATATATTATAAAGTTATAACTGTATTATTTTATTTAATTTATATGAACCCAATTAATCAAAATATATATATTATATATAAATTAAAATGAATCAATATTTATATTTATTTATATATATTTATAAATGTATTTTTTAGTTTATAAATAGGTTTTGTGTTCTTTAATATTTAATTAAATAATAAATTAATAGAAGAAATATAAATTAATATAAAAAAAATTGAAATATTTTATAGTAAAACAATAACAAAAATAAATTTACTGAAAAATTATTTAACTTTTTAAAAGTCTTTATCTGAGATAGAACTTTAAAAGGAGGAGGTGGATTCTTTCACAAACAAGTGCATTCATATATATATTTTTAACGAAGATTTAGTTCTTCTGCTCGCCTTGCATTAGATATAAGATGGAATAAGATTTTACTAAACATAATAAATATGCTTCAAAATAAAATATTTCTGACAGAAAATCTATTTAGAACGTAATTAAAAACAAATTTCAAGGCTCTAAGAATACTATTTGTGTTTAAAATGAAGAAATGTGGATTATATGTTAAAGTTGAAAATAAAAACTTTATTTTTGATGATTTAATAAAAAGGATTTTGACAAAAGAAAATATGATTAAAATGAATTTAAGGTCATGGAGAAACTATTTTTCCGTCAAAAGAAAAAGATACAATAACAACGTTGGTTGACAAAAAATAAGTTAACATTAAGCATAATAGCTAGAAATCAAGTTATTATAGTGATGAAATGATATGATGGTAGCATTTAATTTTAAAACCAATAGCCAAGCAAATATAGTAATAATTTTATCGCTTATCTTGAATTAATACAGGAACTTTAAACTCAATTATTTGAACATGTGTCAAAAATGTAAGTAAGTTGACTGCTCATGTGTTCTCAGGACGCTAGTAATGTTCATTTTTCCCTGTGGTCTTTGTTTTTAATGGTGTTAACTTTGATGAAATGTCTTAAAATGTAAGTATTGAAGATTAAAAATGCTAGAGAATGAGACTTAATGCCCAATAGTTTAGGGTGATGTACAATGACATGGTTGTAACATCTCATATTTAAAATGAAAACTCATCAATAAATGTAAAATTTAAACCAGAACTTAAACCAAACACCTGCTTGAAGTAGTGCAAAATCATCCCATTTTTAGCAAGTTGATTCAAAATATCCTCACCCTCTTTTTTAACATATTTTTGACACTTTAAATTTTCATATCAAGTATGAATAATTTTTTTAATGTTATGATTTTCATGCTAATTAGGAAAACTTTGCGATGTTCATCCTCTTTATTTTACACTTTAAATTTTCTAATCCATAAAGTGTGTATCTTTTTTTTAATGTTGGTGATTCTCACAATTGAAAAGCTATCATAATTTTTTTTTTTTTTGGAGACTTTTAAATTTTCTACCCAAGTATGCACATTTTTTTTCAAATGTTGATTATTTAACAATTGTTCCAAGTCCTCTCTTATTTTTATTCCTAAAATGTTTGTCTTTTGGTGCTTTTCAAATATGTTTTTGTTTTTTCTGAACATTTTGTATAATGCATTTTTAATTGTTAAAAAAGATATATATATGGAGAAAAAAAAACTGGGCATAAAATAAAAAAAAACAAAATTAACATATGAAAGAAAAAAGTCCCATAAAATTCAATTGTTGATCCTATAGCTGAAATTGTTAACCCCAGACCTAGGTTCAAATCCCTCTGCCAGGGACTCGGGTTGGTGGAGAAGTGACATATCATAGCCCCCACAAGAGGTTTGCTAGTAGTTATATGTCGTGGCTAAATGATTCTCACACATGAAAAAATTAGGACAAGAGAAACATAAAAAGAAAAAAAATAATATATATATATATATATATATATATATATATATATATATATATATATATATATATATATATATATATATATTAAATAAAATTAAAATATTTAAATAAGATATTTAAAAAAAAAAATAACCAAAAGTTAAAATATTAGAAAGAATAAAGATAAAATTAATGAATGATAAATAAATGAAATAAAACAATTTGTTATTATTAAAAAATTTAAAAACTAACATTAATAAAAAATAATGTTACCAAAACACTCCACACCTATCTCGTTCACTAGCTACTGCCATCAACATAGAATATTACTGAAAGAACAGAATATGTCCCCACCTGGGCTTCACACTCCACCACTAGGTTATACCAATTATTAATTGAATGACTATCTTTATGAAGAAGTATTATTTAATGAAGGGTTACACCTTCATTATGCCCAAATAAACTGGGCCCTACTGGTTTACCATCAAACTACACAACAAATTGCCAAGTTGCAAAAGTAGTCAAGTAGTATGAACAATTACCTACCACTACCTACTGCATCACACTGGTAGCTTACAGTCGATTTAGGAGTGGGCACTACCCTCGGCTTAGCCAACGGCCAACAAAGAAGGCCAAAACCACCCCTAATTACCTACCAAGCCTAATACACTGTTTTTTTATTTTATTTTGATGTTTATAATTTTTTTTGTATAGTTACATATATGTATATATGTGTTAATCAATTTTGTTTTTTTTATATTTTTATTAATTATATATATTTTTTAATCTTTTTCAAATTGTTATTTTTATTAATTTTTATTTTTATTTAATTCTGTGCTTTTATTAATTTTTTATGTTTTTTAACTTAATTCTAAATATTTTTTTCTACTTTTCTTTCTTTTTTTATGTTTAAATTATCTAATATTTTTTTGTTTTTATTTTTATTTTTTAATTATGTTTGTTTAAAAATGATTAGTTTTTATTTATTTATTTTTTATAGAGGGTAAAGCCATTTTTTTATAAATGTAACATCATATCCATTGTGGGAGTATTTCTCTCAAGAAAAGAGAAACTATCCTAATTGTTAAGTAAGACAATACACACTATTTTTTAATGAAAGTTGTGGAAAGGAATTATAAAGGAGATTTAGAAAATCCATCTCCGAAGCCTCCAAAAGAAAAGGAGAACGCTATTTGGGACAACAAAAACAAAGTTCTATGCCTGATTTTAATAGACTATATGAAGAGTAGTTACAGATTACACCATTTTCCAGCACCTCCTATGAAGCTATGAATAAATTAAAATGAACATGACTCATATTCAGAACCTAGTTGTTCTATTAATGATTAAGTTATTCAAATTTCTGGAATTTGTAAAAAATGACATCTTCTTGCTTTAGCACGTATAAGAATTTATCATGCATGATATTAAAATATCTGTGTATAAATTGGACATATTCAACATAGCTTATGTCAAGGAATTGTATCCCATTTTCTCAACACTGCATTTAGCTGTCATAAGCATGGAAATCTCAAGGAGACTTGCATTTTGACTTCTTGTGTTAGTATGAACTTCTTCTTTTTTTATTTAAAGATCACTTTTAACAAGACAACAAAGAGTTCTGTTATCTACATTAGTAAGCAAAATATTCTTAAGTCCCACAAAAATCAGACTACACAAAATACATTAAGTGTATAAAATATAATATGGCCCATCCAATAGATGAAGACAAGAACAATGTATTTAAAAGAATTTTATATTATATTAAAGAATGAGGTACCTAAGATATAAACACTACAAGAAAGGTAAGCCGTGTTCTCTCAATGGGATGGCCCTGAAAGTCCCTGGGTGATTTCGTATCTGCACCCTCTCTTTATTGGTAGAAAACCAAGAAACAGAGACCCAATGGGAGCTCACAACAAAAATGGTATTGTAGGACCAAGAGAATCAGAAAGTGATCTAATGCAATGAGGTGACTAATGACAGCAAATCTTCTATTTAGGAATAAATATTAGTACACCCAGAAGGTACAAAGAATAAACACATAATCAAGTATTCTAATCCACCCTTTAGGAATATTTTCTATTATTACAGATAGTGCATTTTGATTCTAAATAACTCTCATTAAATAATAAATAACAAATGACTTATTTACGGCTTTAGGAGATGAATATAAATAAACAAATAATGATTTATTTAATTTAATTTAAAAATGATTTAGTCAAATTTAACTAGGAATATTATTTAAATAATGATTTGAATAACTTATTCCTAGGAAATAATTAAATAAATAATGATTTATTTAATTAATTTCCTTATTTTGGGTTAAATATGACCAGGAAATATAGACAAATGTTATTTTACATGGTGAAAGAAATTTTACTTAGGGTAAAATTGGTCTTACATGGTGTACTTAGGTTCATCTAATGATAATGGGTTAGATGACCAAAAAAATGGTGTAACAGATTGCCCCCCAACGTACGAGTGTTAGGAGAAAATCGTATGACCGAAGTACGTTGTAAGAACTCAATCACTAGGTATCAAGAGGGAAGTGAGAGAGAGAAATGTAAGGTAGTCTAATGTGCTAAAGTACTAGACCCAGAGGAGACGAGACTTACAGGTGCAACAAGTCTCTAGGTGATGAAGTGGTACCAATGTTTAAAGGCGGCGGGGGAGGCATACCTATGCCCGCCGAGACAATAGTACAAATAATAAGGTGCCAGGAAGACCACGGAACACAATAATGAATCATGTGCTGGCCTAAACATGAGCCAGATAAATAAGATGATGAATCCCATATACATGCGATGCCTGGAATATCCTCCAGGACTTATACAAGAAGATTTGAGTACATGAGATACAAATACACCCAAATGCCCCCTACACACGGGGAAGGGCTCGCCAAATCTGACTGATACATGCAAATCGAAGAGGCGTTGCAAGCGGTTGAGGCCGATATCATCAAATGAGGGGAACTGCATCAAGGGCAGAAAGGAAGAAGGCATCCGGGCATGTGGGGGGGCTACCTGCAGGGCCACCCCCTCATGAGGGTTGATACATCTCACACACACCCGGGAATGACCAATAGTTGTTGCTGCATCACTGGACCATCAAGTGTATAGATCACGACCATGCTAAGAAGAGCTCGAACCAAGGTACACTACCCCCTAAAACTGGCTTCTGGAGTAAATGAGCTGATGTTGACAGAAGTAGGTTCGCCATAGGCGAGGCAATAAGGGAACCCCAACTAAGGCACAAGGGAAAATAGTAGAGCGATGAACAAATAGACACTAATGATGATGATGAAATGGGGGATGATCCAAAGGGGATCATAAAAAACATGAGTACAAAATGGTATCTCATGACGGAAATTGACACAAACAGGAATGAGTATGGAGGCAAGGTGGTGCCCCCAATGACATGTGTTGTAAGTGAGAAAATCCGATTTTGAGGGGAGGTGAAGTAAGGCTTCATGGACAACAGGTATCCTGGTGAAGTAGCGAAATGCAAAACAAACAGGTGTGGGCTAGCTAAAAGAAAATAAAACACACATTTCGAATGGAAAATGCTAAGGGTAATATCTTTTAAGATAGAGTGCATTGCGAGGATTAGGAAGGATGTGGCCTTCAAATTCCTCTAAAAGATATGCCCCCTTACCAAGGTCTTTATTGATAATGTAAGGACCTAGCCATAATGAGTCAAACTTCCCATGACCGAGGGTATCGTGGGCCTGGTCAATACTAGAACAAGGTCACCTTCATGAAAGGTACGAGGGTGGAATTTTCGGTCATACTGAGATTTGGTGCACTTTTTGGTCGCTTCAAGAGTTTGTAATGCAATACGACGTTCTTCAGAGGCACGTTCGAGTATGATAAGTCGTTGTTCTAGAGGTTGGGTATCAGGGAGAAGTTCGACGGCCAAGTGAAGGGAGAGGATTTCACACTCGATTGGTAAGGTTGCCTCCTCGCCAAAGACAAGGTGGAAAGGAGTGAAAATGGTGGTGGTTTTAACAGAAGTAAGATAAGCCCATAAAGCAGGGAAGAGCATGAGATGCCAATTGGTTTTGTGCTTATTCACCGTTCGTTGAAGCATGGTCTTAAGAATTTTGTTGACCGCTTCAACTTGGCCATTACCTTGGGGGTAATAGGAAGATAAATATTGGTGCTCAAAACCCAATAGGGAGGATAGCTCATGCCAAATATGATCTTCGAAATGTCGGCCATGGTCCGAGACTAACTGTTTTGGAACTCTGAAACGAGCAATGACATGGTTGAAGAAAAAGAGGGCTGCAATGGTTGCCGTATTGTTGAACGTTGGCATAGCTTCGGCCCATTTAGTGAAATAGTCAACCGCCACAATGATATATTTGTGGTTACTAGCAAATGGAGGTCGACATTCCATAAAGTCGATGGCGCATTTACAAAAAGGACAGACTGTGACGACGGGATGGAGAGGAGCGGGAGGAGCTCGCGCCTTGGGGGAAAAATGTTGGCAATTGGAATAGTGTTTGACTACTTCAATGCAATCACTGAAGAGAGAGGGCCAAAAATACCCAGCATGCATGATTTTTTGGGTGGTGGCAAGGCTGGAGAGGTGGCCACCAGAAGCATCGCTATGACAAGCATTGAGGATTTGCTCTACTTCAGCGTGTGTGAGGCAACGACGAAGGACAGTATCTACTCCATGACGATAAAGGTCATCGCCAATTAGAAGGTAGCAAGAGGCTTGGTGTCGGATATGTCATTGAGCATCACGATCAAGATGAAGGGCGAACTTTTGGATTCGCAAGTAAGTAAAGATGTGACCGTACCAAGGATTGTCGGTGGTGATGGCAAACAAATGTTCATCGGGAAGAGCATCATTAATTGGAGTATCTTGCGTCTTGGTAGGCAAATTAGAAATGAGTTCAACGAGGACTAAACCTTTCTTACTTTTTGGGGTGACAAATTCAAGGTCGAATTCTTGGAGGATAACGACCCAACGAGCGTACTTCCCACTGAGGATGTGGCGACTCAATAGGAAAGCCATGAGGTTGGAATCAATCACAACCTTGGTGGAACGCATGAGGATATAATGACGCAGTTTTTGGACCGAGAACACAACAACTAGTGCTAATTTTTCTTCATGCGAGTAGGACACAGGTGGACCGGTAAGGTTTTTACTGACATAATAGATCACATGTTCGATACCATTATCATCCTCCTGGATAAGGACACCAGTAACCGAATAGGTGGAAGCGGAGATGTATAGGATGAAATCTTTGTCAAAGTTAGGGGGACGGATCAAGGGAGTGGATGTGAGAGCATGCTTGAGGGCATCAAAAGACTCTTGAGCGTATGTATCCCAGACAAATGGGGTGTTAGAGCGAAGAAGTCTAAGGAAGCCATGTGCGGTAGTGGCGTAGTCAGGAACGAATCAGCGAAGAAAATTAGCTTTTCCTTGGAGACTTTGTAGTTGGCATAAGGTACGAGGCATAGGAAGCTCAAGAATGGCTTGAACCTTTAAATGGTCGAGATTTATCCCGTCTTTAGACATGATGAAGCCGAGGAGACGACCAGCGGGAACACAGAAGACACATTTCAATGGGTTAAGGTGGATTTTATACTTGCGACATCGGAGAAAAATGGTACGCAGGTCATGAAGATGTTGCGCCCAATGTTTAGAACGCGCAGTGAGGTTGTCTAAATAGGCAAGGATAATATGAGCTAAGTCATGGAAACAATAAGACATGGCTCGTTGAAAGGTGGCGCCGGCGTTTTTAAGGCAAAATGGCATGACTCGGTATGCGAAAGTGCCGCAGGGACTAATGAACGCGGTTTGAAGCTGATCAGCACGAAGGATAACGATTTTTTTGTATCCGGAGAAGCCATCCATAAAGGATAGAATCTCGTGCCCTGCACACTCATCGATGATTTGGTCAATAAATGGTGTGGGGAAGTTTTCTTTGGGACAAGCTTTGTTCAGATCACGAAAGTCGGTGAAAACACGGATGGTGCCTTGTTTTTTGAGGACGGGAACTGGGTTAGAGACCCAAGTGGTGTATTCGATGGGGTAAATGAAACCTGCCTACCGGAGCTTATCAATTTCAGCTTTAATGGCTTCACGTCTAGAAGGATGAATGGGTCTCAACTTTTGATGGACCATAATGGCATCAGGCCATGTGTCGATGTGATGTTCGACAATGGCAGGATCGAGTCTGGGCATTTCTGAGTAGGACCAGGCAAAAATATCACGGAATTCTTTGAAGAGTTTGGTGTAGGCTTCAATTTCTTCCAGAGTGCATTGGGTGCCCATGGTGATATATTCTTCAATACCTGGTTTGACAGAAATGTCTATTTTGATGGTAGGAGAGATATTAGCCATATTGCCTTCTTCGAAAGCGTCAGGTGCAGGGATGGGGTTTTTGAACCAATCAACTTTATCGGGAATGAAGTCTTTAGATTCGAGGGCATATTGGTCATGGGATTGGTTTGGAGGTCGAGGAGGGGCAGAGGTTGTCGGGGAAGCTTTGTCTTTGGATGCCCCCCTGCGAGCTTTGCGAGTGGCACCTGACATGGTCGCAACAGGAGGTGGCTCCTGATGAGGGGACTGAGGTACAGGTGCAGTGGGAGAAGCCATGGGTATTGGTTGAACTGGGGTCAAAGCAAGATAAGGTTTGGGTTTTCCAGGCAGAGTAGTGGCTGGGGGGTCTAGGTACCAGATGGGTATACCTAAGGTCAAGCTGGGGAGGGATAGGGTGGCCAAGATAGGAAAGGAATGAGCGCCAGGAGGGGGAGCAAGGAAAGGAATCTGACCAGCAGGGAAATGGCTAGGAGGAATCGGGCCAAGGGGGTTTTGCTCGGGCGGGGTCGACCTAGGAGGGTAGAGAGGTGCGTGAGGAATGTTCGAGGAAGGAGATTTCGAAGGAAGAAGGTTGGCTAGCAGGGGCAAAGGGCTAGGAGTTGGTGGGTTTGGGTGAGGTTGCGTTTGCTTACTAGCCAAAGTGGGTTGTGCAAGGTCAGCCCAAGAAGATTGCATCATGCAAACATTCGCCATGCTAGGTTCGAGTACGGGAGGAGGGTCTAAAAAAGTTCCAAGAAAGGAGGAGTCTTTGTAGACACCAGGGGCAACACTGGTCAAAGAATCAACAGTTGGCTTATTGGTGATAGTAGAGATGGTGGACTCAGGGGAGGTCTAAGATTTTGGTTCATGGTAAGTCAACTAGTCAATCATGACAATCTTGCCATTGTGAGGGAAGAACATCTTGCAGTTGACTGTGGATGGGACGACAGACATGGCATAGGTGTCACTATGCCCCAAAAGAATGTTATAGTCAAGAGGGGCGTCGATAACTTCAACGTCGACACAAATAGTCTTGCCTGCAAGGGTGATAGGAAAATTACGGAATAGGCCAATGGGTTGAGAGGCATGGCCATCCCATGCACGAAGGGTGATTGTGGAAGGGGCCAGCTTAGGGGATCCGAGTTGTTTCCAAACCGAAGCGGACATCACACAGGTAGATGCCCCCTCATCAATAATACACTGAGCGACAATGGCATTTCGGATTTTGACTGGGATTTGGAAAGAAACAGAAGGAGGAAGAGGGGGATGGTCTGACTGACGGGCATCGAAAATAATCAATTGGTCATCAGCAGGATCTACAACACCCACGACAGATAGTAGAGCCTTCTTTTGAGAAGGGCATGACTGGAGGAGTTCTAGTGTTGAAATGGCAGCAGGAGATTGTGCCAGATCATCTACTATACTATATGAATGGGCAGCCCGACCATAGGCAGCAATTCGGCGTAATGGGCCCTTAGGAGTCTTGGGATGAACCTCGTCTTTGGGCGGAGGGATTGGCAAGGGACCATTGGGGGTCGACAGAGGCTCTATAGGACCTGAAGATGGAGACTCGGAGACAGACGGAGCGGGAGGTGTGGAATACTGACGGGACCGAGTTTGAAGGTTGAGGTCGATGGTGAGAGGTGGGTCAGAGGCCATCATGAGAATCTAGTAATCAGAGGAACCAAAAGGGGAAGGTTGAGTGGTTACCGGGGCATGAGGCGGTTGAGTGGACATGAATCCTTGTTGAGGGAAAGGATCGGTAAACACAGCGGGTTGAGAAGTAGCAGGATTGGGAGGGACAGTAGGGGAGGAGTGTTGTCCCCGTACGGTGGCCTGGGACTCCCACATCTGCCGCATTTGTGGTAATAAGGGACAATCGTGAATGTAATTAACATAAACACCACAACACAAACAGGGCTTATTGGTACGAAGCGGCCTGTCCGGCTTGGGCTGGGAGCCCTGTGGCTGGTTGGCAGTGGTAGACTCAATACTGGAAGGATTGGATCCACGATTACCAGAAGTGGAGTGATTTCCTTTCCTCTTTCTTTGATAAGGAAGAATATTATTTTCCCCTTGCTGCGCAAATACTTGCCCTGAAGGGGGTAGTAAGTGCGGTTGTGGGGGTGGAGAAGGCAAGGGAGTGGAAGGTCCAAATGCTGGAGGAGTTGGGACAACAGGTTGTGGGTATGGATAAGGGGTAGGATGGGCAACATTGAGGTAATCAGGAGTGTGGGAAAAAGGAGGAGGCATGCTGTATCCTGGATACATGCTATCTGGAGGGGGGAACGTGCCGGAGGGGCTAGCCCCTCCTAGAGGGAAACCATAGCCCAGAGGAGGTTAAGCAGAGGTATGTGATAGGGCTCCAACGATACCGTCAGTAGAGTGAGATGCCCCCGAGGCATTAGGGCCACCAGGCTTGGGGAGGTCAGGAAGGACAGTATAAACATAACCAGATTGGGCATAGATAAGGTCATATTTCAAGGCTATTTGGAGGGCAGCTTCTTCCGTTTGGAGAAAATGGGATGCGACATCTTTGCCAATGGGAGGTAGGAGAGAGTGAAGGAACCAGTCCATGTAAACCCAATCTTCAAAGGGGGGAGCGCGGCACAAGCTCCGTCTTCGTCGCCATTCCTGGACATGAGCGGAAAGGCGGGTCGAAGAGGATTGATGAAAAGAAGTTAAGAGTTCAGTTCCAGTGTCATATCGGAGAGGGAGATGGAAATAAGATAAAAAGGCTTGGGCAATGGTCACAAAGGTGGTATGGGAAGAGGTGGCTTGGTCAACATACCATTTAGAAGCTTTGCCGACAAGCATGCGTTGGAACAAACGAAGACGGATGGAGTCATCGGTGATGGAATTGGACGAACACCACATGTGGAAAGATCAAATATGTTTAGAGGGATCTTCACTAGCAAGGCCTTCGAACTTGGGAATGTCGGAGGGGAGCTTGGTTGGCATAGCAGGCCAACTAACATCGTGGTGAATTGGGTCGTTAATCAGCTGATTGAAGTCGAGGAGACTGAGGCCGGCCATATAAGGGAGCAAAGGGGCAGTCGAGGTAGGTCTCGTAGTGGTTCCACTGGAAACAGACCTAGCAGTAGAACTGGGGTTGCTGCTAGTAGTAGGCCCTGAAGTAGACATGGCGAAAGAAAAAGGGGGAGAACCAGGAGTAGGGGGAGAACCCGAACAATCAGAAGAAGAGTCGGAGTGCGGAATCGGGGGAGGACTTACTCAATGACGACGGGAAGGAGGAAGTCGACCAACCGGAAACTGAGGGTGAAGGCCAAGAAGCTTCGCACAAAACCCGTAAAAGTGCTTAAAAAAGTGCAGTCGTGTGTTCCGACCGTTTGCACCCAGGTCGCAGATTAGAAAAGTGCGACCTCAAGGCCAGGTCGCACTTTTTGGGCCGATAAGTGCGACCTGTAGATCCGGCTCTCTCGGCGGCAGATTTCAGAAAAAAATTTCGTCTCAGCTGCGGCTTATGTCTGTCACCTGCGCAATAAGGCTAGAAACACACGGAAGTTAAAAATTTGACTGTTTGAGGGTTTTAGAGGTGGAAAGCACCATAAAAATAGGAAAAACAGAAAATGGAAGAGAAACCCTAGGGTCCGAAACAACTGGATATGCAGGAATATATAAAACGACAGCGGTCGCAAAAGAAAACCCGTGTGGAGTCGCCAATTGTTAGTATGATTCTTTCGTCGTAAAAGATCACTTTAGCTACGCATAACAAATAGCCCTAACATCGATTATGGTTGCCAAACATCTTTAAATCTGCAATTAGATGATCCAAATAATACTGCACAAATCCAGATCTAAGCATAAAATACATTAAGCAGATAAAATACAATATGGCTCCATGCATCCAATAGACAAGACAAGAACAATGTGTTTAAAAGAATGTTTTATATTATATTAAAGAATGGGGCACCTGAGAGGAAAACAAGAAAGGTGTTTTCCGGTTCTCCTCAATGGGATGGGTTCTTGAAAGTCCTCAGCGTTTCAGATCTAAAATTCCTCTCTCTTATTGTGGTAGAAAACCCAGACAAACATAGAACTCAATGGGAGCTCACAAGGCAAAAGTGGAAAATGGTGACCAAGAGTAGATCCAGTGTGATCTAATGCAATGGAGGTGACTAATGAATGGGGAAAACCCTTCTATTTATAACAAAATATTGGGGTGTTCTAGAACTCGGTGCATGAATAAAATATTATTAAGCAAATTCTAGAATCACCCTTTAGGAATATTTTATTATATTTGTTGGAGGGAAAAGGTCTTTTGACTTGGGTCAATTCCTTTATTTATAAACAATAAATAAACAAATGATTTATTTATTATTTTAGGGAGATGGTGGGAATATAATTAAATAAATAAGGATTTATTTAATTAATTTCCTTATTTTGGGTTAAATATGACCAGGAAATATAAACAAATAAGTTATTTTATGTGGTGAAAGCAATTTTACTTAGGGTAAAATTGGTCTTACATAGTGTACTTGGGTTCATCTAATAATAACAGGTTAGATGAACAAAAATTGGTGTAACGATCATTTACAATTTATGAAAACACAATGTTTTTGTTAAAGACCAAGGGTTTGTCTGTGACATACCTGGCTGTGAGTTCACTTGGCTTCCCAAATGGGCAGCGCTGCTCTTCCCCCTAGGGGTTGTGGGAGGAGTGGTATGTGGTGACCATGTGGGGGTGTTCACCAGTGTGGCATTGGGTGACCGACGAGGGTTCCCAACTAATGATGCCCCAATAAAGGATGAACTGATAAGGGTGGTAGTGTTCCATCTTTGACGCCTAAATGACGAAAGACCTAGAACCCCTCCCGGTAATGGGGGGAGGTCCAAAAGACGTTTAGGACAACGAGGTCCCATTGGGTCCATTATGGCATCGACTAGGTATGGTTTTGGAAATATTTTAGGGGATAGAGATTATAATCAAAGAAAAAATTTGATCACATACATAAAACAAAGTGAAAAATGAAAGGTAAATTTTCCCTTTAGATTAATCATATGTGACCAATCAATCAAAAAATATGGTTGTTTTTCACGTATGATACTAAAATCCTAGAAGACCTAATCATCCTCACACTCTCAAATGTAACTAGGCCTTGAAAAGATATCTTATGAATGCTGGCACAATGTCTCGAAAGAGTTGGCGATGCCCCCATTCAATTGAAGAAAATCAACCAAGGTAAAGGTAGATGATCTAGTGTTTCCTGCACCGTCACCTATAGGGAAGTATGCCCTAGTTTTGGCCATCGAGTATCGTCGTCCCACATGATCATTCAAGTTTTGATATTCTTGGTAATTCAGCTACCAGTACTGAGTATTAGACGAGTCAGGTAGCCCCGAATAATACCGCACGCACTGGGCCTAATCTTAGCCCCCTCTGAATCGGGTCTATGTGGCGCTCGGGTTTTCTTTGCCGTGGGCAGATAGACGGGTTTAAAAGTTCCCTAAAAATTTAACTTCTATGTTTCAAGATGTAAACTGACCAAGGCGACTTATTGGATTCCTACCCCCTTGGTCCTAACTTAAACTATAAATTCTCTTGTGGCCCCTGTGGGGAGAGTTTAATGAGTTTAGTTAAGTTAGTTTTAAGTGGCTTTGATTCAATTAAGGTGTGAAAGTGTGTGAGAAAGAGGTGAATGACCACATAGCTTTAACATGTGGATATGCAGTGATCCTTTTCAAATCCCCTATTAAGCTACATTTGGTTGTTCTTTGCTCAAAACCAAAACATGTGCAGATATGGGCCGCTTCAATGGTTCCTAGTTAATCTAAATGATCAACTATAGGGAGATGGTGAGTTATCAATAGAGAGTGTTCATATGCTTGACTAGGATCACCCCAAAGTGCAAAGGCGGCGAAGTTACTTTCGACGGGAATCTCGAATCCTAGTGCAAAAAGTGTGATTTCTTTTAAAGTAATGATTTTACACTAGAAAAATGAAAAATATTTAGCTAAGCATGCGTGGATTGGGGCCCTTACTTTGGTTAATTAACTAAGTGTTTTTGGTGCCTAAATTCACAAAACATAAATTATTTCGGAATGCAAGTTTATTCCCCCACCTTAAACTATGTGTTAACCTTGCGAAAATCAACTTGCAATTTTTAAATCTAACACCTAAACTACTAAAACGCGGCTAAAAGTGAGCTTTAACAAGTTGTGGGACACCTCAGCAATCCAGTCTTGGGTGTTAGCCACCTATAATATTTTGTTATACAAAAAGGTGGCTAAGATCTTTTTTGAGCCTCCAAGGAACAAATTTTATCACTAAAAATTGTTGGCTCTTGAAGTCTCTTTAAGGCCTCATGCCTCTGTCCCAAATCCTCATTTGCTGTCCCTTTTTATACTCAGAAAATTCTGCTGATTTCGTATAAAAAACTGCTAAAGAAACCATCATTTTCTTCCCCTTTTTTCTCCATATATTCCTCTACTTTTCATAAGTTTCTCCCTCCATCCGTAAAGATATTCCTGACATGGTTTGAAACTTCTTTTTGAACTGTGCCGAAACCCCCAAATCCATTGAAAACCTTGAAATTTTTCATAAAAAACAAAGTTTATTGCTATGGACCTAAGTCCCTTTGGGCTAAGTCCTAAACCACTTCCCCCACATGCCCATGTGTTAAAACCAAACACCAAAGCTTTCGGCGCTAATCGCAAATATCCAAAGGGTGCATGACTTTGAACCATTATAAAGCTCATTTTCCTTTGTAAACCCAAAAACCCACTTTCCGAAAGTTTTAAGTTAAAACTTAAAACCATGTGCTGAATATAAATGGGTTGATTGAAAAGAGCCGATCGCGCAATCGCAATCGGAAACAATACAAATGGGTTGATCGGAAAGACCAGGCTCAATGGCCCGATTGTGATTAGCCCTTGTCTTTATAACTCCCGGGCATATTACATTCCGTGAAAACCCCCGGCCCCGCAATCGGGCGCCTTTTTCCTTTACCTATATATTTTCCGCCCAATCCGTTAAACTTGTTTTATTCGCAAAAAACTTTGGTTTTCATGTGTTTAAGGGTTTTTCCGCCGGTGCGTAGGTCGTAGCAATCCTGACCGTTGATCTAGTCCTTTGATCCAACGGCCTGCGCTCAATCGCATCGCAAGCTCTCAATCGCATGCCTTCTTCTCTGTCCCCCGATTGCCGATCCCCGATTCAATCCCGACCGTTGATCTAATCCTTGATCCAACGGTCCGCGCAAAATCGCATCGCAATGATTCACCCCCTTGCGATTACCTCCGATTCATTCCCCGCCGTCGATCTGGTCCTCAGATCAACGGCCAGCGCTCAATCGCAAAGGGCTCAATCGCAAAGTTCAATCGCATCCCCTTTTGTGCCACCCCCGATTGAGACCCTCCGATTAGATCTGGACCGTCCACGTGTCCAGATCGGACGGTCCAAAACTGCTCCTCCTTATTCTTCTCCCGCTATCCTTTTTGCCTTTCTATGCAGATCTCCACCGTTGGTTGCCTTCATCCGACGGCTACACTCCTCCCCCGCCATCCGAAGCAGTTTAAACCTATTTCCGCAGGATTTCTTAACTGTTTTTGTGTTTTGCAGGTGTTTTAATGGTTTTCCATTATAGAATGAAGGAAAGTCGAGGGTTGGGAAAGACGTTTCCTGTGCCTTCGGGCTTTCTAAAAAGAACCATTCACGAGCTTTGTATCAAATGATTTATCGGTGTTTCATGAGCATTGATAACCTAAAGAGCCCTGCGCGGCCCTGCACATCGACAAGACACTGTTTTAATTCAAAAACAGTTAAAGAGTATTAGTTTGAAGACAGAGCACAGCAGATGAAGATTGAAGACATTTTTTATGGGGATTACGGCTAAGACAGTTATCAAAAGCCTAATCCCCAATCTCAAAACACAGTTTAAAGAAAACCTAAAGTGTTTTATCAGACAGAAAGCCTCCACTGCCACAACTTGAGGCAAATTGATTCCTCAGCTACCACAGAGCCATCTGTTGCCTCAAACCTTTCAAAGCAGAGGCCGAAGTTATTAAAGAATCAGATATTTCGCTTCCAGCGCAGCCAGGGAATTACTTCTGCAAGGACATCAACGTAGAAAATATTTGCAGAGTTACTCCAAAACATACACAGAGCCTCAAAGTCAAAAAAAGCTTCCACCGAGCTTTGATATTTATTGTGAAACAGTTAATGTAGTGATCCACCTGTAAATTTTTCCCTCGAGCCTCTCAAAGGGCCGAGAAGTCTTCACTCTACATTAATTGTCCTTGAGATATTTTGTTAAAATCTCACCTCCTCATCTTCCTATAAGTACTTCTACATAAGATGAGGAGTTGTTGGTTGCAGAACTTTGAAATACGCTTGAGCTCGAGACTTCTATTTGTACATAGTGTTCACTAGCCCTTGAAGCTCTGTTTGTGCTAGAGTAGTTAGGTTGAATAGTGAAGATGATTGCTGAACTGAAACATTGGACTTGAAGATTGTAACTGGTTTGACATCAATATAAACGCTGTTTCTTGGGATCCTGGTCTTTATCACTGGTGAAGTGCTTCTTTCTTTGTTAATCGTTTTCCTTCTATGTATGCCATATTGTTCATTTTCCCTCTGTAAAGAATAGTTTAAACAGGGTTAGGATTTTCTATATAGCAGTAACCTTCTCTGGCTGAGAAATCTTTATCTTAATGTTTTCTTCAGATTTTTTTATTTAAGAATGATTCAATACAGTTTAAACAGTTAGGAATGTTGGCGTTCCTTCGTCCTCCTGTTTGCTCAAACATTGTTCTTGAATGTTATTTCCATTATTTGCTATTAAAGTTAGACTAGAGAAGATATGGTTTGCCCTGATTCCTAGATTCTTTTCTCCAAAGGCAGATTCTGGAAGTTTCCCTTGGTGTTGACTGAAAGCAGACTAGGTTTAAAAGTACTTTATCTGATCTTAAGTTACACTCTGTTTTTCTTATGTGTTTTCATACTTTCTGAAGGTAATTATGTGGATTACCGGATTGTTTGTCAATTAAGCTGCTTTAATAAGAACTTGCCCAAGAAGTCTATGGTTAGCCCTGTCCTTGGTTGGTTTTAAAACAGTTACTTAAGAGGATTTTCTTGTTTGGACTGACTATAAATCCTCTGAGAAATTATTATCAGTTTCCACCCCTCCAACATTTTAATGTTTCCATTTCATCATTTTAATCTCAATAATCTTGTGGTATAGATGACTTGCCCCTTGGATCACACTTGATGTTTTTGTTCAATTAAAGCCCAGATATGACTCCATAGCCCAATGAAATAAAAACCAGCGTTATATCTATCTATCTGCCAAAACTGTTCTATTTGCGTGCAACTTCTCACTTTTGAAACTTTTTTCACTTAGGACTTTCCCCTCAAGTAACATTTCATGCTCAACCATCCAAAACAAAACCCTTGGCCTTCATAACTAGCCTAATATCATTACCTTAAGCTTTTCAAAGACAATATCCATCTTTGTACATATTGGAGAGATCCCTCTCCGGATTCAGGAGGGCTAGATCCTAGAATCCCAAAGTTGGTTGAAATGATGTTAACTCTGTGATTGGACTCTCCCGATCTTGCTAATAAATTACAGAGACCTAGCAGTGGAAAATTTATTATGGGTTTCCAGTCACTTTACAAGCAAGAAATAAATGTAAATAGTAGAAAAAATACTACTTCTGGTTTCCGCGCACAAAAGGCTGAGACATGTATGAAGGCCGTATGGCCTTGAGTCACGGCGAACATGCTCGGGCACGTACGTACGTGCAAAAAGGCGCGCAATTTTCTGCAAGAAATTGCAGGGTTCTTCGGCCCATTACTCTCGCGAGGAATCGGGGTCTACTCCTAGTTGATGGGGTAGTTCGACCAGCTACGATACAAAGAAAGAGGCCTCTGCAAAAAGGCACAACCACATAAAATTGGAAATAAAAGTAGTGGAGTCGCCAACCCTGTGTATGTGTGTTTGGCGCATGAATATACCAATTCAGCCCTGCTTAAGAGGAGTGGTTTTTTCCTCTTAAGTTCTTGGTCACAGGCAGAAAATAAAGGGAGTCAAGAAAGTTAGGGAACATGCTAAGACATAAACATACTAAATTGTGAAATAACATGCATATTCAAACATAAAAACTAAAATAAAACAAATAATACAAAAGCTCTAAATAGAGTCAAACAACTTCAATAATCCAAACGGTGGTGCTTACATCCCCTCTTATTGAGTGCTAGTAGGAATAAAGGATGAAACATTTTCTCACTTGCTAAGGGGCCCTTAGAACTAGGGAGTTCCAAGACCTGATGCAAGGATGTATTTGCTTCGGAGCTACCTTGGCGCATAGTCTCCCTCTCTCTACTCCAAAGGAATGGAGTTGTTGGGTGGCCAACAGCTGAGTCCCCTCTATCTCTACTTCGGATCACACACTGCTGGATTTCTTGGGGAAATTCTGGCTAACATAAAAATGTGTTCTCATATTGTTCATCTCTTGGTGGCCTTTTATAGGAGAATTCAAACTCTCCTTCCCTCTCTTGGTACATTGATGGATAGTGACCCAAGAGAGGAGGGTGATTCCATTGTGTGCCCCCTTTAGGTCCTAAGGGGGCTCGAGCGGCCATCCTTAGGCGGCCTCAAGTGTGGGATCAATGTCCTGGAGTGTACCTTGTGGTCCTGCAAAGTGACTTCCACCACTTGCAGGTTCACGCGGCCTTTTGAGGAAAATCCACGCAAAGGCGCGCTTATTGAAGAAAAGTGCGTGCAAAGGCGCATTTTGTTGGTTCCTTCAGTGCAAAATTTGATTTTCCACTTAGACCTTAGAGATTTTTAAATACTTCAGATTATCTAATGTGCCTCAGCCCTGTAAATATTTCTGCCTAACATTTAATAATGTAATCTTTTCTTGTCTGATTTTCCAGTGATAACATTAATGATGCCTCTATTTTCTTCAATTTTGAATTAATTTTCCTTCATTTTCCTCCTCACATGGAACCTGTGACCTTTCACCTTCCTTTTCTCCTAATTTCCATTACTTTCATAAATAAATGCCAATAAATTTGATCAGGTGCTCAAAATTATCCTCAAGAATGAAAGTTATTGGAATGGTGTGGAACTTGAAAAACCACTTAGATCTCATTGTTTTGAATTTGACACAACTCTTTTCGTGGAAAACTGACATTGTATGCTCCCAGAAACATGTTCTGTTCATTTTCTCAAATAGGTAAAATTTGGCAAAAAATGTGTAGGTTTCCCAGTTAGCAGTCTATACAGCTAACTGGGCATGGTTGAGTGGTCAAATGGTGACTCTCCAGTATTGACCAATTAGGCTTCGCCACTTCTCAAGTTTTTGTTGGTGCTTGATTGGCATGATTTCATTAGTTGGTGTGATGGCCAACCAAATGCTACCACGTGGCCCAACTAGAGACCACCACGTGGTAGCGTGGGAGGCCAAAAAAGTTTTTTTAATGCCAAATTGAAAATCTAACGGGGTTGAACACCATACCTCACCGAAAATAGTGCACCGACTTCACCGTCGAACCACCATTTTTACTTGTTAATACTAGGGGGGAAAACCTTATTTAAATGTTATGTATTGCAGAGTTTGGGGTAAGGGGCCAAGGCTTAGCCCCAACTCCCCCATATAACATATACCGTGTGACCCATAGGTGTGACCATGGGCGCGGAGTCCTAACCTCTGCCCAACCTGCCATGAAACCACTCCAATGTGACTGCTACGGCCTTTAACCGCCAACGGTTAGTATGACCGCCGACATTTTTTTATTAAAAAAATTAATAATGTGCCAATACATATGGTTCAAAATTTAGGAAATTAGGCGTTATTGGGTGTTTTAATGCTTCAAAAATTTTTCCCATAATTCTGGAAAAGTGTCGCTCAGTTAGTCGAAATAAGGGAAAAATTGTAGGGCAGGTTCGAATTTTGGGGAAATTGTGGTGCGGTTAGCAGGAAAACTAGGGAGGCTCATAAATCCTTCAGTTTTTGACCAATTTCGGATCAAAAATAGGTTATAAAAGAATTTTTGGGTATTATGGAGTTGATGGAATAGGTTTTGAAGCCATTTGAGCGTTGTAAATGTATGTAATCACCATTTTGAAGATAATGAAAGAGGGCCAAGCCATTGGAAACTGGACCAAGGAGACGTAGCCCAGGAGGGGTGAAATCCTTCATCATTTTTTGTGTTGTGGTTATTATTAGGGTGCATTTGTATACTATTTCTATATATTTCAGAGTTTATTTACATGCTTTATGTGTTAAAAATTAACATAAAATCTCTCAAAAACGCAATTTGATCACTTGCAATTTCCAAACCCTCAAGAAAAATTTCATTAAGATCTCATACAGATCAATTTTGGTATCAGAGGTTTGGTTTTCTTTGTTTTTGTGAGGATTTAATTGTTTACAAGTGTATGTGATGCTTCCAAGGTTGAAGTTCAAGAGGGGAGAATGAAATCTTGTGGTTGCAAGTCTTAAAGTTAGGTCAAGGACAAGGAGAGCAAATTTGCCACAATATTCACCACAAATTCTTCCTCAAATTGCAGTTGAAGCTTCAAAAATCATGTGTCATGAAGGATGAGCTAATAATATTTCATATGAATAAAATAATTTCATAAAATCTTTCTTTGACATGACTGAAATGGTGGAGGTTCTCTATGAAGAGAGGGCTTAAAGATTGCAGGGTGAAAGTTCCAAGCCTTCAAAAGAATAGGGTTCCTCGGGAGGAAACGAAGGATACAATGAAAAGCCTTCAAAAGGAAATGGTGAAAATCCACCCTCTTCTCCACCATCATCTTCACCTCCATCCTCACCTTCATCTTCTTCCTCTTCCACAATCATTGTTACACAACCATCTCCACATACCCCAAGGGTGCATGGTAAAAATCCCTTATTAAAAATTGATATCAAATTCGAACTGCCTATGTATAATGGCGAAGTGAATGCTGAAAGAATTTATAATTTGGTTTGTCAACTTGAATTTTATTGTAGGATCCAAAATATCAAATATGATGAAATAACGATTCACTTGGCTTCATTGAGGTTGGTAAGTGCTACTTTGATTTGGTGGGAAGAAAAAACACAAGAGGATATGAAAAATCATGGTAAGGTCTCCACCTCTTGGATATATTTTATTGCTGCACTTAGAAGAAAATTTTATCCGTTAGCTTATATGAAAAAGGATCTTATGGATTGGCATAATTTTAGACAACTAAAGGGTCAAAGTGTGCAAAGCTACACTTAAGAATTTAGAAGAAGATGCTTGATATTAGGTGTAGACTCGAACTCACAAGACAGTTTGTTGAAATATATTGGGGGTTTACACAATTATTTATGACATACTATCATTATGTTTAATCCTACAAGTTTAGATGAGGTTTCTGTCCACGAAACCCATCTTAATGTAAGAGGGAAAAATATTCCACAAGAGGGTTGAAATAAGCCATTCAAAAGTGGAGACAAGGGTAAGAGCAAGCTCAAAGGGAAAGGAAAGAAAAATGCATCCATCAAAAAGTAAGGAGAAAAACTAACATGCAAACATTGTTCCAAAGAGGGTCACGATGAAGCTCATTTTTGGAAGCTTCATCTTGAGATGAAATCAAATAATTTTAACAACAAAGGGAAGCAAACAATAGCTGCAACTACACAACATGGCTTAAGCTTCGATTTGGGAGATGAAAAAAAGATCACAACAATGGGAAAAAAAGGTAAGGACATATAAAAAACTATCTCTTCAAGTTGTCCTAATGATACTAAAGATGAGAAAACTAGAATTGAACCTTTCCATATTCGGGTTATTTCAAATCACACCAAAATTGATGCACTCTTTGATAGTGGTTCACAAGAAAATTTTATTTCCGAAGACTTGGTCAAGAAATTAAACTTAGAGACCATTTCTCATCCAAGACCTTATCCTTTAGGTTGGATATGAAAGAATGCAAACTTACAAGTTAAGAGGAAATGCATACTCAAATTTTCAATTACAACAAACTTTCTTGATGAAGTTGAACTTGATGTAGTTCCACTTGATATTTCCGGAATTGTTTTGGGAAGCCCATATTTGTATGATATAAAAGCTATTTTCCATCACCATGAAAACAAGTATCACTTGTTCAAAGATGGCATAGAGTAAATTGTTAGAGCACATCGAAAAAAGCTAAATATTTCACTTGTAAATTCTAGATAAATGAAGAGACTCATTAACTCTAGCAAGAATTTTGTGCTTTTAATGGTCAAGCAAAAGAATGATGTTGAGGATGAAGCTATTCAAGGTTGTGATTAAAGAAAAAAAATCTGATTTGGTTGAGTTTGTTAACCAATATGATTAGATATTTTAGGAGCCAAAAGGATTGCCTCCCAAGAGGGGAATCCAACATGAAATACAATTGCAACAAGATTTTCCTCTTCCTAACATTGGCATGTACAAGATGTCAATGATGGAAAGTGAAGAAATTAAAAATAAAATTCAAGAGTTGTTGGAAAAAGGGATAATCAGATCAAGTACTTCTCCATGCGGGTCACCTATTGTTTTGGTGCTAAAGAAAGATGGAACATGGTACATGTGTGTGGACTTCCGTGCATTGAACAAAATTATGTAAAGAACCGTTACCCACTTCCTAGAATTGATAATTTAATTTATCAATTGAAAGATGCAAAGTATTTTACTAGGTTGGACTTAATGAGTGGCTATCATCACATTAGAATTACTAAAGGTGACATATGGAAGACAACATTCAAAACAAAACAAGGTTTGTTTGAATGGCTAGTTATGCCTTTTGGTCTTTGCAATGCTCCGACTCCTTTATGTGTGCGATGAATGATGTATTGAGGCCATTTCTAGATGGTTTTGTGATAGTATACTTAGATTAAATATTTATTTTTAGTAAATCTCGTGAAGAACATGTCATGCATGTCAAAAAGGTACTTGATATCTTGAATAACGAACAATTGTTTTTAAAGATGTCAAAGTGAGAATTGAAAAAACCTCTTTAGTCTATTTGGGTCATATTGTTGGAAGAGGTGAATTGAAAATAGATCCCTCCAAGGTTGATGTAATTTTGAATTGGCCAAAGGCTAAAAAAGTTACTCAGGTAAGAAGATTTTTGGGAGCAATGCAATATTGGAGGAATTTTATTGCTAACTTCTCTTCTATCACAACTCCATTCCATGCATTGATAAGTGTGAAGCAGGCCTTCCAGTGGGTAGGTAAAAAAAAAAAGGCATTTGATGCATCGAAAGAAAATATCAGTTCAACCCTAGTACTTTCACTTTCAGACTTGACACAATCATTTGAGATTTAGACTGGTGCTAGTGATTACGCCATGGGTGTGGTGCTCATGCAACCTGGCAAGCCTATCTGTTTTCATTCAGAATATTTTAATGGTGTAGTGATTAATTATCCTACATATGAAAATGAGTTGTATGCATTGGTGCAAAGTGTGAAAAGTGGGAACATTAATTGATGGGTATGGAAAAAATCATTTACACTGATCATCAACCATTGCAATACTTGTAATCGCAAACAAAGTTGCAGCAATCAAAGCACTTTAGATGGATGGGTTTTCTTCAACAATTCCAAATGGTGATAAGGTATAATAAAGGTATCTACAATAAAGTTTCTAACATTATTTCTAGGCCTATTGTTAGTGTTGCTACTGTTATTAAGCATAATTTTTTTTTGTATGAGAGCTATGTTGAACAATATTCTTTAGGTAGTGATTTTTAAGATTTATATACAAATTTAAGTCAAGGGAACCAAATAGAGGAAATGGATTATCACATGCATGATAGCTTGTTGTACTATCTTGGTAAGCTTTGTATTCCACAGGAAGAAAGAGTCAACATCATAAGAGAGGCACATACTTCTCTTATTAATGGTCATTTCAGTGTACGTAAGATGGTGACACATCTACAAAGGTATTGTTATTGGCCTCGTATGCTTGAAAGCATGTCACGTTTTATTAGAGGTTGTTCATTATGTGTTGTTAGTAAGCATAGAAATAGAAAGTTAGGATTGCACAATCCACTTCCAGTACCGTCTTGTCCATTGGAGAGTGTTTTTATGGACTTTGTTGGAGGTCTTCCTATGTCAAAAAGGAATCATGATTATATTTTTGTTGTTGTGGATAGGTTCAAAAATGTGTATTTTGATGCCATGTAAAAATAAAATTACAGTTGAAAAAATCCTCAGTTATTCTTTTAGAATGTATGGGTGATTTTGGATCTCCCATCCATACTAGTGATCGAATTAAAAGCTTTGTTGAGAAATTTTGTTAAACTTGTGGGAGGGATTCATGGACACCAAATTGAAAAAGAGTACAAAATTTCATCCACAAACAGATGGTCGAAACATAGAATTGGTGAACAGGATGGTGATACATCTGCTTCACAGTTGTGCAACAAGAAATTGTACGATGTGGGATGAGAAAACTTGTAATATTCTCTATGCTTTACAACTAGGCCAAAGCACTCTTCAAATTAAACATCACCATTTGAAACAAAAACATGTTTGGGATACTTGCCTAAATCTCCTTTGGATTTAATTTTTGGAAAGTATGTATCTATTGAAGGCTAGAGTGACATAGACAAAGCTAAAAGGTTCATTGAACAAATCCAATTGGTGCATCAAGTAGTTCAAGAACAATTAGAAAAGAGCCAAGAGAAGTACAAAATAAGGCACGATAAGCATCATGTAGATAAAAAATTCGAAGTAGGTGATGAAGTTTGGCTTCACATTAGGAAAGAAAGGCTTCAAAGAGAAGGGAAGGTAAAAACCTGAAACCAATTTGATATGGTCCATTTAGAACTTTAGAAAAGATTGGTGATAATGCCTTCAGGTTGGATTTGCCTTCATATATGTAAATTTATGATGTTGTTAATGTTGAGAACTTAAGGTTGTATGAACTTGCTTTGATTGAAGATCAAGGAGAAAATGTTCAGATTCCTTCCATTGAGGATTTTTCTCCCGAATACCTTGATGAACTACAACAAGACACCATCCTTGATAGAAGAACAAGGTATTCAAAACGAGGGAATGTGGAGTACCTTCGTGTGGGGCTGAAAGGAAAAAATCCAAGCAAGGAAAAATGGATCAAGATTGGAAAGGTGAGGGAATTGTACCCTCATCTACTGAACAAATGAAAGTGATATTTTGGGGTCCAAAAGCTTCCATTGGGGAGGAGTGATTAGGTGCTCTAAATTATGCTAAAAAATGAAAGTTGTCAAAATGGTGTGGAACCTAAACGACCGCATAGATCTCATCATTCTAATTTCGAGGCAGCTTGTTTCATGGAAAACCGACACCATATGCTCCCAGAAACACATTCTTTTCGTTTTCCCAAATAGGTAAAATTTGGCAAAAAATGTGCAGGTTGCCCAGTCAAAAATTCGTATAGATAACTAGGTATGGTTGAATGATCAAAGGGTGATTGTGCATATTTGACCAATTAGGCTTCGCCACTTGTCGAGTTTTTTTTGGTTCTTGATTGTCGTGATTTCAATGGTTGGTGTGATGGCCAACCACATGCTGCCACATGGCCCAACTGGAGGCCACCACATGGTAGCATGAGAGGCCACCAAATTTTTTTTAATGCCAAACTGCAACTCCACCTGGGTCAAACACCATACCTCACCGCAAATAATGAACCGACTTCACCGCCAAACCACCATTGATACTTGTTAATACTATGGGGGCAAACCTTATTTAAATGTTATGTATTGCAGAGTTCAAGGTAATTAGGGGCCAGGGCTTAGCCCCGAGCCCCCCATATAACATATGCCATGTGACCTATAGCCGTGATCTTGGGTGGAGAGTCCTACCCTCTGCCCAACCTACCACGAAACCACTCCAATGTGACCACTACGACCTCTAACTGCCAACGGTTAGTATGATTGGTGATTTTTTTTATTAAAAAAATTGATAATGCGCCAATACATATCGTTCAAAATTTTGGAATTTAGGCGTTATTGGGCATTTTAATGGTCCAAAAATTTTGCTCGGAGTCCACGGAAAATTGTGTCATAGTTATGGCAGGAAATAAAGGAAATATTGTAGGACGGAGTCCGAATTTTGAGGAAATTGTGAGTACGGTTAGAAAAGAAAACTAGGGAGGCTCATAACTTCTTTAGTTTAGCTATTTGATCAGAAGGAGGCATTAGACAGACATTTGTAGGTGTTCTGTGTTTTAAAGCCATTTAGGAAGCACATAAATATATATAATCTAACAAAGCTTTAGTAGCAATGAAAAGAAGGCAAGCCATTAGAAATGGACAAAAGGTGATAACAATAGTGAGGGTGAACTCCTTCATCATTTGATGTGTTTTGGTTATCATTATGGTGCATTTTTTTGTTGTTTCTGTATATTTTAGAGTTTATTTACATGCTTTATGTGTTTAAAAGTTAACATAAAAGCTTTAAAAAACTCAATTTAATCACTTGCAAGTTACAAACCCTCAAGAAAATTTCATTAAGATCTCATACAAATCAAAATTCCACTTTTCCTTTCCAAATCCTTTTCCATTTCCTTTTTCCCAACATTAAGCTTGGAATAAGTGTCCCATGACCTTGGTTATTATCTTGCCTTTATTAATTTTATTTATATGAATTTTGACTAGGGATGTTATTAAACCCTCCCCGTCGGGGGAATACCATCCTTGGTGTTCAATGACACCTACAACCAACAAGACCACTGAAAGAGAAACATACTGCCCATGGAGCTTTATAACTTTGCTCAATGCAATATTTAAAATGATCAATTTGGTGAGAAGTAAATCAACATGAAAACGATAACAATCATAACAACTATAATGACATGACACACATACCGCTTATTGGATATTTATAACACAACTCATGGTGATATTTACATCCATATACATATATACATATACCAATATATCACACCAAAAAATATACCAAAAACATTTTCTCAACTAGCGAAGAGAGAAGGATACATAGCCCACATCTGATATGCCATATCCCATGTAGCTTCATCAGGCCCAAAGTACTTCCACTGCGCTTTTACCTGCTCGATTGATCGGTTTCAGAGCATGAGCATATTTTTCTACCAAATAAGCTAAGGTTCTAACTAGAATTTTCCTTCTGGCACCACCTACAATATAGACTAGTCAATCACATGATCAACATCATTGAAATACTTCTTAAGTAATGACACATGGAAAACATCTTGGAATTTCATTGTCAAAGGCAGTGCAATTTGACAGGCTATTGGTCCTGTTGACCACTGGAGTGGCACCTGATGATTACATGAAGAATTCATGCCCATGGATGAAGCAAAGGACACTTTTACCATTAGATATCATCAGATTACCAGAGTTTTAAAAATCCACTTCTACCTCTCTTAATTTTCTCTTGTACCCATATTACACACCATGCGGGGAATTGTAATAAGTGATGCTATTAATGATGAGTTTTAAGTCATGTAATAGGCCTAGGTATCTTGGGACCTTGCCAACAAGTGAGTATTACTCTGGGAGGTTTTTTTCACTTGGTTAATTATAATCTGCCCTACTAGGACTTAATAATTAATTGAGTTTTTTCCTACAAATTTACCCCAAAGACATAGTACAGCTTGATCGTGAGGCCTTTGGTGAGTCCTAGTGTCTAGAGTCAATATATATCACCATACTATATCACACTAAAATTTTCACGGAATTTGGTTAGGTCTAGGTAGTCAATTTTTAATTTTTTATTTTCTCGCAAGGCAGAAATTGTAATAAAATTTGTATTTGTAATGTAATATGTGATTTCTAGAGAAGTTTTTTTGGGTATGAGTAATACAATTTGCACCTCTCACCCACAAATTTATACTATGACACACTTTTAGGGGTCAAAAATGTGTTTAGAACCCCCAAAACCCAATTTTCCTAAGTTTAGTGGAAATGTGACATTAAATTAGGCTAGAAATAATTTAAATAGAGAATTAAATTATTCCATGTGACAAAATGACATGGAAATTATCCTAATTCAAAGAGTTGAGTCTAGGGAAATGCGAACGATGACTAAGCACATTACATCATAAATGCACCAATATCTCGTAAAATCGAATTTCTTGGAGTCAAAGTAGTAGTTGCACATGTGGAAAATCAAATTATTTAGAGGAGATCATGCACTAAAAAAATATTCAATGGAATATTCTGACTGAGGATTTCGTGGGAAATTATCTCTTGGCTCTAGTGCTTCTATACTTAGCACCATCACTTGGATAAATACAAGTTTCTCTTGGAGATGACCACACAGTTCCTTGGGATTTACACTGAGCTTCCCTGAGATCATCATCTGAGGTGGCGCTTGGTTCAAGTTTGGATTGTTTCACTGGAGTCATCTCATTGCTCTGGTTCACTCATGAATTTTTTTATCGTACCACATATGGAATTCAATTTACCTTTGGTGTCTCTCTCATCTCCACTTGGAACTCAACTTGCTCTTTCTTGGGATTTGATCCAAGTTTAGTTCTCACATGCATTCTTCCTTGGGATTTTCTCCCAAATCTCTATATAATAGAGACATGGGCTCTCATATGTATCATCTAATACAAGTTTTTGGGCTTGAGGAGATGCTGTTGGATTGTACACACATTTTTAAATATAATACAACATACTTTGGGGTTACTTGTGATGGTGTTCTTCTCCTTGTAAATGGTAAATTCTTGACATGTTTTTATTGTGTTTCTACATACTACTTCATGTTATTTTTTCCTTCATGCTTGTTTCAATTTATGTTGATATGAAACTATATCATATTAGCATAGAAATTATTTAATTTCTCTAGGAAAATAAACATTCTTGTTGATGTCAAATATATATATCTAGGAGTTCTTCCCTTGCATTTATTTAATTTCATGTGGATTTAATGTGTTGTGGTGAAGTTTTGTAGAAGAATTTGTATTTGGTCAAGCTTTCAAGCGTGAGGGGAAGTTCCCGGAGGAACCAACCCACTCTTGAAAATATTCAAGGACTCAACCGGATGCGTTAAATTCTAAAGTATCATCTATTTCGATTTGTTTTGCAAACATTCTTTTAAGTTTTAGGATCTTATTTATTGCATCAAAATCACATTAAATTTTTATATTTCATGTATTGCAGTTCACTTATTAATATCTATCTATTTCAAAGAGATAAGGCATGGCTAGTCAAAGAGGAGGATACCCATACTCTTTCGCCTAGCCTCTTGTAGATTATTTTGTAACATATTTTGTAGTTTCTTGAGCTAATATTTGTTGTTTTGTTGTATCCATTTCCAACATTCTCTCTTTTAGCTAATTGTGGGATTCATATTAAAAAAAATACTTACAAGTATGCATGCAGAACCTTGGGGCTCGAATTCAGAGACTACTTCCACCTTTAGGTCGGGTTCTTCTTGGTCGAGGCCACATTGTTTTGGCTATCTCTCTCTCTCTCTCTTGGTCGTGGGCATTGAAGAGACTTAGCCTCTCTTCTTATTCTTCAAAATCTTAATTTTGTTGAGCATTTTTGGGCTTCAAATTGTAGAAATTTCCAGCGAGGAAAGGTTTATGGCTTGAAACTAAATTGTTAAGGCTTTCCTTGGGTTTTAAAGAAGACTTCATGATCTTTTCCTTCTTGTAACAACTAATAAAATTTCTGATTTTGGGAGCGTGGGTTTTAACCATTGGTATCCATATCTCTCCACCTTTTGGATAAGATTGGTGGTTTGATTTTTGTTGGTCTATTTCATTTGCATGCATCTCATTTAATTTGGTAATTAACACAACCATGCATCTCACTCATTCCACATGATATTTAGTTTGATTTACTACATGTTTTAAGTCCATAACAAGTTCAGAATTTTTTCATGTAAGAAATTTTAACTTTATTTTATTTGTCTTGAACATAGTTCTAAGTTTAATTATGCTTCACCATTAAACACATATTACATGCATCAAGTATTTGGGAAAATTTTTCTCCATTACGAAACATTTTATTTCATGTCAAGAAAGTATTGTTCAAGTTGAAGTAAAATTTTTATTTTCTGGTTAATTTACTTACATGCCCCAAGCATCACTAAAATTTACCTCCAGTTTAAGTTGGTTTAATAGACATTTTTTGGGCCCTCTACCTCTATGGACTCCTCACTGTGAGATCCAAGTCTTTGGGCAAGGGCGAGGTTTAAGGATTAGAGTTCAATTGTAACCTTGCCTTAGAGATAATTAACAAAATAAACCAAGAGCACTATTTCATCACATTTACTTTACTTGAAAAGTTCACAAATTTCTTGCTCTCTTGATGGTTTAAAGTTTCACATGCAAATACTATTTCAAGAAGCACTTTGGATGCAAGCATTGTAATCTCTTGATTTTGCAACAAGTTTAATTTTCTGGTACTTGGAAATTGTCTTATCTTTGTAACTTAATTGCATGTTGTCATCTTGGTCTAACATTTGAATTTTTATATCATATGATTTACATTATCATAAGTATATTACTAATTGTTTCCTTTTGGGAAAGATAGCTTCACATGTTTTGATTCATAAATTTTTTTATCTTAAAAACATTTAAAATATCTTATACTAAAAGTTTCTTGTTTCACTTTTCAGGATTTTTTTTCTTTCCATTTGAAAGCATTTCACTTAATTTAAAAAAATATAATTTCATTTTAAAGAGAAATATTTTGAAGGCACTAGTTTCATATGATTTATGATTATTTTATGTATTGATGGTTATTTCTCATATCACTTTTTTCTTATAAATCTTAAGAAGTAATCTATTCAACTCTAAAAACTCTCCTAGAAAACTCACATGTTTAACTTAGTTTTCCTTTAGGGACCAGCCGCCATAGCTAACCTATAGATAAATTAAACAAAGAGAGTTGGGAATAGGTGAAAAGCCCTCCCCTTATTTCCTTTCCACTAACCACACATTGTGGGGTTAAAGGATTTTCTCATTAACTAGTAGGTAGGTGTAGATGTTAAGTGATAACATTTTTTGCATCGTTGTCGAGGACAAGATTTCTTTACCTGGGAAATATACTAACTTTTGGTTTTTTCATGTTGGATTTTAGAGTTAGATTCCTGTTCAAGTGCTACTCCACTTACTTTATTTTCTGTGAGGATTTCTGCTTGAAGCGTTCTTCTCGTAGACTTCTTGCTAATCTTGGACAAGATCCTTTCTCTGGTACCCATTTTCTGTTTCAGGGTCAAGTGAGCATGACATCATGAATGATTTTTTCACCCCTTGTGATTTAATAACATTCGAGGCTATCTAAATTTTATTCAGGATGAAGCCATTGAGGCTATTGAAGAGTTGCCTAGTTTTCTAGGTAAAAATTCCATTAGTACTGAAATTCTCCTTAGGAATTTCCACCTTTGTGTGAGAAAATGGTGCCATGATATTAACCATGAGGATGTTAAAATGAGACTTTTCATCTTTTCATTAGATGATGATGCTATGGATTAGTTCATATACATACCTTCTAATAGTTTCGATTATCTAAAATTGATCATTGATGCATTTGAAGAAAAATATGGAGAACAAACAAACAAATCATAAGACTCCCAATCCACTGAAACAAGCTTCATCTTATTATGAGGAGGTTATTTATTCCATTGAAAAATGGCTAACTGAATATGACCTGGATAGCAAGGAAATTGAGGGGAATCACGTTTATACTTATGAGATTGATCCATCACCCATGTCAGAGAAAATGAAGTATGGAGAAAGGAAAGTCAAAGAATTATTGGATACTTCGAATGGATACTTCGAATTTTTCAATTGAGAATTTTCAAGATCGAGCAAAAAGGTCTACTTTGATCAATTCAACATCAACATAAAAGTATATTAAGAATACACTAAAAAAAATGGAAAGGATTTGGTAAATATGATGACCATGTACAACACAATGTTGGGACGGATCAAAGTCCTAAAATATTTAGAATTGGACAGGGCACATCAGAAAAGTAGCCCATATATTTTCTCGAAAGTAAGCAGGTTCTCATCATAAAATTCATTGAGGACATCTGATGCCATGGGGCATATTTTTGTATCATATTTCTAACCTTATCCTTGCTATTATTATTTAAGTAGTTTTATTTCATGAATAAATTGTCATTTATGCCCTTATAATAAATTTCCATTTCTTCATTTTTGTACTGATTTCATTTGATGATATTTTGTTGGGATATTCGACACATAGGAAATAGTTAAGCATAACTTGGTCTAGTGTAGAGTTAGGTAAAGTGTAATATTCCTACTTAACCTGAGCTAAGAGGAATATGCATTTTTGTTTTACTTTCTATTGCATGAATAAATGAATAAAGGAGGACATGTAAAACTCCTGAAAAGAATGAATAAATCAATGCCCATATGAACAAGGATAAATCAGGGCCATGTAAATAAATCACTTGTAGGTGTGAAAGGGGTTTGAGCTATGAGACTGGGTCAACCTTGACCAAATCTACAACGCTGTCTAGATTCAATGTACCTCATGAAGGGACAACACAGTTCTAGAAGGAGGCCCCTCATGTGAAAGGATCTAACTCATCAAGGTGGTTTAGGGTTTGCAAAGGCTCTCATCTTATAAAAGGAAGGGGAAGGCAGCAAGAGAAGGTTGTTTGTTTATGTTTCTGAGTATCTTTTCTGTTTAGACAAATACTATTCTTTGATGTTTATTGGAGAATTATGTTGCTTAGCACTTGGAATTCCTATGCAGGGATTTCACCTCTTCCATTGAGGATTCTTGGAGGATTTTTTCCTGATTTTATCCACTATAAGGCTTTGGGCCAAGCTCTAATTCCAACTGCAACACAGATCCAGTGAGGCTTTTTTTGCTTTTGTAGGCTGCAGCAAGTGGAACTATAGATCTGCAAAGATCTAGATTGTATTGGAGCCTCTTCTTAGTGAGTGTGTCTTTTAAACTCCTGGAAGGGTGCATCCACTGTTTGAGCTTCAGATTTGTATCTTGGCATCAGGCCATCTATTTTATTCAAGCTACAGTGCAGTTTTCATTGAGGAACTGCGTTATTTGCAGTAGAGGTTTTGCAGGGTGTTTTGACCCCATTTTTGCTAAGAGATCTCTGGTTCTGGGCTTTGCCTTTCACTTTGGTGATCCATGGATTAGCTTGTTGATCCATGTTCTGTTGAGATCTGATCTATTTTAATGTAAAGTCATCTTTAGAAATTTCTAAATCATTTTTCAAATCTGCAACTTAAAACTCAGATCTACTCTTTGTAATGCATGATTTGGTCAAAACCCCAAGGGGATATTGTAAATAAGTTTTTCTAGTTTCTAGATCTGAAATGGATCTGATGTTTTGTCCAAAAATCTATCCTAGATCTGAGATGTAATGTTCAGCTACTGCAACTCCTTAAAATAATGCTATTGAGCCATTTTACAGTTTATACATGTGTTGTAGCCTTCTTTTTTGAAGATTTATTGCTCTCTTGTCTCCTATATTCTACTGTATATTGAAAGAGCTTCATTGTAATTATGATTTGCTACTGTATATTGATAAGTTGATCTCATTTGATGGCCTCCTACTAATTATTTCCAAGACTGCATTATTTCTGAAGCAGTTTGTTGTGCATAGCTGTAGCCCCTCTTGTAGGGTGTTTTTCAGCTAGACTAGGTGGTGGGAGATCTGTTTACCACACCTATTTTGATTTGTTTTTTCTCCCCTTTTGGATCTAGACCCCGGATCTCTTGATCTAAGGGATCCAAGAGCATAAACTCCTACGTGCATCAATCTCTAGGAGTGCATTATTTGACGAGGCTTATTTGTCTTCTATCCCGGATTTGGAATATTACATGGTGTGTTTCTTTACTATGTACGGTTGTAACTTATAATCTGACGGTCACGATTTGTAGTGATACGACGGTTCACTCTCTCCTCGGTATTAATGACACTTGATGCATTGGCTTAACACCCGATTGGTCTATGATCTCTATTTAAGATCATGGAGGGCATGGACGGTCATTTTCCGATAACCATTTATGAGAGAAACATATGAAAAATTTCTTTTTATATTAATAAATTGCACGAAGTGCCGCGTTGGCTCAGACCATGGGCTGTTCCCTCTTTGAGGGTTTTAACCGAGTGATATACTAGCATGTGATTTGTGATTTGTTTGTGAGAGGTGACATTTGGTGTTTTATCTAAGGAACTTACCTTATAAATTCCTACATGGTATCAGAGCCATTTTGAGGGACGCATGCGTTGTTGATCCAAATCCGAAGCCGGTTTGACTGCATGCAACTGGTGTTTTCCATATCTACTATTTTTTACCACTTCCGCGCCGGGAGAACTACTCTGTTGTGTTCGGAGTGTCTGTTATATTGAGGAACCCCTTTCGTTTCATGCGAAAAGGTTTCTCGTTGCCTGAGTTATGTCATTTTAGATTTGGGTGTATAAAGTATAATTTTTGCAGTTATATTTATTAATCGTTATGCATATTTCGGTTCCCTCTGTTTATTTCAGCTTATATTTTTTTATTTATTTGCCGGATCTATACCCTCTTCTCTGTGTATTTTCTTTACTTTGCGTTGTGTTTATTTTATTTTATCTTATTATTTTATTATTTATTTATTTTGCTATGTATGCTCTTTCCCCACGTCTTTGTGCGATCTCGGGAAATCAGAAATAGCAGAAAAAAGGATAGTTTCCGATAAGGATAACTGAAAATATAACGTTTTTCTGTAAGGCTTGCATTTCGTTTTTTTTGTGCACAGATTTTGTGTTGTTTTTTTGCAGGAAAAAACACGCACACCGAAGAGTGAAAAAAAACCCCTTCATTCTTTCAAACAATTACATAATCCTTTTACTAGCTCACTTGGTGTGAAGTTAGTTTATTGGAATAGAGGTCTTAGGTTCAAGACACTTTCTCAAGCTTCTTTTTGTAAAAATATTTTTGTTAAAGGGGGAGATTTTTTTTTTTTAAAGTAGAACTTCATCATCAAATTTCAAACCGTTCCTGTAACTATTCGACATCTACAACTCTTTTTTTCAAAAAGGCATAACTTCTTCATCCGGAAGTCATTTTTCGAGCCGTTTTTTTTCAATCAGCCTTATTTTTTGAGATCTTTCCATTGGAGGAGTTATTTTCAGCTCATTTCAGCTTCAATTAAAAAAATGGAAAGTGCATGCTTGGTTATTCTAAACAACACCAATTATTACCAATGACTACCTCACATGGTAGATTTACTTAGAAATAAAGGGCTTAATAGAATAGCCACAAGACAAGAAAATAATCAAGATCAAGCATGAGGGTTGATAGGAATGTCCATTGCTCAAGATCTTCGATTTCATATCCTTGAAATTGACACCCTTGATGCAACCCTAAAAAAGCTAAATAATGTTTTTGGCATTCAAAATGAAATCAGGGCCCACCAGCTTAAAAATGAGTTGCTTACTTTGGACCCCAATAATTTCTACTCTATTGAATATTTTTTGTCCAAATTCAAGACCCTTATACTTCTTTTAGAAGGTTGTAAGGTCAAAAAGGAAGATGGTAGTCTCATCTATTCCATTCTTGCTAAGCTTGGCCCTGCATACTCTGTATTTTTTTCCACCTTCCATTCCACTAGAGAAGCCATCATTTCTCAAGGAACAACCTACAAGAACCCCTCTTTTGATGCCTTTTGTGATTGTTTGATAAGAGAACAAGAAAAACTCTTACACCTTGGTCTTATCACTTCTGGAAATGCTTCTAAGAAAGCCTTAGCAGCCCAACAATAACCATATCAAAAGAATCCCAAGAAGCAGTATCCTAAAAAGTATGGTCCTAAACCAAACAAGGGTCTTAAGAAATTTCAACCGCAAACTAAAAAGCAACTCACCAAACTGATAAGGCAACTAAAAACAAAGGGAAGAAAACAGATAGACATTGCAACTTTTGTAATCGTGATGGCCATGTAGAGTCCAAATGTTTTAAGAAGATGGAAGCCTTGGAAGCAGCAATGAAGAAGCACCACATCAATTTGGAGACCTCTTCAACTTCATCTTCAAGAATGGCACTTTCTGCTTGTGGTTGTCAAGCATCTGGTTATGCATTAAATGTATCTTCTTCTTCTCATTCTCATGAGTGGCTCATTGATTCTGGAGCTTCTTACCACATGGAAAAAAATAAAGCCATGTTTTCTTCTTTAAATGATTGTAACACCAAACATATTTATGTTGGTGATGATAGATCTCTTAGTGTTGTAGGATCTGGAACCATTCATCTAGATAACGGTCAGTTTAATGATGTACTATGTGTTCCTACCTTGTCATGCAACCTTCTCTCTATTTATCAGATAACTCATTCAGGTGAAGGGAAAATAGTAGAATTCTCACCTCATGATGTTGTAATCAAGGACCTCAAAGATCTTAGACATATTTTAGCTACTGGCATTGCTGATGATTCCACAAGGTTGTATAAGTTTGACAACTTTGGGTCATCAAAGTTACATCAAGTAGACACGTACATGTTCTCAGTTCGAAAGAGCCTCTTCCTTATTGGCTCAAGTTCCAGAAAAACTTGATCCAGAAACCTTTGAAGAAGCCTCCAGTCATCCATATTGGGATGAAGCTATGAATGAAGAGTATCGTTCCTTATTGGCAAACAATACTTGGGATCTTGTTCCTCTTCCAAAAGGAAGAAAACTTGTCAGATGCAGATGGGTTTACAAAACAAAGTTTGGACTAGATGGAAAAGTGGATAGACATAAGGCTCGTCTTGTTGCTAAAGGATTTTCACAAGTTGAAGGCATTGACTATACTGAAACCTTCTCCCCTGTTGCCAAAATGAATTCTATCTGCCTTGTTCTTTCCCTTGTTGCCTCCTTTAAATGGGAAGTCCATCATATGGATGTTAAATCCACCTTCTTACATGGAGATTTGCATGAAGAAATCTACATGGAACAACCCCCTGGCTTTATCCAAAAAGACTCCAGCCTTGTTTGTCACCTTAGGAAGTCTCTCTATGGTCTCAAACAAGCTCCTTGGGCTTGGTATGCCAAAATGGATAGATTTCTCTTAGATAATGGCTTTTCTAGGTGTCATTCTGACAACACTATCTACACCAAGAAAGTGGGTAATTCCTTCACCATCCTTGTTCTTTATGTTGATGATCTTATCCTTATTGGTAGTGATCCAAACCATATAAACCATGTGAATTCTAGCCTCAAAAAGAAGTTTGAAATGATAGACTTAGGACACTTGCATTATTTCCTTAGTCTTCAAGTCTTGCAATCCAAAGAAGGTATTACCCTTTCTCAGTCCAAGTATGCCTGTGATCTTCTACGCCACTTTCACATGGAAGACTGTAAGCCATCCCCTTCTCCCTTTCAGTCTAGAGTCAAGCTTTCAGTCACTTGTACTACCCCTAAAGTTGATGCTACCTTATATCGTCAACTTGTTGGTAAACTTCTGTATCTAACCCATACCTGTCGTGACCTTTCCTTTGTCGTTGGTCTTGTCGCTCGGTTTATGCACCAACCTCATGAAAGTCACTGGAAAGCAGCTAAAAGAATACTTAGATATATTCGAGGTACAATTCAGTTCAAGATTCATTACAGTGCAGGAGCATCTCCATTGTTGATTGGTTTCAACGATCTTGATTGGGCTGAGTGACCACGTTGATTAAGAATTCTAATCTCAGCATATGTACTCACTCTTTTTTCGGGACCTATTACTTGGTCTTGTAAGAAAAAAGTATCATCTCTCTTTCTTCGGCGAGAAGCGGTATCATGGTGTCGTTGGAAAAGCCAACAAAGAATACATGTGGCTTCTTCGGATCTGTCTGAATTTGGTATTTATCAAGACATCCAACTACACTTTGGTGTGAATCGAGTGCCATTTAGCTATGCAAAAGATTCAATTTAGCATCGACGTGTAAAACACATTGAGATTCATATACACTTCATTAGAAATCTCATTCATGATCGTGTTCTTCAAGTTCCATATTGTTAAAACAGATCAAGTTGCTAATATCTTTACAAAGGCTCTCACGAAGCGAAGTTTACCAAACTTCAATCCATGCTTGGAGTTCAGGAAAGTTATCATTAAGGGGGGATAGGCTCTAATGCCTCCTTCCTTCTCTTATCGTGTCACCTTTGTAAATTCTTCAATCCTATCCCAAGTTGTTCTTAAGGGGGGATGTTAGGATATTTTGACACATAAGAAATAGGCTCCTTTTGTGTCACCTTTGTAAATCCTTCAGTCCTATCCCAAGTTTTTCTTAAGGGGAGATGTTAGGATATTCCAACACATAGGAAATAGTTAAGTATAACTTGGTCTAGTATAGAGTTAGGTAAAGTGTGTTTCTTTACTATGTACATTTGTAACTTATAATCCGATGGTCACGATTTGTAGTGATCCAAAGGTTCACTCTCTCCTTGGTATTAATGACACTTGATGTGTGGCTTAACACTCGATTAGTCCACGATCTCTATTTAAAGAGCATGGAGGGTCATTTTTCCGGTAACCATTTATGAGAAAAAAAATATGTAAACTTTGTTTTTATATTAATATATTTCTTGAAGAGGCTGCATTGGCTCAGGCCATGGAATGTTTCCCTCTTTGAGGATTTTAACCACGTGATATACTAGTTTACTGATTTGTGATCTGTTTGTGAGCGGTGACCTTTGGTGTTTTATCTAAGGAAGTCACCCTGTAAATTCCCACATATTTTGAATGGATACTGCTGATATATATATTTTTTTTGGTGGATTCAGATTCCAGGTTCTTGCACATTATCACTTCATATCTAGCATGCATCCCCATATGGAGCGAATGTTGACCACTGGAGTGACACCTGATGATTATATTAAGATTCCATGCCCAAGGATGAACCAAAGGAAACTTGTACCGTCAGATATCATGAGATTACTAGAGTTTTTAAACTCCACTTCTACTTCTCATCATTTTCTCTTGTGCCCAGATTCCATACCCTGTAGGGAATTGTAATAAGTGATGCTATTAATGATGAGTTTTTAGTCATGTAACAGGCCTAGGAAGCTTCATACCTTTCCAACAAGTGAGTATTACTCTGGGAGGTTTTTTTTCACTAGGTTAATTATCATCTTCCTACCAGGACTTAGTAATTAATTGATTTTTTTCCTCCAAATTTACTACAAAGCCGGAGTACGACTTGATGGTGAGGCCTTGTGTGAGTCCTAGTGTCTAGAGTCGATGTATATGAAACAATACATTTACAGGATTAAGACTATATATGAAACAATCAATTTACATCATTAAAACTAACATTTGGTATCAAGACATTTTGGATTCAAGGGGACACCTTTGTGGTTAAGGGTTTTGTATTGGACCTATAGTAAAGCTTGTTACAGTGGGAGATTTATGGTATCAATTCTTGTCGTGAAATGAAATGGTGAGAAATTCAAATATAGATATCAAGAAATTCAATGTAAATATTTTTTAGCTCTAGAAGCTCAAAATGAAAGGTATTTTGGTGGACAAAGGGTCATTATGGATTTCAACACTACAACAATTGGATTCCAATAGACAACTGGACCAAGTTGTGTTAGAAGGAACAGAGCACGATATGGTTTTATCTCTCGGATTCCAAATTATTTAATGTTTCAAGAGAAACTATAATGAAGGCATTATGGAACAAGTGAAGATATTTGTATCAATTTAAATCCCTAGTGAAGAAATTGTTCCTATAGAAGAAGTTGTTTATCCTAAAGATAAAGGATAGAGAATCGACGATAGAGCATCTGAATGCCATTAATACCTTGTGTTTCTTGTTTGGTTTCTTAGGCCTTCCACTTATTGTAACCAAATGAGCATGTAGAGAAACTCGGATGCATCCTAGTTACCTATTCCCCAAGAGTCAAGGGTACATTGAAAATAATCAGGAGAACTTTGAAATATTTCAAGATATTATTAAAATACCTTTTGTAATTCATCTTTCCATGTTGGTATGTTCTATTGGATGGAACTTTTTGGGACCTCCTATGACAAAATCAGATAGAGATATATTTTCCCTTCTCATACTCCTTCTTTGTTATTGAAAATATGTATTTTTGAGTATAGAGGAGTTCATATCACCTAGAATAATCCCCTTATTTTGTTGTCTTATAAGTCTTTAATGAGGGAATCCCTTATGGTCCTATGTTTACCATGATATATTAACCATATATTGATTTTTTGATTTGATCTTCTAGTTAGTTACACTTAAAATCCTCTCCTTCTTTTTATTGATTTAATATTGCTTCCATGTTGAGGGGGATCTCTTTATAGGGTTGGTTCCAATATCCATAACTTGTTATGGCTTGGCTAAATTCTCTCTCTCTCTCTCTCTCTCTCTCTCTCTCTCTCTCTCTCTCCCCATATAACAAAGGATATGATGTGTAACTGGATTCGTTAAGAAAATAAATAGATGATGGGGCATGGTGATTGACTTGCATGCATATTTTCATATGAATCCTCATAGGGCATGGTTTTGCGAGTATGAAAGGTGTGATGAGAATGTTGTTTTCCTAGGAGTTGAATCGATAGAAAATATCATAGGACAGTGAAAGTTAAAGTTGAATTTTATGGATGGAAGGATTAGAGCATTCCCTGGTCTTCTACACATCCTAAGAATGGCCATAAATTTTAATTTTGTAAGAAATATGAACATAGGTGTAAAAATAATGTTTGAAAAGGAAACATGTAGGATTGTTCAAGGAGAAATGGTAATTTAGATTAGAACTATGCATATGTTTTCCTATTTTAGATTTCTACAACCAATATTTTGTTGTAATATGATTTTAGTATCCATCACATTCATAAAAATTTATAATCGATGTTTCGAACCTACCACTAAGGTTCATCATCAAGATGCAAAAATATTTTGGGAAGCACTATTAGTAATTGGTGCAATAGTTCCATTATTATTGAGAGTGGAGGTATAAAAGGAAAAAATTCTATAGTATTTGGAGAAAAGACTATGATGTGGCATCAAATACTAGCATTAGAAAATTTTTGAGGTCTAAAATGGGCCTACTAAGGAATATTATAAAATAATAGTGGAAATAATAAAACAAGATTAAATTACAACATCAAATTTTAGAGGGAAAAAAGAAAAACCTACTTTTTCAAGTCATATATTCAACTTATCTCCCTATGATTTTACTCAAATTTCGAGCGAGAGTACTTGTTAGATACAAAATTTAATTCCTCGTCTAATGAGTACCCATGTTGCATACTTTTAATGAACCCTGCTACATGAAAAATGAGGAATACATGAAAAACATGATTACAATCATATTTTTCATGTATTCCTCACTTTTTATATAAAGGTCCATAAAAAGTATGTAACACGTGTATTTATTAGATGATGAATTAGATTCTGCATCTAACGAGTGATCCTGCTCGAAATTTGAGTAAAACCGTAGGGAGATAAGTTGAAAATATGAGTTGAAAATGTATTTTTTTATATTTTTGGTTATTCACTCAAAAAATGGTGAATCATCCCCCATGACATTACCATCTTGAATCCAATTGGTTCTTATAAATTTTATTTTGGTTTTAAATTTTTGTTTTGAGGCCCATTTTCGACATCAAAATTTCTCTAATGGACATATCAGAAAGAAGGGCCTTCAAGTACTACATGGTAAATGTATGGTTCAAGGTATGTCCAATTGTTCTCTAGATTTTGATTTTTGTGAAAATTTCTTATATGGGAAGCCTAATCAAGTAATATTATCATCTAATGCTATGATGGAAGAGGGAATATTACACCTAGTGCATAGTGATGTTTTTGGAATTATGTTGGTTCCATCATTAGGTAAATAACAAGGTTACCAACTTAATGAAAAATTTACCAAGTTTCCATTTTTCTCCAGATCACATCAAATCATAACTTTCATGTTGATTTTGAAAGTGGTGATGCAACATCCCCCTTTTTTCATTTCGTAGTTAAAATTACAACATGTCTTACCATCACCTTAAAAACCAAATCATGATTACGAAAGACATGAAAAACCATGTTGAAATGAAAAAGTGGTTCCATCATTAGGTAAATAACAAGGTTACCAGCTTAATGATAATTTTACCAAGTTCTTGCTTTTCCCGGGGTCGCGTCAAATCATGATTTCATGTTTATTTTGAAAAGTGGTGATGCAACATCACCATTTTTTCATTTCAGGATTAAAATTCAAACAATTTGGAACCACGACATTAAAAAAATCACCTATTCTTTTAGGGTTAAAATTAGAAAAAAATTCAATCTTAGCATTAAAGACCAAATATCATGACTACAAAATACATGAAACAACATGCCCACATGAAAAGTGGTGATACAACCTCATCCTTTTTTTAGGGTTAAAATCCAAACATTTTTCAACCATGAAATTAAAGATCAAATATCATAACTATGAAAAACCCAAAAATTCAACAATTAAAATTTGTCTACTTCTTTTTTCTGTTTTTTTTTTTTTTTTTAAATATCTGTTTTTAAGTACTTTTCAAATTTTTCTAACTTTTATTTTATTTGTGAGGTTAAAACTACCAATTAATTAGATTTTGAATAGAGTATCGCTATGGAAGGAGCTTTGGAAACCCTCATGGAGGCTAAGATTTCTCCCTAGTTGTCCACTCATTTTTTTGTTTACATGGATTTTCTAGTGATCCCTTGAGTAGATTGTTTAATAGAGAATTCTTGCGATTCAATGAAAAGGAAAGTTTCTTTTGTAGGTATGGTTGCAGATCAAGCTATCTCATCTTTGATTTCGGACATCTCTATGTTGAAATTTAGTTTTGGTCTTCCAATGGTTCAAGTAATTCCTTCCCTCAATGTTCTTATGGATGAGGAAGCTTTCTGCTGTGAAAATTAATTTTTGGAGCATGGCTTGGTTTGTAGGTTTAATGGGTTTTAGCCACCACTGGTTGATCTACACAAATGGATCTATAAGACATGGAAGCACTGATAGAAGAAATAAACATTCACCCTATGGCTCAAGGTTTTTTCGTTGTGGTTTTTGAGAATATAGAGGACAAGGCCCATTTGCGAAGCTAGGCTATGGTTTTGGCAATGTGTTGGTCTCTTCATGCGACCTTGTTCTCCATGGACTCCTAGTTTTGATTTGGTAATGGAATCAATCTCCTCAACCCTAGTTTGAAATGAGGTTTCCAAACATTCCCTTGCATTTACGGAATCTTCCATTGCTTTCCTCCATTGAGAATGTATTGGAAAGTTTTATTTCCATTACATAAAACATAAAAATTTTACAAGACTACTTATTCCCGAATATTTGTGGAGATGGAATTCAACAAGGGTTTTCCATAAAATATTAATTTAATGGCTCCAAATTATGTTTGGGTCCAAAAGCTTGACTAAGATAATATTTCATTTTAGTATAGAGGATGCCATGAAATGAGGCATATAATTAAATACTTCAACAAACATTCTCATCATAGAAAAGACCAAAAACAATCCCTAAGGTCCAAATGGTGGGAAGGAGCACAAGGTGTTCATTATATGATATACAAAGGGGAAAATCTTGAGGAAAAGAAATAAAAAAAATACAAGAAGGAAGCATATACAGACAAAGAAAATACATTCGTGACAACAGATTCAAAGAAGGAAAAAACACATGCTAATGTGGATCCTCTAGTGGCTAGTACAACAATAGTCGAAAAGTAGCAATCCATAATGGAATGTGCATCCCCTCCAGAAAGCACAAAGAATGTAATTGAAAAGGTATCTTCTTGGGAAGATTGGGAAGATGAGGAAGTCTTCAAGAATATCATCACACACTTATTGAAGAATGATCCATTGAAATTAAAAAAAATGTGGGTTGGACTCAAGTTGGGAGGAAAGGAAAAAGATTTTCACAAAGAAAAACAAGAACTTAGACTAAATCAAAATAAAATTACTTAAAAGTGGAATGCAAATATGTTAGGATATTGGGGGGTTTTCTGGAAAAATTTTACTTGGAAAGGAACTAAATTTTTTGTTTAATGGGGAATTCACTTGAGGGTTTTGAGTGAGCCTTTGTTCTCAATCTCAAATTTGTAAGTATTGGATATCTCTAAAACATGGAAATATTTATGGCCATGTATCTAGTTGTTATAATAAAAATGCTATCCATTATGTTTAAAAAAAAAACTACCAATTAATTAACATTACAACCATGAACATTGGCACCATCAAAAATAGAAAAACATAAAGTCGAGTATAAATCTAAAGGGGAGACGCAAGGAAGGCGGGTGTATGGTCGAAGGGCAGGGTAGGTGTTGTTGGCTTAGGACGATGAGCTCCACTTGGCGAATTCCACATTTCTCCTTTGGGATCGTAATCACTGTGCTCGAGAAAACATTGTCTGGTTGGGTATTCTGCATGGTTTCATTTCTTCGAGGTTGGTTCACGTGGTTTTGGTCCCGGTGGGTGGCTCTTTTGTTTTTTCGGTCCTTTTCGCATTACTTTGTCAATAGGATGAGATTCCAAGCTTTTCATTGTCATCCTGGGTCAGTTGGCACATGCTTCTCCCACTCGGTGGTGGTAAGTTATAATTTTATCTCTCACTGTAAATTTTTTGTTTACTTAACAGTTTTCTCCTGTCTTTGTTGGAGGTTGTCTTGTGGTGAGAAGGGTAGTGGCTTGTTGTATCTGTCGGAACTCTGTAAACAGTAGAAAGTTTAAGATCTATTACGAGAGGTAGTTACAGGGTTTACTTTACATAATTTTGAGTTACCAGTTGTTGGGTGTTTCACCGGTTTCGGTGGATTTTCTCCATGGGGAAGGAGAAGGATTATGTTGATCTGGAACCGATTACGGAGGACATTGTTGAGCCTCCAATTTGTCATAATTTTTTTGATGAAACCATCCATTTTCACATCATTCCATTCACCCATTGTCATCATTTTTAACCATATTTATTCATAAACGCACCAAATTCCCACATACATGTTTAGATGGTTTATTATTATTATTTATATTATTTTTAATGAATTAAAGAGAATTATGCATGGTTTTACTAATGATAGTTTGACAGTTCAAGTTTCTACAATTTCCACAGTTGTCTCCATGGTTGAGGTAGTAGCACCACCCTAGAATGAAATCCAACACATGGAATTTGTTTCTAGAAGCTCCAATATAGATTTTTGTTGGTCAATCCCACTCAGCTCACACATGTGGACCTCCAAGAAAAGATCAAGGGAAAATCATAGCATTTATGACCAGTCAACTTCAAACGCGATTTATGAGCAAACTAAAGTGAATCTGGAAAAAAAACAAAAACATGGGTTTTGTTTAGCACGGGCCCAATTAAGTTATTTGTGGGTATTTTCCCCAAATTTGCTACCATTTGGGAGATATTTTAGGTTCTTTGGAACCCTATTTTGTAGTTGCATCAGCAAACATTGCGCCCATGTGTGAATGAATGCCCAGTCAAGAAAATAGAGGATGGAATGCACTGTGATTCATTAAATTCATGGAAAATAGGTGTCAATTCAGTTATGATATTTAGCCATATGAATCTCCATGAAGTTACATTGCAACCCCTATATAAACACTCCATTGAAACAAAGAGGGGAGGTTAATTTTCTGAAGCATATTGTGAAGTTTTAAAACTTTGTTTTTCATTCCTTTTTAATGAAGAAGTACCTTGAAGACTTGATGTACAGCTAACTGTTGGAGTAAATATTTGACCGCCTGTTTGTGGAGGGGCCCTGCACACAGTGAAGGTTCTACATTTATGTTTTTAATGTAGTTGTTTTCATGTTTTCATTTTATCATTTGATGTAGTTATTTTCAGAATTCTAATTTTTCATTTGCCGTAGTTGTTTTTAGAATTCCAATTCTTCATTTCATATATTTGTTTCCAAAATTCCATTTTGTTATTTGATGTAGTGCTTTCATAAGTCTTCTTTTATAATTTTATGTAGATTCATCCATATTTCCTTTCGAATTGTCAAATTGTAGAGGATTCATAGTGTAATATTCCTAAAATTTAGCTTTTAGCTAAATGGAATATTATATATTATTTTGTCACTAGGTAGGTGAACTGAGTGGGTAGGGAGGCCCATAAATCTCCTTAGAAACAATAAAAACACTTCAAGTGTGGAAGGAGACCATCTAAGAAGCTAAATAAAGCACCTTTGAGTGTGAACAGGGGATGGAGCATGTTGAATAGGTCAACTTTGACCAAATCAAAATCGTTGTTATGGAGGATTGGACATTTAATGAGGGACAACACAATTTTGTAGGGAGATTTATTGCATGGAGGTAGTGACCTAATTGAATGGGGCCAAGGGTGAGGAAGCTCATAACTTATATAAGGAAGAGGATGGTAGCCATATGGGCTTATGTTTTAGAGTACTATTATGATATGGTCTGTTTAGACTTGTTGCTCTCTTCAACTATTTAGCTGATATTGCAGTGTTATTTAGCACAGGGTGATCCCAAGCGAGAATCCCATATCTTTCCTTGAGAGGCCTCTTGGAGGAGTATTGCACTACATTTACACACTCAGGCTTAAGGCCAAGCTACAACTTTCTTCCTCAGCACAGTTTCTATAGAATATTGTGCTGTGTTGCAGGGTGCCGTAGTGGAGAATTATATTGGGTGTCTTCAGAGCTAGTTTTGTAGTGGAGGAAGGTTTCCATCCATTGGAAGGCATGTAAAGAAGAACCTTGGGATTTATTGACATATTTGGCATCTGGTCAAGGATTATTTATCCCCTATAGCACATTTTCAGTCCATATCTGTGTTATTTTAGGGAGGAGTTGCAGGGGTGGTGGCAGTGGTTGTTTTGGGAGGTGATTTCTTCAATGGAGGAGCCATTATTTCATTTGGAGGATATATTGGAGAAGAACTGTAGGTTTCTACATCAGCTTCAACCATATATTCTCATTTTTGTTGTTGCAGCATACCTTCAGCCCTAGGGCTGCAGCTTATATTAGCACATTGTGTGTATTTTTCAGGAAACCCTCTTGGGTTGTCTTAGGAAGCTAATCTAGTGCCCATATCTGTATGTGTAGTATCTATTTTGGCCTATATCAGTATTTTTATATCATTGTATGATATACAACTGTATTTATGCTTAGTATGACTGTGCTATAGAAACCCCTTTGAAGTTTTGTATAGCAGCAACATCTCACTTTGAGAGTGTTTATGTATTAGAGGCTTGTGTGATCACATTCTATGATTTGTGCCTCATTGTTTTGTACTTATTTGCTGCATATATGATCAATATAATGGCTCCATATTGGTATCATGGTTTCATGTGTTAAATATTTGTTGTTTCTTTCATTTTATGCACTATATTCATGATTTTCCCATTTGGGAATACTACAACGGTATCAGAGCATAATATTGGCTCAGCCTGTGCATTCAGCCAATATGTCACCATAAGGAGAAGATTATCACAAGGAGAGAAGATGTACAGAAGGGAAAAAGACAAGACTCCAGTATTTGGAGGGAGGGAGGAAGAGGAGCTCTCAAATATTCTTTTTCAAACTATGCAGAGCATCAATGAATATATCAAGAATATGAGAAGGGAGATGCGTAGGGAATCTCTAAGGGGGTTTGAATATGAAGAAAACCCTAGATTTTTACATGGTGGGTGTGAGAATTTAGCCACAAAATATGATCCATAATGCATTTTTATGCCCATATTCACAGCAAGAGGGATGGAGGAAGAAGATGCACCAAAGGAGGAGACTTTGAGTGACTATCTTCAAGATTATGAATTTCAATCTTGGAGATTCGAGGAGCACTTGAACTTACAAGGGTTTTGCCAACTCAAGGAGAATAGAAGGCCCAAAAATCATAACAGAAGCAGAAGAGGTAGATTATTTCTGCCAAATTTTGATGGGTCATCCAAATGTAGAACCAAGGATTGGATATAACAGCTGGACTCATACTTGCAGCTACATCAAGTTTCAGATAAGGAAGCCCTTAGGATAGCAGCACTGCATCTTGAAGGTAAGGCTTATACTTGGTGGTTTTATGAATCCTCTTCATTGAATCATGCAAATATAGCTACTTATGCAGGATTCACTAAGATATTAGTGAAGAGATTTGATGGAAAAAAATTTGAGTCATTTTTGATTGAGCTAGGGAAACCTAAACATTCAAAACCTTTGCATGAGTTGGAAATATCCATTACACCAACTCCACTTCAGATTTCTATTGAATGGGATAGAAGCTTTTATGATACTTTTCCAAGGGCAAGATCCCCATTGCAGGGAGAACTTTCTTCTCAAAAGGAAGACAGGGAGATTCCTCCTTCAAGGGAAGACCAAGATCTAGGGTCTCTCATTGTTGATGAGGTATTCTCAAATATTAATGAGGAGGAAGAGCAGAGAGGAAGTAACAATGATGTCACTTCAAGAGGAGAACCATCACCACAGGGATAGGGGCATGAAGCTATTTCTTCAATTAGAGGAGCTTTTACAACTTTGCAAAAAGTTCTCAAGGAGCAGCATGTGACAGTAGTGATGGGCAGTAAGACCTTGATCAAAGGAGGAGAAGAAAAGGTGGATCAGCATCAAAGGATGGGAGCATGCACCCTTTTTTATTTTAAGGGGTTTATATATAGAAGAAGGAGACTGGTTTTCATAGTGAAAGGAGGGACAAAAGGTCCACTCATCTATATAGTCTACTTCAGACTTTGATGTCTCATTACATGTGGGCATTCCACCCAGGAGGCCACCAAATCAGGAGATGAGAGACACCTCACCACTCATTGATCCAAGAGGCGTGAGAACCTTGGGAGCATTTGGCACAATGCAGAGATTCTTGTGTAGGCTCAAGGAGGAGGGAGACATTCTCCCAATATCATCATTACCCACTCTCATCAGCTATTCTGCGCTGGGAGAAGATGTTTATGGGATGGAGGATGGCACCATCATGGTGCAACGTGACCACTCCATGAAATGGGAGAATCGGAGGATACTTCCACATAGGAAGGAATATTCCCCATTTAGTAGAGGATGGTGGCCACTCATGCATGAATTGGCCAGAATTAGGAGATTTTGGAGAGATGAAAGCTTCCTATGGAAGACTAGCCTCCAAAAGCTTCAACCTTCACTTGAGCATGAGCAGGTACAGGAGGGGCAGCAGGAACATGTCAGAAGCATACTGGTGCTTGAATTTGGCATGGAAGATGTCAAGGAAGAGAGAAACAACATGGCAGGGGCTACATAGTATAGATCAACGAAACTGTCATTAAAGAGTTTAGATCCTTATTGGAGATCCCAGCTATTGGTGGAATACTCCAAGGATCTCCTTACATGCAAGATAATTGATGACAAATTTCTAGATTGAGGATATATAGTGAGAGATGGGGTCATATTTTATCGGGATAAGATCTTCTTGGCTAGAGCCTCAAAGCTCAAGAAAAAACTACTACATGCAGCTTATGAGATCTTGCTTTCCAATCCAACTGGTTTCATTAGAGCATGCCATACTCTCTTGGAGGGATTCATGTGGGAAGACTTCAAAGAGGATATGCACTATCATATGAGGAAGTTCATAGATTGTTTGGAGGGCGAGGAAACATAACTCTTGGGAAGAGTTATCGTCACCACCTCCTTACTCTTTGGGTGTGAGAGGGAGCTCATCAATGAGCTACTTTACTAGTTTGAACAAATTGTATGGCAAGGATTATATTTCTGAGCATCATGATATATTTAATATATACTTGCATTTTCTTACCACTCATGTGAAGGGCATAGCTCCAAGAAGGGGAACTCTTTCTTATTGGCTTCATGGGCTACTTGGGGCCATAAGCAGTGATGATATTGGCCACTCCCTAGAATATTTTGGGGAGATGATGTATTCTTCATGGTGTGCTTCATTAACACCAAACATCATGCACCTTCTCCAAGCATGCAAGAAGAACGGGGCAGCAAAAAGGTGGTGGGGGAAACACTTGTTATATCATATTCTATGGCAGTTAGGAGAAAAACTTGTGTTGCACTTCGAGGAATTTATTAGGTGGGTCTTATCATACTGCCATCAGCGATCAAATTTTCTCTTTTGAATTTGCATAGTATGAGTCCCATACCATAAATTTGCATCATTCCATTAGGTCATGGATTCATTGATGGTAGTGGTCTTTCATCAGTTTTCCCTCATGTGAAACTTGATGATTATCCTCTCTATGGTCTTCAGTCATGATTCACTTTCACTCTAAAAAATCATGTTATTAGGTCATAGGGATGGTCTCATTAGGTTCTGGGGTCTCATCATGATCAAATTAATGAGTCAAGTGTTAATAAGTATCAGCAAGGTCATGAGGAGTTCAAATAAACTCAAAGGCACAATATTTGGAAAAATCGAAGAGTTGTTCTATTAAGCATAATGTAATTTTCACCTCAAAACATGTTTTGAGATGAAAACATGATACTTTTATTTTATTATCATTTCTTATGTAATTTTATGTTTTCATATGTAATAAGTTTGGCTTCAGAAGCTGCTATCACTACATAGCCACCACCCTACTTTTCAAAGGTGTTTTCCACAGTATTTTTAGTGTAAAATCATGTTCTAAGTATGTTCTTCAGAAGGAGCCCGGAAAGAGCTTTCCAACGATATATTGTACTCTCGATACTGACTCCTGGATTGGAAGATATGCCTAAGTGAATGAAAGCCCCCAAAAGCCTAACCTTACCCCTTTTCTCATTTGGTCCCTTAGACTTTACAACTTCTGCCTTTTCATATAATTTTAAAGTTTTTCATTGTAATTCCCTTCTTTCGATCCGATCGCAAATCCCCTTCCTCTGATCCGATTGCACCATCGCATCGCATAGTCCCGATTGACACACCTCTGATTGAATATTACCGATGCGATTGACCTACCCCCGATCACATCTGGACCATTGATCTTCTCAATGATCTGAAGGCCCACATTTAATCGCAATTTCCCAATCGCATCGCAACTTCGCAGCATTTCCAACCTTTTTCCCCGCCCCCATGACTTCTTCCGATGCGATTGACTCCCACCTACGCACTCCCCCGATTGCATCTTCACCGTCGATCCACCCTTCCGATCGGATGGCTCGCAAAGTCATCGCATCAACGCAATCAACATTTCCCATAGAATATTTCTCCCGCCCCACTCTTCTGCCAATTTGCGATTGTGATTTTCCCAGTACTACCATAAAGCCTTTTGCCTGTTCCCAAACCAAAAGGGGTTTTCCCTTTGTAAAAGCCATAATTTGATTATTGTAGTTTTAAAGAGATTTCTTAAGTCTCTCATCACATCGGCTTTTCCTCCATCGCATTGCATATTTTCACCCTGCCATGTTTAAACCTCCGTGCTCCCTTTCGCCAATGCGATAGTTCTTTCTCGCATCGCGCGATCGCAAGTTTTTTTCGTAAGTTTTTCCCGCAGCACTCCAGTCCCGACCCACCGATGCGATGAGTTGCATGCCACTCATTGCATCGCGCGATACCTTTGCCATGTGTTACACCCCCTCCCCTCTTTCTATTGCAATTTTCGATTGCAATTTGTGATCACGATTTGGGCCCACCATCCCTTTCCCTCTACTCTTTTTCAATAAAAAAGGGGTATCTTCTTCATTAAATAGTAAATTCGATTTTTAGTGGTTTCAAAGGAATTTTTCTTCGGCAATGGGTTTTTCTTCAAAAGGTAAAGGCTAAGAGCTAAATACAGACACAAAATCATTTTGGCTTCTTCCGCAACGACTAAAAAGGAATCTGTCAGACTTCTTCTTTTCATTCATTGGGTATGACAACAAATTTCTCCAGGCAGTCGAGTGTATTGCTCCTTCATTTAAGGGTCATATTGTTGGTCTTTTCCTATATTCAGATTTTAGTTTCTAGGTTGTTTCTAGGATATAATGTAATTTATGAGTCATTTGTAGGGGGGGGAAAGTGTGGAATAAGTTGGAAATATTTCAGGACGCTTCGCGCTCTATTTGTAATAGTTTGGCAGGGAATTAATAAAGAAATGCAACACTGATTTATGGGATCCCTGTGGTATGCATTTTAGCACTGTTCTTTCCTTTGTGATCATCTATTAAATTGTTATGTTTTCCATTCATTCATTCATATTTCTAGTTGAATTTTTTCAAGATAGATAGGTAGAATCCATTGCATAATGCTCTGCCTTAGGAAATCATTCAATACTTGATGTTTTCTGCTGTTTGAAAAGGATCAATCTCCTATGCCCTTTTTAGCTTCTCACAAATCTTACATATTCCATCATTATTAAAACTAAGTTGTTAAAATCCTGCCTACCTTGCCCCATAAAATACCCTGTATCTTTGACTTAATTCCCGAGTTTCAAACTACCCAACCCCATCTGTTCATACAACCCTGAAAAATTTATAAAAAAATTCTTAGTTTATTATACCTAGCCTAAAATTAGTTTGCAGTTATATTCCATTGATTATCTTTCACGAAGAGAGCCCTCTCTTGACCTTGTAGGGCTAGCTACAAGGCTGAGCATGGTTTGAGGTTACCCTGATTTGCCTTCTTTCAGCCTAAGGTTCAAATTAGGTTCTAAAATTTCTGGAGACTCCACTGGGGATGTCTTTAAAACAAAAGACTAATCACCCTAGTAATATCTTCCATACAGATTCTTTAACTCTGGATGATGAGGTTCAGAGTTTGCTAGGCTGAAATAAAACATTGTAAATAAGAAATTTGACCACACTGGCTTCAAGGAGATACACAAGGGCCAACCCTAATCCAAATCCTACGGCTATGTTTGAAAATCCTAATCTCATCCCAAGAATAATCAAAAGACAAGAAGGTTCAGTAAGCCCTAGACCTATTTTCAGATCCCATACCTAGCCCAGTGAGTGGTTGTTTGTAGAAGACCTCTCTTTTGATGAGTGTTTTGAGCTTTCTTTGTTCATAAATAAATTAGAAACTGCACTTGATGACACAGTTTTAGATCCAAAATTTCTTATAGATATCTAAGTTCAAAGGGAAAACACATCGATTGATGATTATATTTTGAATTCCCCTCAGACATCTACCACTGTAACCAATATCCCTGAGCCTTTAAAGTTATCAGAAACAACATTTCCTGCCCTTAATTCATCAGCACTCCCATCAGTTTTGGAATTCAATTCTCATCTTTCAACTCCTCCATCCACACCTCCCTTGAATCCTAGTAGCATGAACACTGTTGTGAATCCAGCTCGAATCATGCCTGCCCGGTATGCACCCCTGGTTTTACCTCAGAATCTGAATGATATTCCTGCTTGTTATCAAAATAAAATAACTATTTTTGATGCCACTCAAAGCATCATAGCCCAGCAGCATGTTGATAAGATGACTGACTTTTTTGACCTTCATGAGGTAGAGGCAAAAAATGTGACCAAGAGATTTTTTGTTCAAAGTTTTAGAGGTGAAGTTCGAAAATGGTTTAGAGCCTTGCCAGCAGCTTCTATTCAAAATTTTCAGGAGTTACATAGAAAATTCCTAGACCGGTGAGAGGTAAATAAAAACCCACTCCAAATCTTGTCTGAGTATGAAAATATTAAAAGGAACGTGGGTGAAAGTGTACAAGATTATTGTGTGAGATTTAATGTTGTGTATAATGCTATTCCGGCCAACCTAAAACCTCCCATGGGGTTAGCTTTGCTTATTTTTCCAGATGCTTTTGATACTGATATGGCATATCAGCTACGAGAACGAGATCCTACCACACTTGAAGATATGAAAAAAATAGTTGTGAGCGTAGAAGCAAATTTGCTAGCCAAAAGAGCACGGACAAGAGCCAAAAAGAGGGTAACTATGAAAGAAGAAGCATCTCCTTCAAATAGTAAGATGGACACTTTGATCTGAACGGTGGAGAAGATGGTTGATCAGTTGACTATTTCAGACATACCTAAAGCACAAATCAGGAATTCAAATTTCAAAGGACAGCAGCAGCCACAATTCTGAATTAAGCAAAGGGAACATAAAGCGCAGGACCAAGCAATGCAACAGCAGCAGATCAGAACTCCTTTGCAACAAAATTATGTTCAGGGAATGGAAACAGATGATTATGATGATCCTATAGTCGAAGTTAACCATTTTTTCACTGCCGATGGTGCGCCCATATTTCTCACAGAAGATGAATAATATACAACGATTCCAGACATTCAGAAAGATGAAGTTTTCATATTGGCCAACGATGTAGTGTTAGAGGAAGAGTTCGATGATTATCAAAGAGGATATATGAATGCTTTGTCAGTGCAATAGAGGCAGTATTCTTGAAGGGGCAGAGATGTGCCAATTAATCTCATTCAAAAAAGGAAAGAGCTGCAATCAAAAAATGACTCCTCAAACACCCAAAGGAAAGGGAAAGAGCCTGCTGATCCCTATCCTAGCAAGGCATCCTCAGTGATTAACATTGAAAATGAAAATAACCAGCATAGTGCAGCAAAGGAGCAAGTAGAGAAGAAATATCCTCTCGTCAAATAGGTAGAAAAAGTTCCATATTTTAATTTAGAAAATGAAATTGCCAAGATGAAGGTGTCCATGTACTTGACTGAGTTGGTTAAAAACAATACTTATAAACATCAGGTCTCTAGAATTTTTCAAATATACTCTGTGTCAAATATGGTAAATGTTGAAGAAGATTATCCTGAACTCATTTTTGGTCCAACCATAGAAGGTCAGTCAGAAGAAAGTGAAGTTCCTCCCTTCTGCTTGAGTCTTAGATTGCATGAGTTTATTTTACATAATGCTATGCTGGACTCTGGAGCCTTGCACAACTTGATGCCCAAAGCCATTATGGAGAAGTTGGGTCTTGATATTACCCGCAAGTACCATGATTTGTATTCCTTTGACTCCGGTAGGGTCCATTATATTGGTCTTATCAAAGACTTGGTAGTATCTTTAGATCAAATCCCAACCAAGAATGTTTTGATGGATGTTGTTGTTGCCGATGTTCCACCACAGTTTGGAATTCGTTTTTCCAGGTCATGGGGTGAAAAACTGAAAGGAACCATACAGCTTGATTTCTCTTATGCCACCATTCCCGTGTTCGATCAGTTGAGAAAACTATACAGGGAGAAGAAAATGAAATACATGATCACTAGCAAAGAGAAGCCAGTTAATCATCCAATTAATGCAGTCCACACAGATTTAGAGTCATTTGTATTATATTCAGATGATGGTTTGAATGATGAAAATGTTCATTTGGTGGAAGTAGATGAAGTACCTGAAATTTCATAAAATTTTAAGGAAGCCCTTAGAAAAGAAAGAAATAAAGAAACAAGCATCTCTGAGCTCTCTGTGAGCCAGCAGCAAAAGGACAATGAACAGCAGAAAAATGTAGAATTTAGTCAAGATAAAGTAGAGAAAGAAGCAAAATTTCAGCATCTAGAAGAATAAGAAGGCCTTTGGAGCATGGAATTTGACGGAGCTGTTGGTAAGGACGGTGCTGGTATAGGAATATGGATTCGGAGCCCTGTTTTCCAGCCTGAAAAAATTCCTAGTAATGTTAGAGTATGTGCTTACAAATTGTCTTTTGACTGCTCTAACAGTGAAGCAGAGTATGAAGCTTTGATCGCAGGTCTGAAAATTTTGAAGAAGCTAAAGGCAAAGAGGATTTCTGTCTATGGAGATTCAGAGTTGATAATCAAACAGGTAAAGGGCCTATAGAAATGCAGTCCTAGACATCTTGAGGATGTTTTCTAAATACACTTTGACAGCAGTACCCCGAATGCAGAATCTTATTGCAAATTCTCTTGCCACTACTGTAGCTAATTTGAAGATTCCAATGAATTCCAGCAACAAATTTGAAATTTATGTCAAACATCGGCCTGTTGTTCCCGATAATTTAAGGTATTGGCAAGAGTTTTGGGATGACAATGAAATCAATGCTTTTTTGCAGAGTGAAGGAAAATTCAAGGATACTTCCATAGAGGGTGATTAAGATGTCGATGATCAAGAAATCGAAGCAAATCAGATGGATGTATTGCAGCTAAAAGACAATGTAATTCCGAGAGGTCTCATACCTTTAGAGTAGCTTTTTTATCAAGATGATGTTGCAAAGAAACCAAGCTTGGTGCCTACTGATAAAGGAGTTGAAGATGTTAATCTTGGAACAGCTGACAAGCCTAAGCTTGCGAAGTTATCAAAAGCATTGTCCCCTGAGGTAAAGGAACAGTATGTTAAATTACCTTCTAAATTTTCTGATGTGTTTGTGTGGGATTATTCAGATTTGAAGGTGTATGACAAAAATATAATTCAGCATACTATTCCCATTAAGCCAGATCAGAAGCCATTTAGACAGAAGCTGAGAAGGATCAACCCAAAGCTGCTTCCATCCATTGAAAAAGAGGTAAACAGATTGTATAAAACTGGTATCATTGTCCCAATTAGATTTTTTGATTGGATTTTGAATTTGTTCCCTGTACGCAAAAAGACAAGAGAAATAAGGTTGTGTATAGATTTCCAGAATCTGAATAAAGTATCCTTAAAAGATAACTATCCACTTCCGAATATGGATCATATTCTGCAAAGAGTAGTTGGAGCATCAAGAATGTCACTACTCGATGGTTACTCAGGCTATAATTAGATCTTGGTGCATGAAAAATATCAAGACAAAACTTCTTTCACAACACCTTGGGGAACTTTCCAGTATGCCAAAATGCCATTTGGACTGAAGAACACTGGAGCCACTTTCCAGCGAGCAATGGATATCGCTTTCGCTAATGAAAAGGATGTCTTTCTGGTTGTTTATTTGGATGATCTGACAGTGTTTTCTAGTTTCGATGATAAACATTTGCACCACTTGAGGGTTGTGTTTCAGCGATGTAGAAAGTTTGGGATTTCTCTCAATCCGAAGAAAAGTCTGTTTGGTATGGATGAAGGCAAGCTACTGGGGCATATCATCTCTAAAGACGGTATCCGCATTGATCCTTCAAGAGTGGAGAAAATTCAGCACATAGACTTCCCACGTAACAAAAATGAGATTCAGGCATTCAATGGTAAGATGAACTTCTTGTGTAGATTTATACCCAATTTGGCTGAACATTTACGAGAAATGACTAATATGTTGAAAAAGGATAGCACTGTCAAATGGAGCGAGGATGCTATCAAGTCATTTTCGGGAGGGGAGGTCTCGTAAGTTTATTTGCCCTCTTCATGACCTTGCTGATATTTATTTACACTTGACTCATTAATTTGACCATGATGAGACCCTAGAACCTAATGAGACCAACCCTATGACCTAATAACATGAATTGTGGAGTGAAAGTGAATCATGATTGAAGAACATAGAGAGGAGAATCAACAAGTTTTCACATGAGGGAAAACTGATGAAAAACCAATACCATCAATGAATCCATGACCTGATGGAATGATGAAAATTTATGGTATGGGACTCCTACTATGCAAATGCAAAAGAGTAAATTTGATCACTGATGGCAGTATGAAAACCAAACATTCCTTAGAGACTCACCTGGGACAAAGATCATACCTTCCCGGGAAAGAACGATAAACTTTAGATCTGATTATTGATGGTGGAAAACAATTAGATGCATATGAGGGTTGAATCATTCACCTGGCAACTCCATTCACTGAAAGATCCAGAAAATCAACACTTGATGGTGACTCCACTGCAGGAAGATCAGTAGCTTTAATTTTTTTTTAAGATGGCAAGTGTTACAAGAATATATGCTCCCATGAGCCGAAATCACATTCCAGGTTTCCCAAATAAAATTCCTAAGGTAGATTGGCAAAGGAATTTTCCTGTATTCAAAAATGTGAAAGGTAATAATGCCGCTCTTCATCTAGTGAGATTTCACATGCATGTGCGTAAATTAAAAATTGATTTCCCAGAATATTTCTTGATGAAGATGCTCATGGCTACTATGGAAGATGAAGCTCGATCTTGGTATGAAAGTCTGCCGCTTGCTTGTATTTATTGTTTGAAGGATTCTCATACCATATTCTTGGAAAGGTATACAGAATCTTGTCCATCCTTAATATTAGTTCAGAACTGTTGCAAACATGTTAATAGTTTCATTGAAAATCTTGAGAATTTTTATGGAGATGATGAATTCATGGACGAAGAAATCATGGAAGCACTGTATGAAAATCCATTTTAGCAGCATACAAAAATCTTAGAGGATACTTATCAAGATCAGCAGGCTGAAGATCTTTGTACAGCTGAAAATGATGGAAGACAAGGTCTTATTTCAGATTTGATTGGAATAAAAGATGATATGCAGGAAAAAGAGGTTCCAACCTCAGATTGTGATGAAGCCAAATTGGCTAATCCAGATCTAGATTCAAAATGTGATGAGGAAGAATATGTTGTTCCAGATCCCATAAAGAAGAGCTCTATTGTTGAGGTCACCTCAAATGAAGAAAATAGAGTTATAGACCTAAGTGTTCTCATCCCATCAGAAAAATGTCTTCACGAGGAGGTAATCCATTCCCTTTATGAAAAACAAGATGAGATCCTTGTTCAAGTAAGTGAAAAGGTTTCTTTGGATGAATCTTTGGCAGATGATAGAAATGTCGGTTTTGCATTTCAAGAATCATCTGAAGTGTTTTATGTTATGACTGATGAATGTGATAAGAAACATGACAATCTGGTCGCCATGTCATATGAAGATGATCAACAATATATTCAGACTATAGAAGACCAGAGCATTCAAAACTGCCATTCAGATTCTTCTTCCTATGTCTCATGCTTTGAAATGTTTTTTCAAGAGGAAATCTACTCACCTACTTGTTCAAAATTTTTTGAAGACCAGGAACACACTCTTGCTGAGGTACATTATGAAGAGAGATCAGAATCAAGAGAAAAAGACACCTTGTTTCTTCTATATCAGCAGGAGGTAAATCTTCATGTTTTTCAGGATCCAGTGACAAATCTATTGCAGTCAGCAGTGAAGGTAATTATTGCAGTATTCAGTGATGAAGGAGATCATGGTCAACTATGTTTTTGGATGCCCAGTTGCAAGTATCTATTGTTGTCCAGAGGATCTGATCAGGAGAATCAATCAAGGAGGCATTTGCTTGATTGGTTTCACTGGCATTTTGATATCGCCCAATGGTACATTTGCTTTCAAGAAACACAGGTGGTTGTCATCAGGATTTGAAACCCTCAAGTCTTGGTCATGTACCGGCATCAAGCTGAAAATTTTAAGTTTTGTCTTAGTTAGCTTTGAGTCACTTTTGAGTTAGTTTGTCGAGCCAAGTTTCTTTCAATATTCAGTTTGGTTTTCAGCTATTGACTCCATCGCCCAATGGATAAGGCTACTAGGTCTACGGTGTTCTTGGCACCTCCAAGGAGCTACCATCCCCATTGGAGCCAATAAAAGGTGTCGCTTTTTCATATCGCTATCGCTGATTTTTGCATTTGTATAGTAGTCCCATACATGCCTCATCATCTTCCATTAGGTCATGGATTCATTGGATAGGCGGTCTTTTCATATGAAAACTTGTCTTTCGCCATGATTCACTTTCACGCGATGAGTGCTCTTCGGTCTAGGGCTAGGTTCTAGTGAAATTCAGGAGTCAATAGAATAAGATATCAGGAAGAGGACAATAAACTCAAAGGCACAAGATTTTCTCAAGTTTATTTGTCCTCTTCATGACCTTGCCTGATATTTATTGACACTTGACTCATTAATTTGACCATAATGAGACCCTAGAGCCTAATGAGACCAACCCTATGACCTAATAAATATGAATTGCGGAGTGAAAGTAAATCATGACTGAATACCATAGAGAGGAGAATAAACAAGTTTTCACATGAGGGAAAACTGATGAAATGACCACTACCATCAATGAATCCATGACCTAGTGGAATGATGAAAATTTATAGTATGGGACTCCTACTATGCAAATGCAAAAGAGTAAATTTGATCAATCGATGGTAGTATGACAAAACTAAACATTCTTGGTGACCCCACCTGGGACAAAAATATCATACCTTCCCTGGGAAAGAACGACAAAGTTTAGATCTGATTGTTGATGGTGGACAACAATCGGATGCATATGAAGGCTGAATCATTCACCTGATGACTCCATTCACTGAAAGATCCAAAAAATCAACACTTCATGGTGACTCCACTGCAGGAAGATCAGTAGCTTTAAGATTTTTAAGATGGCAAGTGTTACAAGAAGATATGCTCCCATGAGCCGAGATCACATTCCAGGTTTCCCAAATAAAATGCCTAAGGTAGATTGGCAAAGGAATTTTCCTATGTTCAAAAATTTGAAAGGTAATAATGCTTCTCTTCATTTGGTGAGATTTCACATGCATGTGCGTAAATTAAAAATTGATTTCCTTGAAGATTGCTTGATGAAGATGTTCATGGCTACTCTGGAAGATGAAGCTCGATCTTGGTATGAAAGTCTGCCACCTGCTTGTATTTATTGTTTGAAAGATTTTCATACCATATTATTGGAAAGGTATAAAGAATCTTGTCCATCCTTAATATTAGTTCATAATTGTTGCAAACATGTTAATAGTTTCATTGAAAATCTTGAGAATTTTTATGGAGATGATGAATTCATGGACGAAGAAATCATGGAAGCACTATATGAAAATCCATTTCAGTAGCATACAGAAATCTTAGAGGATACTTATCAAGATCAGCAGGCTGAAGATCTTTGTACAACTGAAAATGATGGAAGACAAGGTCTTATTTCAGATCTGATTGGAATAAAAGATGATATGCAGGAAAAAGAGGTTCCAACCTCAGATTGTGATGAAGCCAAATTGGCTAATCCAGATCTAGATTCAAAATGTGATGAGGAAGAATATGTTGTTCCAGATCCCATAAAGAAGAGCTCTATTGTTGAGGTCACCTCAAATGAAGAAAATAGAGTTATAGACCTAAGTGTTCTCATCCCATCAGAAAAAAGTCTTCACGAGGAGGTAATCCATTCCCTTTATGAAAAACAAGAAGAGATATTTGTTCGAGTAAGTGAAAAAGTTTCTTTGGATGAATCTTTGGTAGATGATAGAAATGTCAGTTTTGCATTTCAAGAACCATCTGAAGTATTTTATGTTATGACTGATGAATGTGATAAGAAACATGACAATCTGGTCGCCATGTCATATGAAGATGATCAACAATATATTTAGACTACAGAAGACCAGAGCATTCAGAACTTCCATTTAGATTCTTCTTCCTATGTCTCATGCTTTGAAATGTTTTTTCAAGAGGAAATCTGCTCACCTACTTGTTCAGAATTTTTTGAAGACCAGGAACACACTCTTACTGAGGTACATTATGAAGAGAGATCACAATCAAGAGAAAAAGACACCTTGTGTCTTCTATATCAGCAGGAGGTAAATCTTCATGTTTTTCAGGATCCAGTGGAAAATCTATTGCAGTCAGCAGTGAAGGTAATTATTGCAGTATTTAGTGATGAAGGAGATCATGGTCAACTATGTTTTTGGATGCCCAATTGCAAGTATCTATTGTTGTCCAGAGGATCTGATCAGGAGAATCAATCAAGGAGGCATTTGCTTGATTGGTTACACTAGCATTTTGATATCGCGTGATGGTACATTTGCTTTCAAGAAACATAGGTGGTTTTCATCAGGATTTGAAACCCTCAAGTCTTGGTCATGTACTGCCATCAAGCTTAAAATTTTAAGTTTTGTCTTAGTTAGCTTTGAGTCACTTTTGAGTTAGTTTGTCGAGTCAAGTTTCTTTCAGTATTCAGTTTGGTTTTCAGATATTGACTCCATCGCCCAATGGATAAGGCTACTTGGTCTACGGTGTTCTTGGCACCTCCAAGGAGCTACCATCCCCATTGGAGCCAATGTTGTAGAAATTTGATAACTAATATGTTATACACCGAGATTCTCCTGATCACACACTATTTTAACTTCATGCACAATACAGAATCTCTTCTACCATTGATCATTAATTGCGGAAATAAAAACAATCGCATGCGCACATTAAAACCATAAACAATCACACATATGAACACAGTATTTATGGGAAAGCTTAAAGCTGAAAACCCCCAACTATCTGTATATTATATGTCATAGAGATTATGTAACAATCATTATACAAAGCTCCTCACAAGATCTCAGTATAATCTCCAATTGCTACACACTAATCAAGCCCCGATCTAGCAAATCACATGCTCCAATCTCTGCCACCTGATAGCCTGCCTCTACTACGCAATCACTACTGAATAATGGCTCTGAATGAACTCGAATTGGTCCAGCCTTGCTCACGCAATCCTCATTGGCATCTCCAATCACTGGTTGTTGCAAATCATGCAACAATATAGTCACAACTGATAGTCACATTGCTCTTTCACCTACCTCTTCACTGGTCTCCACTGAAACTGTCCATGCACTGTAGTTAACTGATGTATTCTTTAGTTGATTAATGAGTTAATAATTAGTGAATTAATTAATAATTAATTCACACCACTCTCACTAGTGTATCAATCAGTTAGACTAGATACAACTAGATCAACTATGTTTAACTGAGTTAAACTGAATACAACTCCACTAACTTCCTCAATCAACTCCACCAAACTCTGTCACATGAGTTCTAACTGAAGTATCCATGCAATAGCTCCACATAACCCTTAGAAATAGCGTAATTCCTTCTGTCAGCTCCTGTGCCACATCTGTGCACTTAACTGAAGTGCTCCAAGAGAATAAGATAATGTTTAGAGTCCAAATATTATTAAGAGCTAATAATATTCGACATATCTATTTTTAGACTGAAAATCTAAAAATAGATTCCGCCCAATATGTCTAAAAATAGAAGTCCATCTATTTTTTCCGACTTGACCAACCATCCACAAATAGCATCCTGCAACTCATAGAACATGATCCATATGTCTAAAAATACACATAGTCTAAAAATAGACTTTGCGCCAAAAATAGCCTGCGGGCCCACTTAGTGAAGGCGACTTCATTTCACTAAGCTCCATCATCTTGTTGCATTTTCAACACTCCCTCTCAACAAGATATGGATTATCTGCAACCCCTATCCTGCCTCTGTGGTATTCGAATTTGCTCCTGGTGAGCGCCTTCGTCAAGATATTAGCATCCTGATCCTCCGTAGGAATGTATGAAAGTAACATGATCTTCCGCTGCACACAATCTCTGATATGATGATACCGGATGTCAATGTGTTTAGATCTATCATGAAATACTGGATTAACCGAGAGTTTGATGCAACTCTGATTATCACAATATATCACAATAGGATCTAAGTGTGAACCGAACAACCCGACCAGGATCTTCCTCATCCATATAGCCTCGCATGCAGCCAAACTCGCTGCCATATACTCGGCCTCGAACTCGGGCACACGGAGTACGTTTCCGATGTGCCCAAGATGAAGCGCCGAACCGACACGAAAATCCCTCTAGATGTGCTCTTTCTGGCCCTACAGTCCGTCTCGCGCTTCAATTCGGATCCTCGTTTGGTCTCAATCTAGTCTCCTAAACCGAGCTCATTTAATTGTCAACCAGGATTTGTAAACTGCTGAAGTGAAGTGTACTGTATGTACCTAGGTGCTTGTTTCCTAATGCGTTGTGTGTAGTGTTTTGTGATGTTTTTGGTCTTTTATGATGATTTATGATGTTTTTGGTCTTTTGGTGATTTTTATGTTCACAATGAAAATGCCTAGAAAACTAATGGAAAGAAAAAAGAGTTAAGCCTAATGTATGGAATGACAAATGGCAAATGCAATTGGAAACACTGAAGCAGAATCTAAACTATGACTAAATAAAAGCAAAGCTTGATAATGACTTTCAGACAAATGATTCAAAACACAAACTAAACTTGAGAAATGATCACTAAATATGCAAATCCTCTAACTAAATAGTTAAACACTAATCTTACCATGATGCAACATTTTGTCCTAAGCTCTTCTATTCTATGACTAATTTCTAGTTCTATTCTGCAGTTTAATTGAATATCACAGAACTTTTACTCAAAGAGTTATTGGTTTCTTTTTCAAAGTAGTCTTTTGAGGAAGAGCTCTGTTTACAAAATGATGAGGAAATTGCAGAGATACTTCAGGCCTTAGAATAATGTTGTCTTCTGTTCATATGGTTATAGATCAATTAGGGATTTTAGAACAAGAAGAGGTTTGTGAATAATGAAGGCTGTCTTGTTAATCCTAACAACTGAAGTAATTTATTGTGCAATGGATGACAATTTGAATATGAGGTGCAAGTACAATGAGTTAATCTAAGAATGAACCTAAGATGCCACTAATCTAGAACAATGCTAAACTATAAGTCATCATCAAACTTGAAACAAAGTAACTGAACATGAGTTAAATGCAATGAAACTCTGGAGCATTCTAACTATGCTAACATGCATTATTCTATGAAGTTACACAATCTGTTTGTTCATCATTAGTGATATTTTGGAAGAGTTCCTTATTTTGGAAGAGGTAGAACAATTCTGACTGTGTAATTGAGTGCAATTGTAAGCAAATAGACTGAAAGCAAATGAAAAACTAAGATATCATATCCATACCCTACTCATCATTATGATGTCTTGGGCAAGCGTTTAAGAGCAAGAACAGAGATGATACTTAGTACAAACACACAACTAAATCATTCATTATCACAGTCATGTCTTGAACTTCCTAAGAATTTCTTGGAAGAGTTTCTTCTTGTGGAAGAGTGATTAGAACAAGTGTAACTGTGATATTGAATAACAAAAAAAACTACAACTAAATCCTGCAGTACTATAGCTATTCATCATTCATCATTATAATCTTTTGGAAGAGTGTCTTCTTGTGGAAGAGCTAGAATGAATATAACTACAGTAGCTAGTTAAAACAACTAATAATTCAACTCCTAATCCTACAATACTATAGTCATTCAACATTCATCATTATAGTTTTTTTTTTTGGAAGAGCATCTTCTTGTGGAAGAGTTAGAATGAGTACGACTACAGTAGCTAACAAAAAAAACTATTAATTCAAATGCAAAACGTAAAGGCAGCTAGAAAACTTATCTAATTTACGCAAAATAAATCCGTGCAAGAGGCAGGGGCCCTCTACCACTTGACGACATTCAACTCCAAATTAAATCACGCCTTCAAAATAACTTTGTCTGCTCCATTAAAGATGAAATAGTTTGAACATAACACTCTGCGTCTTTAGGAATGTAACACAGAGTCTAAACAAAATCTAGCATCAAATCTAACATAAAATCTCTAACATAGCTCTCGGTCTCCCAAGAGTTTATAAAGCAAATGCATATAACAATAATTGCAACAATTCAGGAACACTGTCTTTCCTTATCCGAATCACGTTAGGACTCTTTGAAGTGGCTGCGTGAAGAAGAAAAGACATCTGGACTGAGACAGTCCTAATAGAAGTCTTCCTTCATAAATGTGTTCCCCACGTTCAAAACCATACCCAGAATTCATTTCTTCCTCCATGATGAGCAACGAACCATGTAGACATGACGTGGATCATGCCCATATGCGGATTTTCTCAAGAGGCCACCTGGAACATACTCAAACATGAAGGCAGCTGCAGAATTGCCGGTTAGCTACGGAATGTCTGCATTCTGCAGCTAGTTCCGGTCAAAATGCTTTACAATGGCAAAAATCACAAAATTCAACAAGTCAGTCATGTAAATCATTCTAGAAGTAATTTTAACTATATTCATTGATCAATTGGGTCTAAGATAGCAATGGACAAGGGAAAATGAGGTAAAATGAGGTGAAAGAAAGCACAATTTTGAGGCTCAACACATCCGTGGCCACATAGGCTCACCTCATCCGACCGTCTCAGACCATAATCCATATCCCGATGTGCCTCTGAGATATCTCAATACATGCTTGCCTGCCTTCCAAAAGAGCTTGGTAGGCTTAACCATAGCTTGTGAAAGCTGGTTAACAGCGTAGCATATGTCAGGTCATGTATTGACTAGATACATAAGCAACCCCACCAACTGTCGGTAAACAGTGGCATCCACTACCTCTGTCGATGTAGCATCCTCTTTCCTCCAACCACTAGGAAGAGGAGTGTTGATAGGCTTGCAGCCATGCATGTTGAACTTCTCCAGTATCTCCCGGGCATACTTTCCTTGAGACACAAACAATCCATCACTGTGCTGCCAAATTTCCAATCCCAGGAAATAATGAAGGAGGCCTAAGTCCTTCATCTCAAACTCCTTTGCAAGATCAGCCTTGCATGAGTGTATCAACAGCTCATCACCTGTCAAAATCAAATCATCTACATAAAGTACAATGATCAGCAACTTACCCTCCACCACAATCTGGTATAGGTTCGGATCCGCCTCACTCTTGGAGAATCCAAGTCCGGTGAAATAACTGTCTATCCGTGTGTACTAAGCACGAGGTGCTTGTTTCAACCCATACAGCGCTCTCTTGAGCCTGCACACATGCGACTCGCTGCTGAAGATCTCGAAACCTTCGGGCTGCTCTATGTACACCTCCTCCTCAATGACTCCGTTGAGGAACGTAGTCTTCACATCCATCTGATGAATGTGCCACCCCATCTGCGCTGAGAGAGCAAGGATCGTCCGTATGGAAGAGTACCTTGCGACAGGTGCAAAGGTCTCCTCATAATCGATCCCGTCGATCTGTGAGAAGCCACGGGCGACAAATCTCGCCTTGTACTTCTCCACACTCCCGTCAGCCGCCTGCTTCACTTTGTAGATCCATCGCGAACCCACCACTGATTTCCCCTCCGGTCTTGGGACAATATCCCATGCACTGTTTCTGACGATCGAATCATATTCTTCGATCATGGCATCTACCCATGCGGATCGTCCACGCCTTCCTTGAAAGAGGATGGCTCACACGATACACTTTCATAAGAGCCATATCTGGGTATACCGGTCAGGGGATCGTTCTTCGCACCGTGGATGTAGGTGCTCCTACAATCTTCTCTCGCATCCCGAATCGGCCGTCGCCCTTTCGTAGTGCTTCCGCCCTCTGATGGTTGGCGCTGCATGAGTGGTCTCTTCCACTCCATGAACCTCCTCTTGTGGCTGATCCACATCCAGAGACTCATCCTTAGGAACTAATAGATCCTCATCTGCATGCAAGTGTGGCTCCCTCTCAAGCAAACACTTCATGGCTTTCTCCTCATGAAATTTGATATCCCGTCGCACAACAGTCTTGCGACTGTCTGGAAAATACACACGATAATTGTGGGGTGTATCAGTGTACCCCACAAATATCCCAACCTCTGCAGTCGGCTCCAGCTTCTTCCTGGCATCCTTCGTCACATGAATGTAAACAAGTGAACCAAAAATCCTCAAATGGGAAATATCAGGCCTCTTACCAGAAAACACCTCCTCGGGTGTACTCATGCCAAGTATCCTGTGAGGACAACGGTTCTGCACATATACTGCAGTATTGCATGCCTCCGCCCACAAGTGAATGGGTAGGCCCTGATCATGCAACATTGCCCGTGCAGCACCCACGATCGTTCTGTTCTTCCGCTCAGCAACCCCGTTCTGCTGTGGGTTATGAGGTGCTATGAGCTCTCTTCGAATTCCTTCTGCGCTACAAAAGTCCTTGAATTCTCCAGAGATGAATTCACCACCATTGTCGCTCCTAAGAGCCTTCACCTGCTTCCCCGATTCTTTCTCAACCAGTGCCTTGAACTCACATAACTTTGAGTATGTCTCGCTCTTCTTCTGCATGAAGAAGATCCAGCACTTACGAGAAAAATCATCAACAAATATCACATAATACCTGTGCTTTGCTGTCGAAGCTACTGAGAAAGGTCCACACACGTCTGTATGAATTCTCTCAAGGATCGTCGTGGCGCGACTATCCTTCTCGTGAAAGGTGGCTTTCACAAATTTTCCCAAGGTACATCCCTTGCACCGATCTGACTGCGCAAGAGTACCCTTAGGAAGCCCAGTAGAAATCTGTTGCAGTATCTTCAAAGCTCCATGGTGAAGGTGGCCCAATCTCTGGTGCCACAACTCGCCATCATCCCGGCTCACCACTCCTTCTGCCTTGCCTGCCATTTCTGCACAGCCATCTACCTGCAATTGATAAAGGTTCTTAACTCGAACCCCTATCCTTTGGGTCTCACCAGTTGCCTTACTGCGCAGGAAAGCCTTTCCCTCGCTAAAAACAACATCATATCCCTTGTCTTCTAACATCGCCACAGAGATAAGATTCTTCTTCAATCCTGGAACATGCATCACTTCCTTCAATACGAAGGGTTTACCAGACTCCCTCTCAAATGAAATGGTACCGATACCGGTCGCACTGTATCTACCATCATCGCCCATCTCGATGTGCACTCCAAGGTCTTTCTCATCCAGATCAGTAAACAAATCTCGATCTCCTGTCATGTGAAAAGATGCACCACTGTCAAGAAACCACACTGAACCCATCACACTTGAGACCAAGCATGCGATCAACGAAAAATCCAGCTCAAACTGCGAGGCTAAGGCCTCTCTAGCTGCAGATCCAGCAGCCTGCTTATTTTTCTTCTTCTGCGGACAATTTGTGGCATAATGTCCGTGTTGGTGACAGTGAAAGCACTTCACCTTGGACATGTCCTGCTTCTTTCCTTTCGCACCGGAATGAGAAGCTTTCTTGCTCTTCCCCTTCTTTGCTTTGGCAGCCAAAGCGCAATTCTCTTCATCAGAGTTCCTTGATGAAGATCCGTCCCTGGTACTCCGCCTTATCTCCTCTTGCACAAGATCTGACCAAAGTCGCTCCCATCCTGGCAATTTCTCCCGACCATTGACAGAGTCCTGATAGGAATGCCAACTCTTCGGAAGCCCAAGGAGAGCCAAGCTCACCAAGTCCTTGTCATCTACAGTCACCCCCACACTTCCCAGCTCATCCCTACATTGGATGAACTTCGTGAGGTACTTGGGCATACTGTCGCCTTTCTCCATTTTTATGTTCCCGAGTTTATCCTTGAGCGCCAACTTCCTCTGGTCGCTCTTGCTTTGGAATAAGTCTATCAACACTTTCCACATCAAGAATGGAGAAGCCTTACCATGAAGGCTGGACACTATGTGATCCTTTACACCTCCCAATAGAATTCTTTGACACTTTGCTGTCTTCTTTTGCCATGCGTCAAGTGCGGCAACATCGCTAGAAGCAGGTTTTGGAATTTCTGCATCTATGAACTCCTTCAACCCATTGTCATCCAGCACCACCTCCATCCTGTCCTTCCATGCAATATAATTCGATCTTCCCTCAAGGGCATACTCCAATCTCAATCCGTTGAAAGACATCTCAACTTCGACACCAAGAAAACACTGCTGCAAATTCGAATTCCACCAGCACAAAACTCAACCGCTTCAATGTTTTGCAATTGCTCCAATGATCAATATCGCTCTGATACCATGTAGAAATTTGAATAACTGATATGTTATACACCGAGATTCTCCTGATCACACACTATTTTAACTTCATGCACAATACAGAATCTCTTCTACCATTGATCATTAATTGCGGAAATAAAAACAATCGCATGCGCACATTAAAACCATAAACAATCACACATATGAACACAGTATTTTATGGGAAATCTTAAAGCTGAAAACCCCCAACTATCTGTATATTATATGTCATAGAGATCATGTAACAATCATTATACAAAGCTCCTCACAAAGCTCTCAGTACAATCTCCAATTTCTACACACTAATCAAGCCCGATCTAGCAAATCACATGCTCCAATCTCTGCCACCTGATAGCCTGCCTCTACTGTGCAATCACTGCTGAAGAATGGCTCTGAATGAACTCGAATTGGTCCAGCCTTGCTCACGCAATCCTCATTGGCATCTCCAATCACTAGTTGTTGCAAATCATGCAACAGTATAGTCACAACTGATAGTCACACTGCTCTTTCACCTACCTCTTCACTGGTCTCCACTGAAACTGTCCATGCACTGAAGTTAACTGATGTATTCTTTAGTTGATTAATGAGTTTATAATTAGTGAATTAATTAATAATTAATTCACACCACTCTCACTAGTGTATCAATCAATTAGACTAGATAAAACTAGCTCAACTATGTTTAGATTAGTTAAACTGAACACAACTCCATTAACTTCCTCAATCAACTCCACCAAACTCTCTCACATGAGTTCTAACTGAAGTATCCATGCAATAGCTCCACTTAACCCTTAGGAATAGCGTAATTCCTTCTCTCAGCTCCTGTGCCACATCTGTGCACTTAACTGAAGTGCTCCAAGAGAATAAGATAATGTTTATAGTCCAAATATTATTAAGAGCTAATAATATTCGACATATCTATTTTTAGACTATCAATCTAAAAATAGATTCCGCCCAATATGTCTAAAAATAGAAGTCCATCTATTTTTCCAACTTGACCAACCATCCACAAATAGCATCCTGCAACTCATAGAATATGATCGACATATCTAAAAATAGACATAGTCTAAAAATAGACTTTGCACCAAAAATAGCTAATGTTAGTGTCGGCTTTTGTCATACCGCCATCGCTTGATCAAATTTACTCTTTTTCATTTTCATATTAGGCGTCCCATACCATAAATTTTCATCATTCCATTAGGTCATGGATTCATTGATGGTAGTGGTTTTTCATCAATTTTTCCTCATGCAAAAAACTTGTTGATTCCTCTCTCTATGGTCTTCAGTCATGATTCACTTTCACTCCCAATTCATATTATTAGGTCATATGGTTGGTCTCATTAGGTCCTAAGGTCTCATCATGGTAAAATTAATGAGTCAAGTGTCAATAAATATCAGCAAGGTCATGAAGAGGACCTATTTTAAACCCGTTTTCATGATCTTGTCGATACTTAGACATTTACCCATTAATTTAACCGACCATGATGAGACCCTAGAACCTGATGAGACCAACCCTATGACCTAATAACATGAATTTTTGAGTGAAAGTGAATCATGACTGAAGACCATAGAGAGGAGAATCAACAATTTTTCACATGAGGAAATACTGATGAAAGAGCACTACCATCAATGAATCCATGACCTAATGGAATGGTGAAAATTTATAGTATGGGACCCCTACTATGCAAATGAAAAAGAGAAAATTTGATCACTGATATGCATGACAAACCGTAACATTCTGCGACTCCACTGGGGAGAAAAAAATCATACCTTCCCTAGGAAATAACGACAAAGTTTAGATCTTATTGTTGATGGTGGACAACAATTAGATGCATATGAAGGCTGAATCATTCACCTGGCGAATCCATTCACTGAAATATCCAGAAAATCAACACTTCATGGTGACTCCACTGCAGGAAGATTAGTAGCTTTAAGATTTTTTTTTTAAGATGGCAAGTGTTACAAGAATATATGCTCCCATGAGCCGAGACCACATTCCAGGTTTCCCAAATAAAATGCCTAAGGTAGATTGGCAAAGGAATTTTCCTATGTTCATAAATGTGAAAGGTAATAATGCTGATCTTCATCTGGTGAGATTTCACATGCATGTGCGTAAATTAAAAATTGATTTCCCTGAAGATTGCTTGATGAATATTTTCATGGCTACTCTGGAAGACGAAGCTCGATCTTGGTATGAAAGTCTACTGCATGCTTGTATTTATTGTTTGAAGGATTTTCATACCATATTCTTGGAAAGGTATAAAGAATCTTGTCCATCCTTAATATTAGTTCAGAACTGTTGCAAACATGTTAATAGTTTCATTGAAAATATTGAGAATTTTTATGGAGATGATGAATTCATGGACGAAGAAATCATGGAAGCACTGTATGAAAATCCATTTCAGCAGCATACAGAAATATTAGAGGATACTTATCAAGATCAGTAGGTTGAAGATATTTGGACAGTTGAAAATGATGGAAGACAATGTCTTATTTCAGATCTGATTGGAATAAAAGATGATATGCAGGAAAAAGAGGTTCCAGCCTTAGATTGTGATGAAACCAAATTGGCTAATCCAGATCTAGATTCAAAATGTGATGAGGAAGAATATGTTGTTCCAGATCCCATAAAGAAGAGCTATATTGTTGAGGTCACCTCAAATGAATAAAACAGAGTTATAGACCTAAGTGTTCTCAACCCATCAGAAAAAAGTCTTCACGAGGAGGTAATCCATTCCCTTTATGAAAAACAAGATGAGATCTTTGTTCAAGTAAGTGAAAAAGTTTATTTGGATGAATCTTTGGCATATGATAGAAATGTCAGTTTTGCATTTCAAGAAGCATATGAAGTTTTTTCTATTATGACTGATGAATGTGATAAGAAAAATGACAATTTGGTCACCATGTCATATGAATATGATCAACAATATATTCAGACTATAGAAGACCAGAGCATTCAGAACTTCCATTCAGATTCTTCTTCCTATGTCTCATGCTTTGAATTTTTTTTCAAGAGGAAATCTGCTCTCCTACTTGTTCATAATTTTTTGAAGACCAAGAACACACTCTTACTGAGGTACATTATGAAGAGAAATCATAATCAAGAGAAAAAGAAACCTTGTTTCTTCTATATCAGCAGGAGGTAAATCTTCATGTTTTTTAGGATCCAATGGAAAATCTATTGCAGTCAACAGTGAAGGTAATTATTGCAATATTCAGTGATGAAGGAGATCATGGTCAACTATGTTTTTGGATACCCAGTTGCAAGTATCTATTTTTGTCCAGAGGATCCGATCAGGAGAATGAATCAAGGAGGAATTTTCTTGATTGGTTACACTGGCATTTTGATATCGCCTAATGGTACATTCTCTTTCAAGAAACACAAGTGGCATTCATCAGGATTTGAAACCCTCAAGTCTTGATCATGTACTGCCATCAAGCTTCAAATTTTAAGTTTTGTCTTAGTTAGCTTTGATTCACTTTTGAGTTATTTTGTCAAGTCAAGTTTCTTTCAGTATTCAGTTTGGTTTTCAACTACTGACTCCATCGCCCAATGGATAAGGCTACTAGTTCTACGGTGTTCTTGGCACCTCCAAGGAGCTACCATCCCCATTGGAGCCAATGTTAGTGTCAGTTTTTCCATATTTCCATCAGTGATCAAATTTTCTCTTTTGCATTTGCATAATAGGAGTCCCATACCATAAATTTTCACCATTCCATTAGGTCATGGATTCATCGATGGTAGTGGTTTTTCATCAGTTTTTCCCTCATGCAAAAACTTGTTGATTCTCCTCTCTATGGTCTACTTTCACTCCGCAAATCATGTTGTTAGGTCATAGGGTTGGTCTCATTAGGTTCTAGGGTCTCATCATGGTCAAATTAATGAGTCAAGTGTCAATAAGTATCAGCAAGGTCATGAGGAGGTCAAATAAACTCAAAGGCACAGTATCTAGAAAAATCGAAGAGTTGTTCTATTAAGCTTAATGTAATTTTCACCTCAAAACATGTTTTGAGGTGAAAACATGATACTTTTCTTTTATTATCATTTCTGATGTAATTTTATGTTTTCATATGTAATAAGTTGGGCTTCAGAAGCTGCTATCTCTACATAGCCACCACCCTAATTTTGAAAGGTGTTTTCCATAGTATTTTTAGTGTAAAATCATGTTCTAAGTATGTTAATTAGAAGGAGCCCAAAAAGAGCTTTCCAACGATATGTCATAATCCCAAAACTAACTTCTGGATTGGAAAATATGCCTAAGTGAATGAAAGCCACTCAAAAGCCTAACCTTACCCCTCTTCTCATTTGTCCTTTTAAACTTTATAATCCTTACTTATGTATTTTTCCCTTTATCACAAATTTTGTTTCATTGCTGCAATCCCCCTTTCCCTGATCTGATTGCACCATCGCATCGCATAGTCCCGATTGACCCACCTCCGATTGAAAATTGCCGATGCGATTGACCCACCCCCAATCACATCTAGATCGTTGATCTTCTCAGCGATCCAATGACCCAAATTCAATCGCAATTGCCCGATTGCATCACAACTTCGTAGCATTCCCAACCTTTGTCCCCGCTCCCATGACTTCTTCCGATGCGATTGATTCCTACCTACGCGCTCCCCTAATTGCATCTCCACCATTGATCTGCCCTTCCGATCGGACGAATCGCAATTCATCGCACCATTGAAATCGACATTTCCCATAGCATCTTGCTCTCGCTCCACTCCTCCGCCGATTTGCGATTGCGATTTTCCCAGTCCCACCATAAAGATTTCTGCTCGTTCCCAAACAAAAAGGGGTTTTCCCTTTTTAAAAGCCATAATTTGATTATTGTAGTTTTAAAAAAGATTTCTTAAGTCTCTCATCGCATTAGCCTTTCCTCCATCGCACATTACACACCACATTTTCTCCCCACCATATGTATGACCACTTCCCCACTGCGATTTCTGATTTTCGATTGCAATTTCCCCATAAAACCCATTTCCCCTATACATTATCGCATCGCAAGTCTCCAATCGCATTGCTCCATTATGTGATACACCCCCTCCCCTGTTCCGATTGCGATTTTTGATTGCGATTTGCGATCGCGATTTGGGCCCATCATCCCTTTCCCTTTGCTCTTTTTCAATAAAAAAGGGGTCTCTTCTTCCTTAAATGAAAAATTCGATTTTTAGTGGTTTCAAAGGCATTTTTCTTCGGCAATGGGTTTTTCTTCTAAAGGTAAAGGCCGAAAGCTAAATACAGACACAGAATCATTTCGGCTTCTTCAGCAACGATTCAAAAGGGATCTGTCAGAATTATTCTTTTCATTCATTGGGTATGACATCAAATTTCTCCAGGTAGTCGAGTGTATTGCTCCTTCTTTTCAGGGGCATGTCGTTAGTCTTTTCCTATATTCATATTTTAGTTTCTGGGCTGTTGAAACGACCCCTCCTTCTATGGATCTACTCCCCTCAAATTCTGTCTATTTAATGTAATTTTGGAGTCATTTGTAAGGGGGGAAAAAGTGTGGAATAAGTTGGAAATATTTCAGGATGCTCCGTGCTCCATTTGTAACAGTTTGGCAGGGAATTAATAAAGAAATGCAACACTGATTTATGGGATTCCTATGGTATGTATTTTAGCACTTTTCTTTCCGTTGTGATCATCTGTTAATTGTTATGTTTTCCATTCATTCATTCATATTTCTATTTGGATGTTTTCAAGATAGATAGGTAGAATCCATTTCATAATGCTCTACCTTGGGAAATCATTCAATACTTGATGTTTTCTACTGTTTGAAAAGGATCCATCTCCTATTCCCTTTTCAGCTTCTCACTAGTATTACACATTCCATAATTATTAAAACTAAGTTGTTAAAATCTTGCCTACCTTGCCCCATAAAATACGCTATACTTCACTTACTCCCGTATTCAACCGCCTAACCCCATCTATTCATACAACCCTGAAAAAATTATAAAAACATTTTGAGTTTATTATACCTAGCCTAAAATTAGTTTGTAGTTATACTTCATTGAATATTTTTCACGGAGAGAGCCCTCTCCCGACCTTGTAGGGCTAGCTACAAGGCTGAGCGTGGTTTGAGGTTACCCTGATTTGCCTTCTTTTAGCCTAAGGTTCAAATTAGGTGCTAATGTAGTCACCATTGCCCTTCCCCAATACTACACATGCGCTAGGCATAGCTTCTATTGTGATTCCATATGTTGACGATGTTATTATATTTGAAGCCAGAACATAGATTGAGGAAGGCACATTGCTGAGTGTGTCCATTGGGAATGAACTCTTCCCACACTTTATGCTCCATGATTCAAGGGGAGGTATGGAGATGATAGTGTTACTATAAAGAGAGATCACTTGTTTCTTTATGAGGTGAGCCATATGATTTTTTTGGAGCACTTGGGTGATGCCTTTGATGCCTTTCATGAAAATTTGAAGAAATTTTCTATGAATTACCATGTCGGGAGGTGATTCATTTAATTTGGATGATAACATGGAGATGGGAGTCTCTCATTGGGGATGAGATTCCATATGATTTTCATCACTCTTACCTTGAAGAGGCCATTGGACAGTAATGAGGTTTCCATATAGACCTTCCATTTTCTCATGATGAGAGCCATTTGGTTTGTCCACCAAAGAACAACTTACACATTTGGGAGGAAACATTGGGAGACGAAATTGTTGTAAAATATCTGAAGCAGTGGTGGGGACTATTTGATGAGGAGGCCACAAGAGGAGGAGGGGAGAATTTTTCTCAACCCTGACATTTTGTTGTGGAAAATAAATATTTTGGAGGGGAGGACTATAATATTCCTAAAATTTAGCTTTTAGCTAAATGGAATATTATAGATTGTTTTATCACTAGGTAGGTGAATAAGTGGGTAGGGAGGCCCATAAATCTCCTTAGAAAAAATTAAAACCCTTTAAGTGTGAAAGGGTACCATCTAAGTAGCTAAATAAAGCACCTTTGAGTGTGAACAAGGGATGGAGCATGTTGAATAGGTCAACTTTGACCAAATCAACAACGCTGTTATGGAGGAGTGGACATTTAATGAGGGACAACACAGTTTTGGAAGGAGAATGATTGCATGGAGGTAGTGACCTAATTGAGTGGGGCCAAGGGTGAGGAAGCTCATAACTTATATAAGGAATAGGATGACAGCCATATGGGGTTATGTTTTAGAGTATTATTTTGATATGGTCTTTTTAGACTTGTTGCTCTCTTCAGCTGTTTAGCTGAGATTGCAGTGCTGTTTAGCACAGGGTGTCCCCAAGTGGGTATCCCATATCTTTCCTTGAGAGGCATCTTTGAGGAGTATTGCACTACATTTCCACATTCAGGATTAAGGCCAAGCTATATATTTCTTCATCAGCACAATTTTTGCAGAATATTGTGCTGTGTTGCAGGGTGCAACAGTGGAGAATTATATTGGGTGTCTTCAGAGCTAGTTTTGCAGTGGAGGAAGGTTTCCATCCATTGGAAGGCTTATAAAGAAGCCCCTTGGGCTTTATTGACATAATTTGCATCAGGCCAAGGAGTATTTATCCGCTACAACACAGTTTCAGTCCAGATCTGCGTTATTTTAGGGAGGAGTTGCAGTGGTTGTTTTGGAAGGTGATTTCTTCAGTGGAAGAGCCATTATTTCATTCAGAGGATCTATTGGAGAAGAGTTGTAGGTTTCTACATCATCTTCAGCCATATCTTCTCATTTATGTTTTTGCAGCATACCTTCAGCCGTAGGGCTGCATCTTATATTAGCACATTGTGTGCATTTTCGAGAAACGCTCTTGGATTGTCTTGGGAGGCTGATCTAGTGGCCAGATCTGTATGTGTAGTTTATATTTTGGCATATATCAGTATTTTTATATCATTGTATGATATCTAGCTGTATTTATACTTAGTATGACTGTGCTGTAGCAGCCTCTCCAACATTTTGTATAGCAACAACATCTCACTTTGAGAGTGTTTATGTATTGGAGGTTTGTGTGATCACATTATATGATTTGTGCCTCATTGTTTTGTACTTATTTTTTGCATATATGATCAATATAATGGCTCCATATTGGTCTCATGGTTTCATGTGTTAAATATTCGTTGTTTCTTTCATTTTATGCACTATATTCCTTCTTTTCCCATTTGGGA